>CM035163.1:126474806-126807339 GCA_020205615.1 Panax quinquefolius | reverse complement strand
AAGCTACCTCGTAAGCTACTTCTCCCACTCTACGTAGTACCTCGAAGGGTCCAGATAAACCTTGGACATAACTTTCCGTTCTTCTTAAAATGAATTTTGCCTATGTTGATCAACATACTTCTTTTGTCTATCCTGAGCAGCTACCAGTCTTGTTCTGATGAGTTTGATAATTTTAGCGGTCTGTTGTACCAGTTATGGTCCTAACAGTTGACATTCTCCAACATCATCCCGACATAGTGGAGTTCCACATTTCCTGCCGTATAATGCCTCGTATGGCGGCATGCCAATGCTTGAGTGGTAACTGTTATTGTAGGCGAATTCTGCCAACGGTAGATTATCGTCCCAATTTCCTTTGAAATCCACGATGCATATTCTAAGCATATCTTCTAACGTCTAGATTGTTCTTTCACTTTGGCCATCGGTTTACGGATGGTATGCCGTACTCATTCTTAATCGTGTTCCCATGCATTCTTGTAGTCTCTTTCAGACGTTTGATGTGAAGCTCAGATCTTTTTCTGATACAATTAACACTGGAACTCCATGCCTTGAGACGATCTCCTTAACGTACAGTTTTGCCAGCTGATCAAGATTAAATCTAATCTTTATTGGCAAAAAGTGTGCTGATTTCGTTAATCTATCCACTATCACCCATATCGCATCGTATCCTTTCTGATTCAGTGGAAGACTTACAACAAAATCCATTGTGATATGCTCCCACTTCCATTCCGGTATGTTCAACGGTTGAAGTAATCTGCTTGGTCTTTGATGCTCGGCTTTCACTTTTCGACATGTCAAGCATTTCGCAACACATTCTGCAACGTCTCTTTTCATATTTGGCCACCAAAAATGTCGCCGTAAATCTTAATACATTTTCGTACTTCCTGGATGGATCGAATATCTTTAGTTATGAGATTCTGTCAAGATTTCTTCTTTAATATCCGATACTGCTAGAACCCAAATTTGTCCCTCAAACCTTAGCACTCCTTCGGTATCAACCTTGTACTTCACCTCATTACCCTTTCCTTTATTTTTCTCCATTCTTCATCCTGTAGTTGAGCATTCTTTATTTTGTCCACCAAAGTTGGACTAGCTTCCATCTGAAATAATCTTTCATCAGATTCTTTTGGAAATTGTATTTCCAACTCTAGCCTTGCCATTGCTAAAATGAGCTCCTTCTGGTTGGTTAACAACATCAACTTCTCACGACCCTTCCTACTCAAGGCACTTGCAACCACATTTGTTTTGCCTAGATTATAAAAGATCTCGCAGTCATAATCTTTTATTAATTCTAACTATCTCCTTTGATGCATGTTCAAGTCCTTTTATGTGAAATTATACTTCAGACTCTTATGGTCTGTGTAGATCTCACACTTCTCTCCGTAGAGATAATGTCTCCATATCTTCAGAGCAAATACCACCACCGTCAACTCTAAGTCATGAGTCGGATACCCTTTCTCGTAGTCTTTCAATTGCCTTGATGCATACGTAATGACTTTGCCATTTTGCATAAGGATACAACCCAATCCTTTATGTGAAGCATCACAATACACCACAAAGTTTTTTGTATTATCTGGTAATGACAACACAGGTGCCACACTGAGCCTCTTCTTCAACTCCGTAAAACTTTCTTTATACTTTTCTGTCCAAATAAATTTTACAGATTTTCTCGTCAAATTTATCAACGCAGTGGCAATCTTGGAAAAATCCTGAATAAACCGTCTATAATAACCTGCCAGTCCCAAGAAACTTCTTACTTCTAATGGAGTTCTTGGTTGTTCCCAATTTATCACAGCTTTAACTTTCGATGGATCCACTGAAATTCCATCTTTCTCAATTACATGCCCGAGAAATTGTACATGTTCCAGCCAAAATTCACATTTAGAGAATTTCGCGTACAACTTTTCTTTTCTTAGCTTTTCTAGTGTCAGACGTAAGTGTTCCACGTGTTCTTCTTGAGATTTAGAGTACACCAGAATATCATCAATGAATACCACCACGAAGTTATCTAAAAATTGTTTAAACACCCTGTTCATCAAATCCATGAATGCAACTGGGGCGTTGGTCAAACCAAAAGACATTACCAGAAACTCGTAATGTCCATACCGAGTTTGGAATGCTGTCTTCGGTACATCCTCCTTCCTTACTTTCAATTGGTCATACCTATTTCTCAAATCTATTTTCGAGAAATATCTAGCACCCTTCAACTGATCAAACAAGTCATCTATTCTTGGCAACGGATATTTATTCTTAATAGTGACTTTGTTCAATTCATTATAATCAATGCAAAGACGCATTGACCCATCTTTCTTCTTCACGAATAACACCGATGCTCCCCACGGTGATACACTTTGCTGAATATATTTCTTGTCTAGAAGTTCTTGCAATTGCGTCAACAGTTCCTTCATCCGTACCAGAGCCATTCTGTACGGGGCCTTTGATATTGGATCAGTTCATGGCGCTAAGTCGATCACAAACTCAATCTCTCTGTCAAGCGGAAGTCCTGCAAAATCTTCCGAAAACACGTCCACAAAATCCCTAACCACTGGTATCTCCTCCAGTTTCACACCCTTCTTCTTATGAGTATCGACTATGTAAGCTAAGTATCCTACACAGCCTTGACTCAATAACTTCTTGTCCTGTATAATCATCAGACATCTTGCTTGTGTAGGAAATTTGCTACCATAGAAAACTACCTTTGACGGAGTCATAAGGTTTACACATTTCTTTTGGCAATCAATTATCGCTCTATAATTGAATAGCTAATCCATTCCCAATATAACATCAAACTCTCCAAGTTTTATCGGGATTAAATCTACTGTCATAACATTCCCCTTAATATTCAACCTACAATTCATGTATACGAACTTAACAGGAATTACCTCCGTATTCGTAATTTCTATGTGTAAAGGGAAATTCAATTCCTCAATAGGTAATTCTAACGTCTTAGAAAATTCTTTAGATATAAACGAGCAAGTAGCACCTGAAATCAAATAATACATATGCATTTATATCATTGATTAGGATAATACCTGACATGCCATCTTTTGATTGCACCGCGTCTTGCACCGTCATGTTGAAGGTTCTGGCTGTGGGCTTATTTGATGATATTGGTCCATCAATAGTCAATGTACCTCCACTGCTTCCTCCCTTGCTTCCATTTGTTTCACCAGAGTTCTTCTTAGGACACTCGAGAGCACAATGATCCTTTGACCCGCAGGTGTAGCAAGCATTCTTCTTGGGTTGATTATAATTTGGGGCAATGTGACCCTCCTGGCCACAGTTAAAGCACTCATTTCCCCCTTAAGCACATACCCATATGAAACCTCCCGCATGTAGTACATGCTTCAAACTTCTTCTTTTGCTTGTTACCCTGCTGGTTCCCAACTCCCACATTTGCATTCCACTTCCTCTTCAAGTTATTATTACCACTTCCACCACTACCACCATCATTCTTAGCTTCGCCCTCACTCTTCTTCTTTCTCTTCTCTTGATTGTACTTTGTTACAGCCTCGCCTGCACCCTCAGCGAGAATTGGCTTCTCTAGTATTGCTGTAAATGTCTTCAGTTAAAATATGGAGACTCTGCTGTACAACCAGGGTTTCAGTCCCTGTTCAAACCTCCTAGCCTTGCGCTCATCTGTGTTGACTTTATATGGCGTAAACCTCACCAACTCGTTAAATTTCGTGGCATACTCCAATACCATCATTGATCCTTGTTTTAGTTCTAAAAACTGCACCTCCATCTGATTTTTTGAACACTCTGGGAAATAAGTCTCGAAAAATATCTCCTTAAACCTATCCTAAGTCATTACCCCTTGACCTCCTCGAGTTTTATTAGCTTGCCACCAATAACTAGCCTCTGCTTTCAACATAAATTGTGCAAAAATAGTCTTCTGATTCTCACCTACTCTAGCAACATCGAAAACTTTCTCTATCTCCATGATCCAGGTCTGTGCCTCAACCGGATTTATGGACCCACGGAATTCTGGTGGTCTAACTACCTTGAAGTACTTAAATATCACAGCTTGATTCAACGGTTGATTCTGCAATGCTCCCATCAGTAACGTTACTAATTGTTGAACTGGATTAGCCTCAACATTGTTGTTATTGGTAGATCCCTCAGGGGTTCTGTGTCATGGTTGACGTCTTGGAGGCATTTTCTGTTAAAATATTCTCATTAGATTATTATTCAATCTTCTAAGGACTATATGTACAACTTTCACATCGCAAAAAATTACCACATAGCACACAATATCTTGAATAAATAGTAACTTTTATTTATTCATCATCTTTTAAAAACACAGCTATGATACCATCCCTACTATCTACATTACTTTCCTGAACTATAAAAGTTTTAGGATAACATCATCATCATCATATCCCATTAGTTATATAAGACCCAGGATTTAAATATTATTTACTCATTAATCACACAATAATTACATTTCTTATAACGACCTACTAAAATGCTGCATAGCCTTACGACGCTTCTCTTCCATAATACAAAACATTGTTCGGCGGTCTAGCATGTACCATGGCAGCGTCTCGAATTGAATCGGATAATACATGATTCGGTCTTGTGCTCGGTTTACAACGGTGTTGAAAACGCTTTTCATCTCCTCCATCTTGATCTTCTTTACTTGTACTTCTCTCTTTGCTACCCCGGCTCGTTGAGAAGCTTCCTTATACGCGTCTTCGACTCTTGCTCTCTTAGTAAACTCTTCTTTCAATTTGTTCTTCAGCTCTGCAATCTCCTCTGTCATTTATTCGTTCTCTCTTTCATTGTGAATCAGCTTCCATTCGACATTACTTAGATGTTCATCTAGATCTCGTCGTCCTTATGCGCCATTGAGGTCAGCTGTTCAGCTACCATCTCTTCCAACTCCTCGACTCTATCCTGCAGTTCCACATTACGGTCGTGTACTTCGTCTTACATACGGGCAACGATCGAGTTTGGTGGAAACTCTTCCTCCTCGTCCTCCTCATCCCTATCCGACTGTAGTAGCTCAACTGGGTCCTCCTCGTCCATCTCTACCTCATCATCCTCATCAGGTAACCTCTCCTACTCAACCACTATAACCAATGGAGAAGACTTCCGTGGCAGTAGTTGTTCCCAAACCACCTGAATATCTTGAGGCTCCTCCTCTCTAGGCATCTGGGACCCTTCCTCCCTAGCTTGATTGGATTGTCCTACATTAGCCATCCTGACACCAAAAATTTATGTTTTAATTATTAATCATTACCCCTCAACACTCACGAGCACATAGTTTATAACCACATAAGCACATAAAGTATTTTATTACTTCTTTCTTAAAACTCAATAAGAGTTTATCACCACTATCTTTTCAATCTTCTATAAGGTTACTTCCTAAGGCTTTTCCCCACCTAAGGTTCATAACCTAAAGTTTTAATACCAACCTGTGACACCCCCAAATCTGGGTACTTCATTCCCACAGATTTGGTGTTCACTTTCCATTCATTAATATTAAACTAACCAACTATAATAAAATTAAACCATCAATCTTCCCATTAAAAGGGTTACATCATTAAATCAAAAAGTCTCCCAGTTTATCTAACCTTTAACATCAATCAAGTGCGGAAATAAAATAATTACATCACATCATTAAATATAAAGTCTATTATCATGACATTAAATAAATTACAAGTCTTCATCACTTGCTCATTTTTCCTTTTCCTTTGCTAGTGGTAGGTTCATCGACCTTCTCAACCTTATATGCAATAATTATATTTATGCAAAAGTGAGCAAAACAAATGCTTACTTGAAATAGCAATGAATAACAATAGCATAATAATTGCCAATGAATAAGCTCATTAGAGTTGAATAATACTCTGTCAATGATAATCAAAAACTGGTATCAACATATAAAATGTAACTGAGGGTCACAAGACCACAAACTATGTCCAATGTTACAAATAATCTTTCAACTTTAACCTAAACAATAATACTGTAGGGACTCCTCATACTTAGGGTGATCATCCCTTCGTACCATGTATTGTTCACAAACTCGCATAAAATAACTCCCCTATAATAGGGTTGTTCTTCTCAGTTTTTAGAGTACAAGTCCGCACCAAAGAAAGCTTGGTTTGGATAAGCTTCAAGGGTAATTTAGAGTTTCACGATCATCAACTAAAGGATTAGTTGAATCAACAAGACTTAATAGCACTACGAGTGATTAATAAAAATTTAATGTAAAATGGTTAAGAATTATAGGTGAACCAACTATACATTAAACTCATGCTTAGAAATAACTACAAAATATAAGCATTGAATAAAATAATAAACCTTGCTGGAATAATATTAAGCTAAGGCTATGAACTTGGCAAGTAAGAAATTGAATTACTAAACATGCACAAACTGATAACAAGCTGGAAACAAAGTTTGCTTAACATTATAATAACTTGTGCAAAGTAAATGAAATATGACAGCTCAATATTAGAGAGTAGAGTTCAAGAAGTTGCATTCACTATAAAAGAATGAAACTAAAGCAACTTGCTTAAATATTAACAACTTAGAATAAATCAACAATGATTAGAATTCAAAACTTGTTCGAATAAAGTTAGGGTTAGAGCTTGCTCAAATAAAGTTTAAGGATAAAAGAACTTGCTCAATTAAAGTTTAGGGTAAGGAACTTGCCTCGTGCATAAGCTATAAATTACAAATCACGTTCACCTACACATATTATTAGAATCACAATATCTATTAGATATACTAACATCCACTTTCCAAAATAGAACTCACTTTTAGTTAAACTTGTTACTTTAATACACGTTTTACTTTACACCATATGCATTTCAGAAACCACAAGTGTTAACTTCAAAACACTTATTCGCTACTCATGTGTACATTAAATCATAACGTATTACTTTCATAACTTGCTAATCTTTTTACAACTTCGAAATTACTAATTACATGATACAATTCTGTTTTAATCTATTCAATATGTGTTTGTCACATTAACATCTCATTAAACTAGGTTACAATAGATTTTCAAGGTCTGCATAAGTAATATGCATCATCGCTTTCTTATCGGTATGTATAATTGCTCCATACTTAAGCCTTGGACCGGTGCATTGCGCTATTATTTAAGCCTTGACACCGGTAGCAATTTATATTGCAGTGTCTGTGCGTAAACTATCTTGATCTGTTTCAAGACTTTGTTTAGCCCAATTATCACGAATTTCACCCATAAAATAGTAAATTAAACGTGTCCAATTGATATAGAACTAATATAAACATGGTTCTTCACATATATGCTAACTTAGAACAATTAAACAACAACTTCAATCACTTAAAATCCTTAAAATTCCATGTTTTTGTACAAAAACTCCATTTTTTACATCCTTCACAAAAATTACCACTAAGTTCACAATTCTACACCAAATTAACTCATTCAAGCTACGTTCTCTTCGTCTCTTACTGAATTAACATATTCAAGGCTCAATTTACATATTAGTTTACAAATTAACTACCAAATTTGGTACTTTCACAAGCCATTTATATATACATATAGCCAAATAATTAATTTCTTCCTTTTTAACGTAATTAGCACACTAATTCTTTGTCTAAATGCTAATTCTAACATCATAATTACACACAAATTCAATAATTCAGTTTATATAACAACAATTCATCCAACTTGAATTCACAAAAAATGTAAAACTTATGAATATAGAACATTCATATATATAATATTAAGGTGTTGGAAGAATACCTTCAATTGCTTGGTAATCCTTGCTAAAACACAAAGAATTTCTTTGGAATTCTCAGGAATCTTTCTCTCAAACTCTCCCTCTAATTCTCTGTAATTTTATTCTTTCTTCTTCTTAGTATTAGTATAGGCCAACTATCACTATGCGTAAAGATAAAAAAACCGATAGCCATTATACGTTTTGTTACTAATTAACAGTTACAAAACTTAAACGTTATCAGTTATAAAAATATTAATTATATTTTTATTATTATTATTTTATTTTTTTTAAATCAAAATCAAATTTAAAAGCCATAAGGCTTTGTTTGGCAAAACACTTTTGAAAATAAAGACTTAATATCTTTAAGTCTTGTTTGGATAAATCCATTTAAAACTACTTTAATTTATTTTTAATAAAGCATTTATACTATAGTTTATAGTCCCATATTATTTCTTTGGATTTTCATATCCAATCTTAGTTAAATAAACTAATTACAACATACTAAATAAGTTTCCCACTTAATCCAAATATCCCAAAATTATAATATCATTATAATTTTATTTAATAATTTAACATACCAATTTAAATTATTAAACTAAAACGATAATATATCATTAAAACAACAATATAGCACTTCATGTTATCTTTAACAACTCTCGACTATTAAATTAAATTAGAGTATTATCTAATAAATCTAATTCAAAATTATCTACTAACAACAACCACATCAATAAAATATTTATTTAATTTAATAAATATTTTAAATTACAAATAAAATCTTGGATTGTTACAAGCTAGATAGAAATAATAATTTTATTAGTATGGTTTAGTTGGATTTATTAATGAGGTGAGATTAATTTCATTTAATTGAATTTGGTGACATTGGAATATCATATTATAAAGGTTTTATTAAAATAAATTGGAAGAAGGTTATCTGGGTAAGCCAAACAATGTCTTATGATCTTTGGTTTTATAATTACTGAGACCCATATTGATTTTAACTGATGTACGTGATCCCATCAGTTTATTTTTTTTACGTGTTGTTATAGCTAAGCCTTAGAAAAAAGAACAGAGAAGAAAACTTAAGAGAGAAATAGAGAGAGTTTGAGAACTATGTGAAATTGAAGAAGAATTTTGAGAATCATGAAGGATGAAGATGGTTAATCTAGGCTTTTCTAATCATCTAACTGATTTTTTGAAGAATCAAAAGGTAAATAATCTAAATTTAAACTCTCTCAATTAAAGAATGGATTATAGGGTTGATTTGTTAAGTAATTGATTATATATGTTAATGGGTAGGTTTAATCCATTTTATAACATCTAAAAGTTGTTTTATAGTGATCAAATGCGTGATAATGTGTTGAAAGAAGAAGATTAGAGTTTTGGTAGTAATATATAAGTTTTTGTCTACTTTAAATTGTTGGTTTATTGTTGTTCTCTTCTTAAAAACAAAAATAATGCAACTTGAACGGATCGAATTGGTTAAGAATCGAGTTCATAGTGATTGATTACGCTAAATTCGTCAAAGTATGTAAAATTGGCATGAACTTTGAAAATTGGGTCATTAGAATGGCTGTTAATGTGTTTGGAAGGTGTTAATTTTTTTGTATGTTGTAGTTCTATGAATTACGAATCCATAAAATCAAAAATAGACTGATGTTTATAACTCGGGTTATGAAGATCGGAAGGGAAAATGGTCAAAAATTTGAGAAACAGAACAACATGAGAAACCCATTCTACTCTTGGGCACTACATCACTGCCTTCAAGGTTATTTTGGGAGCTGTAGCGCTGTAATAGTATCCAGGTAGGACTATTTTGACCTCTTGTAGTAAAACAGCTATAACATTTTCATACAAACTCCGATTGAGGAAATTCAAGATGAAGAAAGATAACGAGTAGGCCTACAACTTTTGTTCTTTAAATATTTCGATTTGAGGTCATTATCAGGGGTTAAAATGACCATCTTTGGGACTGATGTGTATTCGATGGCAATCGAATGGCGTCGGGCATGCACGTATGCAAGTGAAGTGCTTCCAATGATAAAAGATATTGTTCTAAGTTATAAGAATTGAAAATTATAAAATATAATGATGTTTAACATCAATCAATGATGTATAAGGCAAGTTGTACGAGCATGGTACATGTAAGACCCAAACTTTTTATAAATAAAATTGAATTTTCTCTATTCATTATCTTGAAATAATAAGGAGTTAATTTGATATAATACTTTGCTTATGGGTGAAATGTGCAAATTTTTTAAAATAAGCAAGTGGTTATAAAATATTCATTGTTGTCAGGGAATATTCGTTTAGTCGTAGAATATTCTTCTTTGTGGGAATATTAAATGCATTTAGTAGTGACCATTTGTGGGCCGCATAACGGAAAATAGTCGGATGAAGAAAATGACAAGTTTGAGTTTTTATAAATAACGACGTAGTTATTCTGAATTAACACTTTGTTGGAATACAAATTGGTTAAAATACTGAATACGCCATGGTTGCACTTGTAGCATTACGGTATTGCATAGTATTTTTGAATTATTGATTTTGTAACAATCCAGAATTTTATTTATAATTTAAAATATTTATTGAATTAAATAAATATTTTTAATTGATGTGTTTGTTGTTTAGTAGATATTTGTTCGATTATTTATTAGTAAGTAAATAATTCATGAGTTATAGAAATTAATGTAATTAAGATAAAAGAGTGATAAATTAAATTTATGAGATAATACTCTAATTTAACTCAATAACTAAATTAGAGAGTTATTAAGAATTATATGGTTTGTTATAATGTTATTTAATTTGATTTTTTGTAATTAAAGTGATGTGTTAATTTATTAAATAAAATTATAATTATAATGAAAATTATAATTTTATTGTATTGGTTTATGTGGTTAATTGATTTAATAAATTGTTATTAGATTTAATTTAATTTGAATATGGAAATTTATTTAAATAAAGTGTGACATAAATATGACTTATGAAAATAGATTAAAAGAGTTTTAATTTGGTTTTACCAAACAAAGCCTTAGAGCTTTTTAAATTCTTATTTTAATCTTGTTTTGCCAAACCAGGCTTAAGGAATGATTAAGTCATTATTTTAATTAGTTTTGCCAAACAAAGCCTTATGGCTTTTGAATTAAAAAAAATTAATAATAAAATATAATATAATAAATATTACATAATTAGTATATTTATTATTATGACTGTTTTATACGTTTTATGTTTATTCTTGCGTTTGTTTTATTTTATGTAAGATGTTTTGGTCTAAGCCTGAGAATGGAGGAAGAACAAAGAATAGGAGAGAAATTGAGAGAGAAAGAGAAGAAATCCTTTGTTAAATTGAGAAGAATGTGCTTTGTGAGAATCAAAGGAAGAAACAAGAAGATTGTTTAAGCTTTATGGCTAATCAAAGTTAATAACCTAGCCCTAAAACTCTAGTTTTTGATTGCTTGAGTTTTCTTTATAAATGAATTTTGGTGGAGGATTTGTCAAGAAATTAGATTATATATATTCTTAGATATGTATAATTTGTTCTATAATTGAGTTTTCAGTAATTAGGTTCATGTGATTATGTTTTAAAAGAAGAAATTTAGTTTTTGGTTATATATATGATACGACTTATTTTGGAGTCAAAATTATTAGTTAGTTCATGAATAGAATCTGAAATTGGTGCTAGATATTGTTAGTATATTGAATTACGAAAAAAAGTTGAATGAATCGAAATGGTTAAGAAACGAATTTGTAGTGAACGAATTCGCTAAATTATCAAACCATGAATAATTAGTATGAACATGAGTTGTAAATTCATATTTGGGTTAGTTAATGTTTATGTTAATTGTTAGGTATTTGGTATGTTGTAGTTTTATGAGTTACAAACCCATAGAATCGAAAATGGACTAATTTGGATGAGTATAACTCATGTTATGAAAATCGGAAGGGGTAGAGGTTTGTAAAATCATGAAGAAAACGAGCTTCGAGGGGTCAGATTGCCTCTGTGGCTCATTTGCGCTACCTCAAGGCCAATTGAGGCCTTGACCACATAGGGCATCAATAACTGGTGGACTGCTCTGACCTGCTGTAGTAAATTAAGTATAACTTTTTCATACGAACTCCGATTGAGGTGATTCAAGATGATCTGGAACGAGGACGAATAGACCTACAACATTTGGTCTTTAAGTTTTTCAATTTGAGGTCGTTAGGAAGGGTCAAAATAGTCATCTTTGTGACTATTACGTATTTGGAGGCGATCGGAGGGCGTCAAGCGAGCACATACGCAAGTATAGTGCTCCCAACGATGGAATATGTTATTTTAAGTGATATAACATGAAAATTCATGATATTATACATTACATATAAGATTTCCTTGCTCATAATAGAAAGCATTGGCATGACTTAGTATGTGTTTTGAAAAGAAACTTAAAGATTTTGAAAACAAACCTTATCGAAACTTATGTTCTATAAGTTCTGAACTTAGTGGTTTATAAACATGATTGAGTTCAAATAGAAATGAGCATGATATGGTGTTTATAATGTCTTTGTTCATGATTAAACTTGTTAGACCTTGTGATTAGAGAAATTTCAAGAAAAGCTAGTATAATAAGCTAATGAACATGAATGTTATAGGATATAGTTTCTGAACTTGAAAAGATGTTAACATGACTTAGTTACTTATGGTAAGAGTTTCAAAGTTGATTTACACGCGCTATATTGCATCATTCATGTAAAAGGATTTTAAAGGCAACCTCGAGAATGTTTTCAAACTTAAGTTGCATTACATATGAGTATTTAGATTCTAAAGGCTTGAGATGCCATGTTATGTTTTATTATGTCTCTAAACATGATTCGTAGGTAATGGACATAAAGATGATTTAATCAAACATGAGTTAAAGCCTATTTCAAAGTGTTAAACAGTGCTAGTTATGAATGAATGATATGAACATCATGATCATATGTATTAACAGATTGTGAGACCTCTATATGTAGAAATATGACCAAAGTAATAAAGCATGATAAATACATAACCTTTTATGCTTTAATTTCATGGAAAGTCATGAACTAAAACTTGTAAAAATGAACTCAAGAATGGTCATATGCTTATGTAAGAACATCTAACACGTATGTATGTTAAAGTATAAGTGAATAAGTGTGTTAGAGTTGGACAAAAATAGGAAGTGCAAGCTCAACCACAGTGCGGCTGGGGGACGGTAGCATTCTGTAGATCCCTAAGCCTAACAAAAGGCAATTTGCATACGCAGGGCAATGATGCCTTATTATTTTAACTGTGAATCCAGACCTTAAAACATATAGGTATGAATGTCTAAAGCTATAATACTTGACATAGATGATGTTTTAAGCATAAGAGCATGTAATGGTTATATAAAACATAGAGTTGTTAAATTTTGCAAAATAAAAGAACTTTGTGAATCATGCATCTATGAGTTTGAAATGTCTAACAAACACATAGCGAGTCAAGTGTGTAATAAATATATATGAACGTGGATGTAAAGTACGAGTGGTTAAGGTATACCTATACATACCTAGCTATTCTAAGAGTATGATGAGAAAGTGAAATGTAGGTTTTATAAACCTAGTTAGTGTGACACCTCCAAATCCAGGTACTCCATTCCCATAGGATTTGGTGTTCACTAACCAAAACATTACATCTAACTACCCATGAACAAAGGATAAAGACATAATTTAAATAACTTAAACAATAATCTCTCCCATTAAAGGGTTACATCAACATCTCAAAAATAATCCCAAGTAATCTAACCTTAAATTTATTACATCAGTTGTGGAATACGTCATAAAATTAAAATAAGTCTGAAAGAGTAAACATTTAAATAAATTTCTCATAAGTCTTCAGCACTTGGACAATTTGCCCTTTCCTTTGCTAGTAGACGGCTCATCAACCTTCTCCACTTTAGCTGCAGTGTTAATTGCAAGAGTGAGCAAGCAAATGCTCACTGACATAGAAAGTAGCAATGATAGTAACATGAGAGTGAACAAAGAAAGCTGAACAATAAGGAACTTGTTCTACAAATTAAAATAAAAAACAAGTTCGAACTTTAATTATCTGAGGGTCTTAAGACCACGAACTATGTTCCCGATATTTAGGTATTATTACCCAACCTTAACAGTCATTTAGACTATACGGACCCTTCTTAACGTACTTAGGGGGATCAGCCCTTTGTACCATGTATTGTGCACAAACATCTAAACGTTACACGTATAAAACCCCCTATGTTAGGGTTGTTCATCTCTGTTTGGATTTAGAATTTCCGCACTAAAGAAAGTTTAGTTTGGAACTAGCTTAACAGGATTTCTAGAATTTTAGAACACTATTCAATTTCCATCAATAAAGGTTTAATGCAGAATGCATAACTGAACAAGGCTATCAAAGTCAAAGATCGGATATCAACAATATATGTAGTTGAATAAACATGATATACATGCAAAATGCTATAACCAAAAGAGTTAGAACAATCTCATTTGTAACGATGTATTAGAATAATATATGCTTTGAATTGTAACATCAAGGTTTAGAAAAGTAAAACTCGCTCGAGGTAACGAAGCAGGTCACAAGAGCTTATACAAACATATTGAAGATAGATTAGGTTTGCTCAATTTTATGAACTTGTAAAATAATATTATAGGAATGGAAACTTGCATTCAATATGAAAAGAATGAAGTTAGAAAGCTTGCTCAATTGTAAGGAGATAAGGTTTAGAATCTTGCTCAATAATAACAAGGTAGAGTTAGAAAACTTGCCTTGATTGTAAGCTACACAAATTTAAAATAATCTCCAATTACCCTACATACATCATTGAAATCACAAAAACAATTAGTTGTATGAATATTAGCTTTAGGGTTTAAACCATTATTTAGGTCATAACCCTAACCTAGCACCTAACCACGTAGTTTAGTATACTTAACGAATCTGAAATCTCATTACAAGCCAACATAACATAACCATTCATCTCTAACCTTTTGAAAACATCACATTTGGTTTCATTTTATAACTTATTTAAATAATTATTTCAAATCTTTACACCTTGCATTACAACGTATTGAAATATGTTATTTTAGTTTCTATTATGCCTTAACATCATTAACATGCTTGCTTAGCTAACATAAGTCCATTATACATGACCTGCAAATAAGCAGACTTCACTGTCACATCTCGAGGTGTAAGCACTACGCCACGCCACACTTAAGCCTGGAATCGACAGAATCGCGCCATTTTGGCCTTAGCATCAAGGTAGAATTGCTATTTGGTGCTCAATCTAGAAACCAGAGGAAGAATGCGCCATTTCAGATTGTGATGATGGTGGCATTGCGCGCCATACACCGCATGTAAATGTAAACGCAAAGACAATGGTGTTAGATTTTAGCCCAACTAACACAAATTTCACCATCAAAACAGTGAAATTAGCACATCCAATTGATATAAAACTAACACATACATGTTTCTTCACATATTCATCGACTTAGAACAACTAAACATCAAATTAAACTAATTTAATTCCTTAACTTTCATGTTTTCATATAAAAACTCAATTTTTGACACCTTTAGCAAATTTGATCACCACGAATTCGTTTCTTAACCAATTGACACGATTCTAACTACGCCGCTTTCATTTCTTAACATACAAACATATTCTAACTTCAATTTGCAGATTACAACACATATAAAACATCAAATTTCATACTTTCTAAAGCCATATCATATGAACATATCACTTCTATCTAAATTCCCTCCTAAAATCCAATTTTACATGTTTGGTTATTCCAATAACACCCAAATATGGTGGCTAATAGACTCTACCAAACTATATGTACACATATATACAATCATCCAACATGACTTAATAATTTATAGAAAATTTTCACAGAGAACGTAAAACATAAAATTAGAACTACAATATACCTTAATCCTTATTTATTGAAGCAATTGATATGCAGTGGCTTCAATCCCTTCCACAGCAAAACCCTCAATCTCTTGGCAATTCTCTTTGTGTTTTTCTCTCTTCTTCCAAGCTCTCTCTCTCTCAACTCTTAAGCCTTAGGGGAAAAATAAGAAGCGTAAAAAGAAAATAACCACTAACCCACGTTCTCTTTCAGTTAAAGAAAATAAAAGACGCCAGTTAGAATAAGCCAAAGGCCACAAGGCCTTGTTTGACTAAGCACCTATTTCCAAAACTAAATTATTTAAATAATATGATTTATATTATATAGTTACTTTGTGTCACACCTTAATTTAGTTAATTTAAATAACCTTAGCTTAGTTAATTTAAATTAACTTATAATAATAATAATAAAAATCTTATTATCATTATTATATATCTAATTTTAATTAATAAATTAGAAGCATCACTTTATTTAATTTATTTATTTCCTTTAAATTAAATAATGCACTTAATTTAATTGTTTCCTAAATATTAAGCAATTGATTTAATTTAAATATTTCTTTAAATTAAATCCTTCAAATAAAATTATCATTATTCAATTTAATTAACATTAATTAATTTAGTTACCAAATTAATTCACCACAATTCATCAATTATTTATTTTCCTTAATAACAAATTATTTAAAATATTTATTTAATTTAATAAATATTTAAATTAAATTACAAATTTCTCGATTGTTACATCATTCCCTCCTTAAAAGGATTCTGTCCCCAGAATCACAACTCGAAAAAATTTATTCATTACATTCTTCCCTCCTTAACAAGATTCTGTACCCAAAATCGCTATACAAAATCAAGCAAACAACTGAGGATAATTATTCATCATAACGCTTTCAAGTTCCCACGCAGCTTCTTCAGCAGTGTGGTTCTTCCAGATTACCATAACAGAAGGTATCACTTTATTCCTCAGTACTTGCTCTTTTCTGTCAACAATTTGAACATGGACTTCTTCATATGATAAATCTTTCTCGAACTGTAAGGGTTCATATTCTATAACATATTTATAATCAGGCTTATATGACCTTAGTACTAATACATGAAAAATATTATGAATATGCTCCAACTCTGGTGGTAAAGCTACCTCGTACGCCACTTCACCAACTCGTTGAAGCACTTCGAAAGGTCCTATAAATCTAAGGCTCAATTTCCCCTTTTTGCCAAATCAAATTTTCCCCTTCCAGGGAGATACTTTGAAGAAAACATAAATACCGACACCAAATTCTCTATTTTGTCAATGCTGATCGACATATTTCTTCTGTCTATCCTGTGCAGCTATCAATCTTGCTTGAATCACTTTGATGATCTCGACAGTCTGTTGTACCAATTCTGGACCCAATAGTTGACGTTCACCTACCTCATCCCAGCATAACAGAGTTCTGCATTTCCTGCCGTATAACGCTTCGTAAGGCGGCATGCCAATACTCGAGTGATAACTATTATTATAGGCAAATTCCACTAATGGTAGATGGTAATCCCAACTTCCCTTAAAATCCATGATACATGCTCTGAGCATATCTTCTAGTGTTTGGATTGTAAGACCCCAACTTTTATAAATAAAGATGAATTTTCTATAATTATCATTTTTGAATATTATGGAATGAATTTGATATAATGTTATAGTTGTGGGTAATAGTTATAAATTTTTCTAAGTATGCAAGTTGTTATATAATATTCGATTGGTCGGGGAATATTCGTTTTAACTGGGAATATTCGTACGACGGCACAATCATTATTGAAACACCCGGTGTTAAAAGTACAGGAATACGCGTGGTTGCATAGTAGCACACGATATTGATTATTGATGCTTATGTGAGAAGTCACTCAGTTTTGTTCAATTATTGCTTCCGTAATTGTTGCATAGTATCTCACGTTAATTGATTCAATTATTGTCGATATTTTATATATTATTAAATCAATAATTGAGACAACGAAGTTATTAATATTATTATTTGCAATATTAACGATGTCTAGAAGTTACGCGAGGAGAGGTTGGTCACCTAATTGCGCTTGATAGGGAGAAATCCTTATTGGAAAGCCCCGACCTCTTTCATGGGAACGACCTGGTCGATTAATAGTGTGAATTATAATAATGATGATGAAGTTTTGTTTTATTAGTATTATTAATGTAATAAAACAAAAAAGCTTTTTATATAAAACAGAATACTTTTATAAAATTATTCATTTTATTAGACTATAAATAGAATATATTATATTTTATTATGCATAGATTTGCATAGTGTTTTGCATAGTAAAATCTTTTTATATAAAACAGAATACTTTTATAAAGTTATTCGTTTTATTAGATTATAAATAGAATATATTATATTTTATTTAAAAGAATTTGTTTTATTAGAATATTTTATAGTGAACCAATCTGGTCCTTTCGTTTAAAAGTAAATCAATCTGGACCGTTCAGAAATTAGTTACTATTCAGTCCATTCTCCTATAAATAGAAGCTCATTCCTTCATTATTTCTTACGAATTCACTGAAACTCTAGAGAGAGAAACTATAGAGAGAAAGAAGAAAAATATTCTGCTACTTCACTACTCCTATATCCAGTTGTTCTAAGGTAAGAGATATTATTTGTTGTACTCGTACGGGATATTATTTCTTTCGTATTCATGAAGAGAACTTCTATTATTCCTTTTTTTTATTCTGTTAGAATAACCTATATACGCGGTCTACACTATACTTGGTGAAATTCTTCTAATATTCCATTCTTTATCATTATGTTGGAATAACCTGTCTATGCGAAGTACCGCATACATGATGAAATTCTTCTGTTATTCCATTCTTTATTATTCTGTTGGAACATCCTGTCTGTGCATTTACGCATGACCTGGTTTTGTTATTTATTATTCTATTGGAACATCCTGTTGGTGCGAATTTCGCCTGACCTGGTTCCGTTATTTATTATTCTGTTGGAATATCATGTCTGTGCATTTACGCATGACCTGGTTCCGTTATTTATTATTACATTGGAATAACTTTTATGCATGCGGTCTATCGCATACCTGGTGATTTCTTTTGTTATTCCATTCTTTATTATACTCAGTTGGTTAAAGTTTTGACTTCTATACTCCATGAAATTAGTGGAATATCCTTGATATTTGCGCTTCATCCATTATCTCTTCATGGAAATATTTTTCTGAGCATTCTTGAATTTTACTCTACAAAGAAGTATCATGTTGACAATTTGGACGTTATTAGTTCCTGGATAAATTAATTCTTGAACTTGTTTTATTGAATTCTTATACCATTGTCATCATCCTAATGTTTATATTATGTTGAAAGTCATCTGTGGCTTGTAGTGCATAGATGGACTTGGTATGATTATGACCAGGGATTATCAGTATAATCATGACCGTAATGTTACAAATGATGTGGTAAAAATCCTCATTCGCCCGTAGTGCATTGATGGACAGTTGTTGGCATGATCATTACCATTGATGAATACACGAATATCATTGGCCCATAGTTCATGGATAATTTATGATTGTGATACTAATGAATATCCTTGGCTGTAGTGCAGGGATGATGTGGATTATTTATTAAGCTGAGTCCAAGCGATAAAAGTGATGAAAAACCTTTTAAATCATAAAAGATAGTAGATTTTATTCTCTACTTGACTCTTTTAATGGATTGCTTGTTCATTGTGATTAAACTTGATGTTTGTTATATTGTATCAGTTTAACACTGTTGAAGGCTAACAATAATTTATTCTGTATTATCTTAGTCATAATATTTCTTACTGGGCTAGTTAAGCTCACCCTTTTACTTTCATTGTTCTCTTCAGGAAATGAGAACATAACAGGGACTAGTCGGGGAACGGAGTGATGGTCCAGATAATAACATTAGTAGTCCTCACTATTCTGTTAAATAGTATGATAATAAATATAATGAGGACTCAATTGAGTGTGGATATTGTCTAAATGACAATATTTGTATTAAAACTCACAGCATATGTTTTTTCGTATTTTACACGACTGTTGTATAATTAAGTTGTATTTGAATTTTGTACCATGTATTTGGCGACTCAAGATAGGTGATGTATACCTATTTTGGGGGCGTCACAGTTGATGGTTCTCTCACTCTGTCCGTCAGTTTGAGGATGGTACGCTATGCTCATTCTCAGCCGTGTTCCCAAGCACTCTTGTAATCGTCTCCAGAAATTTGATGTGAAACGTGGATGTCTGTCTGATACAATGGACACAGGTACACCGTGTCTTGAAACAATTTCCTTCACGTACAGTTTTGCTAACCGATCTAGGGCAAATCGAAGCTTGATTGGCAAAAAGTGTGTCGACTTCATCAGTCGATCAACAATCACCCAAATGGCATCGTAACCTTGCTGAGTCGTTGGAAGACCTACCACAAAATCCATTGTGATATGTTCCCATTTCCATTCTGGTATCTCCAACGGTTGTAACAATTCGCTTGGCCTTTGATGTTCAGCTTTGACTTTCTAACATGTTAAACATTTTGCCACGCATTCAGCCACATCCCTCTTCATATTTGGCCACCAAAAATGATGTCTAAGATCCTGGTACATCTTTGTACTTCCAAGGTGAATCGAATATCTTAAGTTATGAGCCTCACTTTGAATTTCCTCCTTAACTTCTAGTACTTACGAAACTCAAATTCTCCCTTTGAATTGAAGTAACCCTTCCGAATCGATTTTGAATTTGTTTTCCTCACCTTCAGATATCTTCTGTTTTATCTTTTCGTAACCTCCATCCTGAAGTTGTGCATTTTTCACCTTATCTGCCAACATTGAATTGTTACCTATCTGGAACAACTTTTCATCAGATTCTGTCGGATATTTAATTTCCAACTCCATCTTAGCCATTTCTGACACTAGTTTCTCCTGAGTAGTTAACATCATTAACTTCTCTCATCCTTTCCTACTTAAAGCATTAGCAACAACATTCGCCTTTATAGGATGATAGAAAATCTCGCAGTCATAGTCTTTGATCATCTCCAACCATCTTCTCTTACGCATATTCAAGTCTTTTTGTGTAAAGATATATTTCAGACTTTTATGGTCGGTATATATCTCACACCTCTCTCCATAAAGATAATGTCTCCAAATCTTTAGGGCAAATACCACCGCTGCCAACTCTAAGTCATGAGTCGGATATCCTTTCTCGTAATCCTTCAACTGTCGTGATGCATACACAATAACTCTCTTTTTTTGCATAAGCACAACCTAGTCCTTTATGCGACGCGTCACTATATATCACAAAATTTCTGTATCATCGTGCAAATGACAACACAGTCTTGAACTCAACCTCTTCTTTAACTCTCTAAAACTTTCTCTCTCTTCTTCTCGTCCAAACAAACTTAACCGCTTTTCTAGTTAAATTTGTCAACGTAGTTGCGATATTGGAAAAGTCCTGAATAAAACGCCTGTAGTAACCCGCCAATCCTAAGAAACTACTTACTTCTGACGGTGTCTTCGGCTGATCCCAAGATATTACAGCTTCAACCTTTGATGGATCTACCAAAATTCTGTCCTTATCAATAACGTGCCCGAGAAACTGTACACGTTCCAACCAAAATTCACATTTTGAGAACTTAGCGTACAACTTCTCTTTTCTCAACGTCTCCAATGTCAATCTCAAGTGTTCCACATGTTCCTCCTTGGTTTTGGAATATACCAATATATAATCAATAAACACCACCATAAATTTGTCTAAGAATGGTTTAAATACCCTGTTCATCAAGTCCATGAACGCTGCAGGTGCGTTGGTTAAACCAAAAGACATAACCAGAAACTCGTAATGACCATACCGAGTTCTGAACGTTGTTTTTGGGGCATCCTCCAGTCTCACCTTCAATTGATGATAACCACTTCTCAGGTCTATCTTCGAGAAATACCTCGCTCCCTTCACCTGATCGAACAGGTCATCGATTCTAGGTAATGGATACTTATTTTTAATCGTGACCTTATTCAATTCTCTGTAATCAATGCAAAGTAGCATCGATCCGTCTTTCTTCTTAACAAACAACACCGGTGCTCCCCATGGCGAAACATTCGCCTGAATATACTTCTTGTCAAGCAATTCCTGCAATTGTACCATCAACTCTTTCATTTCTACTAGGGAAATTCTGTATGGTGCTTTAGATATCGGGGCCGTTCCTGGTAGTAAGTCAATCACGAACTTGATTTGTCTATTCGGAGGAAGACCCGACAAATCATCTGGAAATACGTCTATAAAATCTCCTATGATCGGTATTTCTTCTAACTTTGCACTCTTCTTCTGTGTATCGACTATGTAGGCTAAATATCCTACACATCCTCGTTCCAACAACTTCTTGGCTTGCATCACCGTCAGGCAACTTGCTTGTCGAGGTGACTTGCTACCGAAGAACACAACCTTTGATGGAGTCATAAGGTTAACACACTTCCTTTGGCAACTAATTACTGCTCCTTAATTGAATAACCAATCCATTCCCAGTATAACATCAAACTCACCAAGTCTAATTGGTATCAAGTCCACCATCATCTCGTGACCTTTTATAACAACTCTACAATTCTAATATATGAATTTAACTGGAATCACTTTCCTATTCACAATCTCAATGCTTAAGGGAAATTCTAATTCTTCCTTAGGCAAATCTAGGTTCTGAGCAAATATAAATGAACAAGTAGCACCCGAATCAAATAGTACATAAGCATTAATACCATTAATCGGAATGATACCTGACACCACATCCTTAGACCGCATACGACATCCCTTGCGATCATATTGAAAGTCCTTGCAGTAGGTCGACTTGACTGTGCTGGTCCAGTGATAGTCAATGTACCACCACCGTTGTTGTTTCCCTTTCCGCCACTTGCACTTCCCGCTGGCTTCTTAGGGCAATCACGAGCCATGTGATCTTTAGAACCATAGGTAAAGCATGCTCCTTTCTTCGTACTAAAACAGTTTGGTGCAATATGTCCCTCCTGACCACAGTTGAAACACACTCGCTTTCCCTTCAAACATACCCCAGTATGGTTCTTTTCGCACGTCGCACAAGCTTCAAACTTTTTCTTCTGCTGATTTCCTTGCTGTCCTCCCGTAGTCGAATTCTCGCTCCACTTTCTCTTTTGACTATTACTTCCAACATTACTTCCACCAGCCTTATTTTCATTCTCATTCTTCCTCTTCTTTTGTTCTTGATTGTACTTGGTCAAGGCATCACTTCCTCCTTTCGCGATAATTGCCTTCTCCAGTACAACCGCAAATGTGTTCAGATGGAACATTGAAACCTTGCTGTAAAGCCACGACTTCAATCCTTGTTCGAATCTTCTTACTTTACATTCATTAGTATTAACTTGGTAAGTGGCAAACCTTACCGATTCGTTAAACTTCGCAGCATATTCTGGCACCGTCATTGTTCCTTGCTTCAACTCAAGAAATTGCACTTCCAACTTATTCCGAGAACTCGCTTGAAAGTACATTTCAAAGAACATCTCCTTAAATCTATCCCACGCTATCACCCCTTGTCCTCCACGAACTTTATTTGCCTTCCACCAGTAGCTAGCTTTAGACTTTAGCATGAACGTTGCGAATGTAGTCTTCTGGTCTTCGTTTACTCTAGCAACGTCGAACACCTTCTCCATTTCCATAATCTAGGTTTGGGCTTCCACTAGATTCATAAACCCTTGAAACTCTGGTGGTCCAACCGCTTTGAATTCCTTAAAAGTTGTGACTTGAGTTTGCGGTTGATTCGCAAGTGCACCAGTCAACAGGGTTACCAACTGCTGAACCGAATTAGTGTTGGTCTCATTGTTATTATTAGTAGACCCCTCAGGAGGTGCTTGTTGACGTGGTTGTCTTCTTCTTGGAGGCATCTTCTGTTAAGATATACGCATATTAGTTCCTTACTCAACTTCTTGGGTATTTAAAGTTTAACTTAAACATTCCAAGATTAAAGCCATAACACATAACATTTCAAATAAACTTTGATATTTTATTCATTCATAAAGTTTTAGAACATATTCAAGATAGCATAACCGCTATAAACATTCACTTTCCTGAACTAGACAAGTTTCAGGATTACATACTCATATTATCCCTTTATTTATCTCAAAATAAGGGATTCACAATTTATTTAATCACATAATTAACCACATATTGTTATCACTCCTATTCTATCTAGGCATATTAAGATGTCATAAGGCTTCTCGACATTCCTCCTCCATGATACGATAAGCCATTTTGCGATCCATCACGAACCACGACGAGTCATCGAACTGAGGTGGGTAATAATAGACTCGATCCTGGGCCCTATCAATCGCAAAATTAAAAGCGTAATCCATCTCCTTCATCTTTGTTTTCTTCACATGGACTTTAACTTCAGCACGGTCTGCACGTTGAGTCGCCTTCATCCAAGCATCCTCTGCTCTTGCACGCTTAGTTGATTCCTCCTTGAAATCATCTTTCAATTTCTCCATGTCAGTCTTCATCTTTTCGTTTACTGCCAATAGGTCTTCATGCTGACCCTTGGTATGAACTAGGTCCCACTCTGTGTTTCCAAGTTTTGAGTCAAGTTCCTGAATTTTCGCATCCTTCTTCTCTATCGCAGCATGATGCATCTCAACCAACTCCTTCAGCTCCTCAACCTTGTCTTGTAACTCTATTTTACGGTCGTACAAAGCGTCATACATCTCAGTTGAGATGGAGTTTGGTGGAAAATCCTCAGGATCCTCTTCCTCGTCCTCCTCCTCTATCTCCTCAGAACTTTCCTCCTCGGGATCGGTCACAGGCATAAACTCCTAGATAAACTATTCCCGCACAACATGAATATCCCGGGGTTTATCGTCTATAGGTATATGAGGTATCGCTTCCCTAGCTGGACTGGATCCTCCTTCGTTTGACATCCTGACAACAAAATATTTTAAGTTTTACTTAACATTTTCGATACTCGCGAGCACATAAGTTATTAACACATAGCACATAATATCTTTTATTATTTAACTTCAATGAGTACCTTAATCCATTCCTTAAAACTCGATAAGAGTTAGACAGCTCTATATTTTCTGTCTCTTTAAAGGTTACTACTTCCTAAGGTGTCCACACCTAAGGTTCATAACCTAAAGCTTTGATACCAACCTGTGACACATCCAAATCCAGGTACTCCATTCCCACAGGATTTGGTGTTCGCTAACAAAAACATTACATCTAACTACCCATGATCAAAGGATAAATACATAATTTAAATAAGTTAAACAATAATCTCTCCCATTAAAGGGTTACATCAACATCTCAAAAATAATCCCAGGTAATCTAACCTTAAATTTATTACATCAGTTGCAGAATACGTCATAAAATTAAAATAAGTCTCAAAGAGTAAACATTTAAATAAATTTCTCATAAGTCTTCAACACTTAGATAATTTTCCCTTTCCTTTGCTAGTAGACGGCTCATCAACCTTCTCCACTTTAGCTACAGTGTTAATTGCAATAGTGAGCAAACAAATGCTCACTGACATAGAAAGTAGCAATGATAGTAACATGAGTGTGAACATCGAAAGCTGAATAATAAGGAACTTGTTCTACAAATCAAAATAGAAAACAAGTTCGAACTTTAATTATCTGAGGGTCTTAAGACCACGAACTATGTCCCCAGTATTTAGGTATTATTACCCAACCTTAACAGTCATTTAGACTATACGGACCCTTCTTAACGTACTTAGGGGGATCAGCCCTTTGTACCATGTATTGTGCACAAACATCTAAATGTTACACATACAAAATCCCCTATGTTACGGTTGTTCGTCTCAGTTTGGATTTAGAATTTCCGCACTAAAGAAGGTTTAGTTTGGAACTAGCTTATCACTGTTTCTAGAATTTTAGAACACTATTCAATTTCCATCAATAAAGGTTTAATACATAATGTATAACTGAACAAGGCTATCAAAGTCAAAGATCGGATATCAACAATATATGTAGTTGAATAAACATGATATACATGCAAAATGTTATAACCAAAAGAGTTAGAACAATCTCATTTGTAACGATGTATTAGAATAATATATGCTTTGAATAGTAACATCAAGGTTTAAAAACGTAAAACTCGCTCGAGGTAACGAAGCAGGTCACAAGAGCTTATACAAACATATTCAAGATAGATTAGGCTTGCTCAATTTTAAGAACTTTTACAATAATATTATAGGAATGGAAACTTGCATTGAATATGAAAGGAATGAATTTAGAAAGCTTGCTCAATTGTAAGGAGATAAGGTTTAGAATCTTGCTCAATAATAACAAGGTAGAGTTAGAAAACTTGCCTTGATTGTAAGCTACACAAATGAAAAATAATCTCCAATTACCCTACATACATCATTGAAATCGCAAAAACAATTAGTTGTACAAATATTAGCTTTATGGTTTAAACCATCATTTAGGTCATAACCCTAACCTAGCACCTAACCATATAGGTTAATATACTTAACGAATCTGAAATCTCATACAAGCCAACATAACCTAACCGTTTATCTCTAACCTTTTGAAAACATCACATTTGGTTTCATTTTATAACTTATTAAAATAATTATTTCAAATCTTCACACTTTGCATTACAACACATTGAAATCTGTTATTATAGTTTCTATTATGCCTTAACATCATTAACATGCTTGCTTAGCTAACATAAGTCCATTATACATGACCTGTAAATAAGCTTGCACTTCTTTGTCATTACTTTCGGGTGTGGTATGCAATTGCGCCACACTTAAGCCCTGGAAGCCAAGCGATTTTATGCCATTTTTGGCCTTGGCACAACAGTAAGCAATTATTTGGTGCTCAATCTCAGAAACCTAGCGACGCCTTATTTGCACCATTTCGATTGTGATGGCGGTAGCGGTTGTGCCACACACCAGACAAACAAAAACGCAGCAATAGTGTTCTGATTTTAGCCCAACTAACACAAATTTCACCATCAAAACAGTGAAATTAGCACATCCAATTGATATAAAACTAATACATACATGTTTCTTCACATATTCATCGACTTAGAACAACTAAACATCAGATTAAACTAATTTAATTCCTTAAATTTCATGTTTTCATATAAAAACTCAATTTTTGACACCTTTAGTAAATTCGATCATCACGAATTCGTTTCTTAACCAATTGACACGATTCCAACTACTCCGCTTTCATTTCTTAACATACAAACATATTCTAACTTCAATTTGCAGATTATAACACATATAGAACATCAAATTTCATACTTTCTAAAGCCATATCATATGAACATATCACTTCTATCTAAATTCCCTCCTAAAATCCAATTTTACGTGTTTGGTTATTCCAATAACATCTAAATATGGTGGCTAATAGACTCTACCAAACTATATGTACACATATATACAATCATCCAACGTGACTTAATAATTTATAGAAAATTTTCACAGAGAACTCAAAACATAAAATTAGAACTACAATATACCTTAATCCTTGTTTATTGAAGCAATTGATATGCAGTGGCTTCAATCCCTTCCGCAGCAAAACCCTCAATCTCCTGGCAATTCTCTATATGTTTTTCTCTCTTCTTCCAAGCTCTCTCTCTCTCTCTCTCTCTCTCTCTCTGTCAACTCGTAAGCCTTAGGGGAAAAATAAGAAGCGTAGAAAGAAAATAACCACTAACCCACGTTCACTTTCAGTTAAAGAAAACAAAAGACGCCAGTTAGAATAAGCCAAAGGCCACAAGGCCTTGTTTGACTAAGTACCTATTTTCCAAACTAAATTATTTAAATTATATAGTTACTTTGTGTCACACCTTAATTTAGTTAATTTAAATAACCTTAGCTTAGTTGATTTAAATTAACTTATAATAATAACAATAAAAATATTATTATCATTATTATATATCTAATTTTAATTAATAAATTAGAAACATCACTTTATTTAATTTATTTATTTCCTTTAAATTAAATAATGCACTTAATTTAATTGTTTCCCTAAATATTAAGCAATTGATTTAATTTAATTATTTCCTTAAATTAAATCCTTCAAATAAAATTATCATTATTCAATTTAATTAACATTAATTAATTTAGTCACCAAATTAATTCACCACAATTCATCAATTATTTATTTTCCTCAATAAACAAATTATTTAAAATATTTATTTAATTCAATAAATATTTAAATTAAATTACAAATTTCTCGATCGTTACATCCTTCTCTCCTTAAAAGGATTCTGTCCCCAAAATCACAACTCGAAAAAATTTATTCGTTACAGTTAGGAAATAATGTAACATTATTATTATATTAAGAATGTATGAAATATATGACTAATTGATGTGAATCCATGATTATATAACTGTGTAGGAATACACGAAGTGCAGATAGGCGTTAAGCAGTTAAGTCGTAGTTCATAAACTATGAATCAGGCAAGTCATTCAGTTCCTATTTGCTATGTGAACTTGATGATTAACTATTTCAAATCTTTATTGCAAAGAGCATGATGTGTTATTTATATTTTGAAAGTATGAAATGTTAAAGTCAATTTATGACTACGTTGATTGATTAAAGCATGTTGATTGAGTAAGGAACTCAATCTTTATACTTGGTATATGAACTACAGCATGTATGTTATATGTTGAGCATGTTATTATGTGCTATGTGATGCATGAAAACTGTTAGATCTTGCTGGGTCGTCGAGCTCAACCTTGCAAATAACCATTTTAGCAGGTTAAGGATTGAAGGTAACACTATGTGCTACTTGAATGACGTGGATCAGAAATAATACACGAAGATTAATATTTTAGCTAAAGTTTTTATTTCTTTATACCGTGATTAAGATTCATGAGATGTACTAAATGTTTTATGATGTATAGTTTTATGTTGAGTTGTAAAGCTAAAGTTAGAGTTATCTGATATGTAAAGGTTATCGGATTGAAATTTAAAATTTTATATAATAATAGTGATAAAGGTTTTGATTCAGGGAATTAAAGTAAGAAGACAAAAAAGTTTAAATTATTCCACATTTTATAAAGTTTAACATCGAATAATCAGAAGGTAGATGTGTTATAAACGACCAAAGTTGAGAATTAAATTGTATGAATTTTGGGGTCGTTATAGTTGGTATCAAAGCTGTAAGTTATAAACCTTAGGTAAGAGTACCCTAGGCTTTAACCTTAGAGAATAAAGGAGAAGATGATAAAGAAGTTAAGAATGAAAAAGTTATATTTAAGTATGGTACAGTTGTACTGTTTAATAGTTGATGTATGGTATCTGGGCTAAACGATTCCTTCATAGAGCAGAGGTATATACGAACTAGCAACTCGGTACCTAGTTTATTGGTTATTTGTGGGAAACCACTCAGCGTATCATATTGAAACTGTTAGAGACTCGATGTGTACCAAGTATAGAAAATGGATACGTATGATGAAAAAGGAAAGAAATCGTAAAACAAAACGATCACGAGTTAAGAAAAGAATTTTAAGGGAGATGATTATAGAATAAGATCACGACGTGATCAGTTTAAGTTATAAAAGAAAGATGGTCTGTTATGTTTGAATAGTTATAGCTCGATGCTATGAAGATGATGTACTATAAAATAGTACAAGATAAACTCATGTGGAGTTATAGATAATGTGATATGAGAAATTCGTATCGAGCAAAGAGCAAGTTAAGAGTAAGATAGAGTTAGGTGGGATTTCAATTGAGGACTCAGGTGATGGTTGAGTTGTACAAATCTTTGTATGGGTGAGGGTTTTGTGCTTGCACTCAGTTTAATACATTGATAATTATTTGAATGTCGGTGTCGCGCTATCAATGTATATGTGGTGAAAAGGTGATTCTTTTCTCATGTGTATGTTTGATAGTTAGAAACTATGAAGATTAGTCAGATATTATTAGGATTAGGTGCGGTTCTTAAAACTAATGCATATGGTATGTTCGTGACTTATAATAATATGGTATGTTTGGAACCCCTCAACGAATGGACGCCTATGGTCTGACTAGGATAAGTTCTTAAACTCATATTATTGTGGCAAGTTCCTGAACTTCCATTGTGTAGTAACTTTGATGAACTATACTAGGGGTATAGGAAGATTAAAGTTGATGGATACCTGAATATTCTAAATGTATTAGCTATGCTAGACTTTCGAGATTTATTGATTTCGTGCCGATGGTTGTACTTTTGATTTTTGAAAAATGTTGGATCACACTAGTGAACCAAAGGATTTTTAAAACAGTGTTATTATTCGCGTATCTATGCAGTTTGTTTCGGCTAGATAAAAAAATGATTTTTTTAAAATTTTCCAAATATATTTTAACTATATGTATCGAGTGATGTGATAAATGATGGAGTCATCAATGTAATGGAACCTGGTGTTGGATGTGATTATATGATCGTCAGCCCACTATGGTGAGATGCAGTATGACAACGCCATAATCATGACTCCATAAAAGGATTTTTGAGATTTCTTTGAGATATGAGAATATATATATATATATATATATATATATGTATATGTATATTTCGATTGATGTCCGAATTGTTGTAGAATTCTATGCTATTTGATTTAGCTAAACGATTATTAAAGATGTTCATGAAATTCAAGCACTTCTTGAGAAGTTATGCCAAACCAAATTTCTTTGGTGCGGATTCAAATGTTAAAAAGCTTATATGAACAACCCTTTTATAGGGGAGTACGCAGAAGTGTTTAGATGTTTGTGCACAATACATGGTAGGAAGAGCTGATCACCCTAAGTACGGGAGTCCCTACAATCTAATGACTGTTAAGGTTTAAGATGAAAGAGTACTTATAAGTGTGGGATGAGTGCACAATACATCATCGTTGAAGGGCTTAACACCCTAAATGCAGGGGAGTCCCTGATCCTAATGATTGTTAAGGTTTAAGTTGAATGAGTACTTATAACCGTGGACGTAGTTCAAGGTCTTGTGACCACTCAGCATGATTTGGAATCTTTTAAATTCCTGAGTTATTCATACTGCTTCCCAATTATTGAGCAATTGTGGAAGATTCTTTCTATTCTAAAAGGCGAATGTGGTAAGGATGATATTCCTTAAAAAGAAGTGAGCCGTAGAATGCGACACTGAATGATGAATATATTGAATAAGTGAGAAAATAAATTTTAAAATGAGGAGGAGATGAGTTATCAAAGAATAATATAAAACTTTTAATAGAAAAGTTTAATAATTGTAGAAAGATCTTTATGGAAAGAAGTGGTTATAGAACCCAATGAATGAATAAAGTATTAACATAAAATCTATTTTGATAGATTGAATGAATGAAGATTAATAAATAAAATTTTGAGGACGAAATTCGTAGAAGAAGGGGTGAATGTAATCTCCCGAGTGTTTATGAGTTGAGTATATGATAACGATCCTTAGAAAAGGAAATGAATGGGTTAAAGAATATATAATACTCAAAATATAATTGAGTTCAAGTGAAAGTTATGAAATAAAACTTACAAGAATTTATTATCAAGAATAGTGGGAGTAGGAAATATAAAACCTATATTAAGGTAATGTGTTGAATTAAATATAAAACTATTTTAAATCTTTATTGCAAAGAGCATGATGTGTTATTTATATGTTTAAAGTATGAAATGTTAAAGTCAATTTATGACTACGTTGATTAATTAAAGCATGCTGATTGAGTAAGGAACTCAATCTTTATACTTGGTATATGAACTACAGCATGTATGTTATATGTTGAGCATGTTATTATGTGCTATGTGATGCATGAAAACTGTTAGATCTTGCTGGGCTGTCGAGCTCAACCTTGCAAATAACCATTTTTATAGGTTATGGATTGAAGGTAACACTATGTGCTACTTGAATGACGTGGATCAGAAATAATACATGATGATTAATATTTTAGCTAAAGTTGTTATTTCTTTATACCATAATTAAGATTCATGAGATGTACTAAATGTTTTATGATGTATAGTTTTATGTTGAGTTGTAAAGCTAAAGTTAGAGTTATCTAATATGTAAATGTTATCAGATTGAAATGTAAAATTTTATTTAATAACAATGATGAAGGTTTTGATTCAGGGAATTAAATTAAGAAGACTTAAAAGTTTAAATTATTTCGCATTTTGTAAATTTTAACATCGAATAATGATGTAAAATCAGAAGGTAGATGTGTTATTAACGACTAAAGTTGAGAATTAAATTGTATGAATTTTGTGATATGTCAATTGACCTTTGTTTTGAAGATATATTCTAGAATGATTCTGAAATACAGGAGATGAGCAATGGAAAAATAATGATACAGAGGATATAACCGGGAAGGTACAATCCAAAAAGAAAAACAAGGTATTCTCATCTGTGATACCCCGAAATCCGGTCTATCTTTACACCCGGATTCCGTACATCATGATACCATCTTCATCCAAACATATATCATTATATAGCTAAATATAAAAACATATACTCTCAAATCCCAGGTTCTGGAAACCTTATAACCTTTTTCATTTCAAATAATGTTAAATACATTATTCATTTCATCTAACAAGAGTGACTTTTATCCGCCACCAAGGATACATAACAGTTCCTTAAACTAGTCTATAGTTCAATTTCATCTTCCTATATTATAAATCTTCACTTGGTCTTCTCGCTTATTCACATCCTGAATAGCACCTCATCTGGATACCGTCATCTTGATCTTTACGGGATCCTTAAGTTCTTTTAACATCGTTCGCTGAAAATGTTTTTCATTTAAAAGCAAGTGTGAGCATTCAATTGCCCAGCAAGTCATAGCAGTTGAACAAACATCTTCAAGAATTCAAACGTATCTTTAGAACCTCAATAACCGAACAAAGGTTATGAAGCAGCTTGAATAATAGGAATAATCTCGACACCTATCATTTTAAAACATTATTCACATGCACTTTGAAATACTTTCATTCTTCTACCTTTTTCATACTCATCATGTCTGGCTAGAATCATTAGCACAGACTTAACAATAACGGATCATGTATGAACAGAGCATTCTCTTATTGAACAGTTAAATCACAGAGCAGTTCATCTCATAGAAACACCAAGTGTTCACATTGTGGCTCAAGGCCTCATACGTTCTACCACTTTACACAAATATCGCACATTAGCACATAGACGAAACTTCTCAAGTTCAACATCTGAGAAGTTTAAGAAACTAGCATTCATTTGAAATATGAATGAAGTTAGGAAACTTGCCTTACGCACAGCTACAGCTTACGCTGAACTACTCATTCCAGTTCCTATATGGCACATAAGAAAACAACACATACACCCATTAGTCATGTATATTTGACTTATGTACTAGTTTTCTTAACTTTACTTCTTAGGGTTCGCGTTCTTGCAACCTAAGTTTACGCAACCCCTTTCACTACCGTTCTATGGCTTCATGACATACGGAGATGTCTTACTTATACGTTCATCATCTTTGATGTTTTACATCTTATCTTCTTCTTATTACTTCTCTAAGACTTACAACACATCGCTTCTCTGCTAGTAGTCCATATGGTACTCTGAGTGGTTTCCCACAAACAACTAACAAACAAGTTCCTGTCTCATCTACACTGCCCATAATAGTGAGTTAGATCGGTAGCCAATTTCGTATATACCTTCGCTCTCTGAAGGAATTGTTTAGCCCAGCTCCCATATGTCAACCATCAAAGGTTACGATTGTACTACAACTTACTTATCTTGACTTATCCAAACTATTAAACTATAATCATCGTTAAGTTAATTTCTCATTCTTTATGGCTTCCTGGCAACTAAATGCCACGCCTTAGTATTCACTCTTTATCGTCTAAGTCATACAATCTTTTGTATACTCAGAACGATCATTCCCTTTAATCATTAACTCAGCTTTGTTACATTAAACATTATTATCTTTAATTCAACTTCTTTACCGTTCACAGTTTAAACATTGATCGTCATTATCTTACGGTCAAACCATACACGGGGTGTAGGTTCTATCCGTTTAATATTTGCGTACCCTCAACCTTCACGTCAGTTAAAGTGTTCAATGCATACATTTTATTCTAACGTTCTTATCCGACTCACATTCGGCTTCCATTAATCTTATTACCATTCATTACGGCTTTCTTAATACCATTCGTTATTCTTCTTTAATGTCGAAGCCATACAGTTCGCTGTATGCTAAGACCACTCGTTTACCACAATAGCGTTGCGTACACAGCGTGTAAACGCTTCAAACTTATCTTTTACTATCATGACATAACATCGAAATGTTATTCATTACCCTCGTTGCTCAACGTCTAAGGAATCACAACCCTAGCAACCCCTCACGTTCGTTCATCGCGACTACGGTCCCCGGACATCGGTTATGTATCTCGCGTTTAAAAAAAAAATCTTTGTCTTTTAATCTCTTTTGACCATTTCATTCAACCTGTAATAAAGGTTTAATTCACTTGATAAAGCGTTATCTTAGTTGAACATTATGTTCTTTATCTTCCTGTACGTTTCCCCCAAGAGTTGAGTAATTAAAAGCTCTTCTCTGGCTTTTTCGTACACTGGCGCTGCGGCGCCACTCTTCCATCTATCTCTTGCGCCGTGGCACGAGTTTGTAGTACTCGGCCCTCTAGTCTGGCACTGCAGCGCCACCTTACAAGGCATGGTTGGCGCTGCGGCGCCAAGCCCTAACCCTAGAAAATTTTTCTAAGTATTAAATCCAATTTGAGACGCTTACTTCCCGCTTCCATAATTTATTCGTTATAACTCAGAATGAAGTCATTCCAAAGCCATTCTCTTCCTTATCTTACGTACTTCAATACCTCTGGATAGAACTTCGTTATGAATCTGTTAATGTGCCATTCGTTTTGCTTGATCTTCCACCTTCGTTCAATTTACGTTTTTAACGCCCTTTGTTTGTTAGTCCGTAATTCGGTCATCCGAACTCAGAATTTGTTCGTTCTTGAGTCCACGACTCATGTTTTCTATGTTTCTTACATTCTTATGAAACCCTACACGTTCGGGTTTATTTACTAACTTTCTAATTCTCGTTTGTCTTTTACGAAATTTTTGCCATAACTTCGTTATAGCTAAGTTTTAATTCGTTCTTCATGAACGTTTCTACCATTCCTAACCAAGCAATATGCATCTAACCTATAGGCGATGGTTTTAAATTTGTCCATCAACAACAATTATCCTACGATGGTTTTAAATTTGTCCATCAACAACGTTCTTCGTGTTCTTCGCATGTTATTCGTGTTCTTCGTTCGTTCTTCATTTTAATCGATATTTTGGATTACGATTTCACTTTTTATTGGAATTTGATGTTATAGAATATTATTCCTTACTTATTTCACCTACTTATTGATATAATTAACTCAAATCATTCTAATTCATTACGAATCCTATACTTCCTTAAGAAATTTATTTACTAAACTTTAAATTCTTATTTTTCTTATTTCTCATGATTTCAACCATATGAAATCATCCCTAAAATTATCTACTTCTTATTCTTATTAAGTTATGTTTAAAACATATAAAACTTACAGAAAATCTAACATAGAAGTTAGGTTTTAATACCTTTCCTCTTTATTTTTCTTCAACTAGCCAAAACCGGTGATTTGCTAGCCTTTCTATTTCACGAACACTTTCGATCCGATCAATCATGCACAAGCTCTTCCTCCTCCCTCTCCATCCGAATCCTCTCTCTCTCTATCTAGTGTAGGATTTTCAAAATCCAATTTAAATGATTTAAGCTTACTATTTATAGAAAATCTAAAGCTATGGCAAAATAGTCATTTCGCCCCCTTTAACCTACTTACTATTAATGACTTAAGGACTAAGTTAACTTACTCCTTAAGTTTACTTAACACTTAAGTCTACTTAGCCTTTAAGTTTCGTGGTTCCATCTTTCGAGTTTCGTCCGACAGTTTTAAAAACTGCGATTCTCGGAATCCAAATATTTTTGGATATTTCATCTTTCCTTTACGGATTAACTTTTACGTATTCTTCGGATTTCTGAAAAACTGAAAAACACTTTTTGTCGTTAAGCGTTTTCCTTCATGTTTTACCCTAACGTAGCTAAATGAATGAAAAGTACATAGCAGTACTTTTTGTCATTTTTATTTTTTCCGATTTCTGCACGTTTTTCGAGAATAACTTTTATCGGCTTACTTAACTTTTCAAGATATATTATCGTCAAATCTTTTGACAGAATGTCATTTTGACATACCAAACTCTCAGAACGGCTTAGGTTATTCAAACCCTAACCCTTAGGTTTCGTCGGGTGAATAGTGCCTATTTCGTCTTTTTCTCCGAAAATATTTTTGTTTCAGGAAAATTTTCATTTTCATCTTGAAAATTCTTAATCGCTTAGTCTAGCTCGTACCCAGAATCCTCCCGACTTATAATCATCCTAGGTTCTAGAACGATTAATAAACACATAGCACATAATATTATTAATAAAAATTCATTTTATTAATAACTAATTCTTTAAACTTAAGTTCTCGAAAATCCAAATTTTCGGGGCGTTACATCATCTCTTCGAATACCAGGTACGTACGTAAATTTCGAGGGCAAAATTTCATAAGGAGGGGAGATTGTGAGACCCCAAATTTTATGAAATGAAAGTATTCAATTTTCTTATAATTATTCTATTTAGTAAATGGTTAAATTGATAAAAGGTTAAAGTTAAGGGTGATATGTGAATTTTTTTCAAAGTAAGCAAGTTGTTATATAATATTCGATTGGTCGGGGAATATTCGTTTTAACAGGGAATATTGGTACGACGACTCAATCATTGGAGGACCCCACAACGGATGTATTATCGTAGTAAGAAAATGACAGAATTATCTTTTTATAACGGAGAAAGTGTTACTGTTAAAACTATTGAACTACCCGGTAGTAAAAGTACAGTAATACGCGTGGTTGCATAGTAGCACATGGTATTGATTATTGATGCTTACGTGAAAAGTCACTCAGTTATACTCAATTATTGCTACGATAATTTGCGCATCATATCTCTCATATTATTGATTCAATTATTGTCCGCGAGTATCATCTGCATAATATGTTATATTATTAAATCAATAACTGAGACAACAAAGTTATTCATATTATTATTTGCAATATTGACAATGTCTAGATATTCTGTCAAGGAGAGGTTTGGTCACCTAATTGTGCGCCAATAAAGAGAAATCCTTATCGAAAAGCCCCCTCTTTCCTGGGAACGACCCGGTTCTTAAATATTGTGAATTATAATATTAATAATGAATAAGTTAATGTTAACTAAAGATGAAATTGATAGTTCCATTGTGTTGGAATTATTAGTGTTAGTGAAAATAGACATTTATTTCGATAATAATTGATGTCTGGAGGTTATATTGACCAATCGGGTAATTAACCGGATAAATGAGCAATTAATTGCTATTAATTCACATGATTATAACTATTTGTTCACATGTGTGTACTATTGATTCACATTCATTTACTATTAGCAGAGTTGGTGCAAGATTGATAATACTTGCATGACTAAGTTAAAAATGGAGGTATGGATGGAGGTACTATACTGTAATTCTTATTTTTACATGTCTAGAACTATTGATTCACATGATTTATTATTGATTCACATGATTTACTACTAGGGGAGGTCGTGCAAGTTTGATAATACTTGCATGACTAAATTAAAAATGAAGGAAAAGATGAAGGTATTATACTGTAATATTTTGAGCCCCAAAACGTGCAATTATCAAAACTATATTTTCCTATAAATAGAAGCTCATTCCTTCATTATTTTTCATGAATTCACTAAAGCTATAGAGCAATTATTATAGAGAGAAAAAAGAAGAGAAGTCTGCTACCTCACTATTCCAGTATCCAGTTTTCTTCTGAGGTAAGGGATATTATTATTGTGGTAAGGGGTATTATTCCTTCGTATTCATGAAGAGAGTTATTTTCTTTCAATACTCGTAAGGGTTGTTATTCCATTCTTTATTATTATGATGAAATAATCTGTCTATGCGAAGTACCGCATACATGGTGAAATTCTTCTGTTATTCCATTCTTTAATATTTTGTTGGAATAACTTTTATGCATGTGATCTATCGCATGCCTGATGAATTCTGTTGTTATTCCATTCTTTATTATTCTGTTGGAATATCATGTCTGTGCGGATTACGCATAACCTGGTTCCGTTCTTTATTATTCTGTTGGAATATCCTGTCTGTGCGGATTACACATGACCCGGTTCCATTCTTTATTATTCTGTTGGGAATAACCTGTCTATGCAGTCTATCATATGAATGGTGAATTCTTCTATTATTCCATTCTTTATTATTCTGTTGGAATAACCTGTCAATGTGGATTACCGTATGCATGGTGAATGATCCTTCGTATTCATTCTTTATTAAATTATGGAAATGATCTGTCTACGTGGATTACCGCATGACGGGTGAAAATCCATTTACAGTTTCTTATATTCAATTATACTCGTATGAGATATCATTTCTTTTGTACTCGTCATGGAATATCATTTTCTTTTGTATTTTTTTTACGAGTTCCTATTCACCCAGTTACTATTCACTCTAGTATTATTCACTCGGGTATTCGGGGCACTTTTCTTGCTGGAGTATTATTCATGAGTTACTTTTTGTGTCGAGATACTATTCCCGAAGTACTATTCATGGGGTACTATTCACCCGAAAAATATATTTCTTTTCTGTCCAAATTATTTTTGGTACATGAATATTATTCTTGAATTTTACTCCACAAAGCAATATCATGTTGACAATTTGGACGTTATTGATTTCAGGATAAATTAAATTATAAATCTTTAAAATTTATCCTTGAACTTATTTTATTGAATTATTATGTCATTGTCATCTTTTTCATGCTTATATTGTGATGAAAGTCATCTTTGGCTTACGTTCATAGATGGACTTGGTATGATTATGACCAGGGATTATTCGGTATAATCATGACCCGTAATGTTAAAGATGATATGTTGTTTGATAGCTTTGGCCCGTAGTGCAAAGATGGACATGTGTATGACATGATCATGACCATTGGTGCTACTAACGAATATCCTTGGTGTAACGCCCCAAAATTCGGTCTATCTTCACACCCGGATTTCGTACGTCACGATCCCATCTTCTTCCAAACATACATCATTATATACTGAAATATAACAACATATACTCTCAAATCCCAGGTTCGAAAAACCATATAACCTTTTTCATTATAAATAACGATAATTACATTATCCTTTACATCTTACACGAGTGACTTTCATCCGTCACTAAGGATATATAACAGTTCATTAAACTAATCTAAAGTTCATTTAACTTATTTTATATTACAAGTCTTCACTTGATCTTCTTGCTTATCCACATTCAGAATGGCACTTCATCTGGATACCGTCAGCTTGATCTTTACGAGATCCTTAAGTTCTTCTAATATCGTTCGCTGAAAATGTTTTTTGTGACACCCCCAAAATAGGTACACATCACCCATTCTGAGTTGTCAATACATGGTACAGAAAGAACTATAACTTTATTATTACAACATATAAACTGTGAGTTTAAATACAGATATTGCCATCTAGACAATATCCACAAGCAAATAAATCCCCATCATAATTATTGATACATTATTTTACAAAAATGGTGAGGACTACTAAACAACTCTCTCTAGAACCTTCATTCCATACCCCACTAGTACTACTCGCTACATTCTCGCCTCTGAGAAGAAAAATGGAATAACAAGGAAAAGGGTGAGCTCAACTAGCCCGATAAAGAATATTATGACTTAGATAATATACAACAAATTATCGTTAGTCTTCAACAGGAAAAATCTAATAGGATACAATAGGCAACAAGTTTTAAATCAATATTCGCGAGGAAAATAATAATTCATTAGAAGAGTTAAGTAGATAATGCAAACTACTATCTTCTATGTATGAATTTAAAAGTTCATCGCTCATCTTTTATCCTGTAACATCAATCAATATATATACGGAATCAAATATTCATCTTTGCACTCTGAGCCAAAGATATTCATCGATTAAGTCATGTTCATCTAAACACTGTTCATCTTTTGCACTACTGGGCCAAAGATATTTATCGAAATCATTCATCTTTGCACTACTGAGCCAAAAATATTCAATAATATCATCATTAAAGGCGAGGATGATGAAAAATATTTTTAAAAAAGCGAATCGATTGAAACAAAATGACAAGGATTAAGGATTAAAGATTTGTACTTTGTTTTATCCATGTCCAAAAATACCTCAAAAATAATCATAATGGTGTAAAATTAAAGAATGATCAAAATATGGATACAATCAAAGCTAGTATCCAGAATAGATATTTTGGACGAAAAGGAAAATTTTCATTTTTTGATGAATAGTCTTCAGTATTCGTGAATAAAGATCAAGTATCGTGAATAGTCTTTGTATATCGTGAATAGTAACTCAGAGCACCAAAAGTTCCAAATTTGATAAAACTTGAGATCAATATTTGACATAATGATATTGAAGAAATAATATCATTCTGAAAAATAATAATATCCCTTACCTCACAAAAACAGTCTTTCTAGTTGAAACACCGGATATAGGCTATGACTTGAACTTGCACCGTATAGCAATACTCAAAATATACTCAAAATACTCACAAGAATACGCTCGATAATATAGAGAGAGAAAACTTCAATTTCTGGTGTGATTTTCAATTCTAACCTAAGCACCCTATTTATAGGAAAATGCTTAGAACACCAAAGTAGAAAATTTAATATAATATTAATATATATAAAATTATTCCTACGCACACTCTTATAAACTGAAATCAACTCATTTCAACAACCAACCAAGCCCACCAAACATATCAAAAACGTTTTTCTAATTTAAATTATTTTAAACTTCCAAAAATCAATTATTTCAGAGCTTCAGAACTTCAATAATTCATAATAAATAGCCCTTTTATCAGAAAAATTCAAATCGCACAAGTTTTTGTAGGAAATTCAATTCTCTACAACTTTGCAGAAGAAAGTTTTTCCAAATTCTAAACAAAAATTGACCGAAATCCACAAGCGAAGCGATTTTACGGAATTTATAATCAAATTTTAGTCAATAAATGGGGTCCACCGACATGTTTAACATGTTTTAAACATTTATTGCAACAAAATACTCTTCCTCCTCGTATATACTCATATATCCCACATTCGTTGTAAAATATCACTATTATTATATTATTAAAATAATATATTTAAATGAATTATTTTATCGAGAAAAGATAAAATATTAATTTTCAACAATTGTCACATTAAAATTTTCTCCATCTATATCCACATAAAATCAATATTTTCCTCATTATATAAATCAATAATTAATTATTCATAAATAATATTACGAGAATCACAAGATCTTGATAACTAAGTAGTTCTAGGAAAGTGGGGGCTTTCAATAAGAATTTCTCTTCTTGGCGCACAATTAGGTGACCAAACCTCTCCTTAGATGCGAGAACTTTCTAGACATTGCCAATAATGTTATCTAATAATATTATTGAGGATAATATGAATTATTAGCCGATAATGAAAAATGCGTGTAATGACAATTATTGAAACAACAACAATATATAATATCAACGATAATTATTAAATCAATAAAATATTTGAGCAGTAATTATTGTACCAATTATTGAGTAGTGCCTTCTTACGTAAGAATTAATAATTGGTGCAATACTGGTGTCTTCTTGTGTTTTAACCACAGAGTATTTTAATAGAGATTACTTGGTAATAACTTCTATTTGTTATTTTTAAACAACTTATATTTGTCGTTTTCTTCATCCAATTGCTTTAGTTATGGGGCCCCAAAAAGAGGCGCTGCGTGAGTAAATAATATATCCCACAAGCGGTAAGAATATTCCACGACCAAACGAATATTCAAACAACAATGAATATTTTATAACCACTTGCTTATTTTGAAATATTTGTGTATTTTACCCATAACTATCCACATTAATCAAATTAACCCTTAATATTTCAAAATAATAAATAGAGAAAATTAAATTTCATTAATAATAAGTTGGGGTCTTACATTTTTCATTTAAAGCAAGTGTGAGCATTCAATTGCCCAGCAAGTCATCACAGTTGAACAAACATCTTCAATAATTCAAACATTCTTTTAAGACTTCAATAACCGAACAAAGGTTATGAAGTAGCTTGAATAATAGGAATAATCTCGATTCCTATCATTTTAAAATAATATTTATTTTCATTTTAAAATACTTTCATTCTTCTACCTTTTTCATACACATTCTGTCTGGCTAGAATCATTAGCACATACTTAACAATAATGGATCATGTATGAACAAAGCATTCTCTGATTGAACAGTTAAATCATAGAACAGTTCATCTCATAGAAACACAGAAGTGTTCACATTATGGCACAAGGCCTCATATGTTCTACCACTTTACATAAATATCGCACATTAACACATAGACAGAACTTCTCAAGTTCAACATCTGAGAAGTTTAAGAAACCAGCATTCATTTCAAATATGAATAAAGTTAGGAAACTTGCCTTACACACAGCTACAGCTTACGCTGAACTGCTCATTCCAGTTCCTATGTAGCACATAAGAAAAACAACACATACACTAATTAGTCATGTATATTTGACTTATGCATTAGTTTGCTTAACTTTACTTCCTACGGTTCACGTTCTTGCAACCTAGGTTTACGCGACCACTTTCATTACCGTTCTACGGCTTCATGACATACGGAGATGTCTTACTTTTACGTTCATCATCTTTGATGTTTTACATCTTATCTTTTTCTTATTATTTCTCTAAGACTCAGCACACATCGCTTCTCTGCTAGTAGTCCAAATGGTACTCTGAGTGGTTTCCCCAAACAACCAACAAACAAGTTCCGCCTCGCCTACACCTTTGCCCATAACATTGAGTTAGATCGGTTTGCCGATTTTGTATATACCTTCGCTCTCTGAAGGAATTGTTTAGCCCAGCTCCCATATGTCAACCATCAAAGGTTACGATTGTACTACAACTTAACTTATCTTAACTTATACGAACTATTAAACTATATGATCGTTAAGTTAATTTCTCATTCCTTATAGCTTCCTGGCAACTAAATGCCACACCTCAGTATTCACTCATTATCGTCTAAGTCATACAGTCTTTTATATACTCAGAGCGATCATTCCCTTTAATCCTTAACTCGGTTTCGTTACGTTAAACGTTATTATCTTTAATTCAACTTCTTTACCGTTCACAGTTTAATTATTGATCTTCATCATCCTACGGTCAAACTATACATGGGGTGTAGGTTCTATCCGTTTAATATTTGCGTACCCTTAACCTTCACGTCGGTTAAAGTATTCAACACATACATTTTATGTCTAAGGAATCACAAACAAAGCAATCCCTCACGTTCGTTCATTGCGACTACGGTCCCTAGACATCGGTTATGCAACTCGCATTTAAAATTCTCTGTCTTTTAATCTCACTTAATCTTTTCGTTCGACCTTCATTAAAGGTTTAATTCACTTGTTTAAGTGTTATATTAGTTGAACATTATGTTCTTTATCTTCCCTTACGTTTCCCCCAAGAGTTGAGCAGTTAAAAGCTCTTGTATGGCTTTTCCTACTAATCTTGAGGCATTGCATTTCACTCTCCCTTCTATCTCTCGCGTCATGAAGGCGAAGTTTTGCGATACCGGCTCCCTGGTCTAGTGCTGCAGCACCACCTTACAAGGCATGGTTAGCGACGCGGCGCCAAGCCCTAATTCTTGAAAATTTCTTCTAAGTGTTAAATTCATTTTTGAGACACTACTTCCCGATCTCATAACTCCTTCATTATAACTCAATACGAGGTCGTTCCAAATCCATTGTCTTCCTTATCTTACGTACTTCAATACCCCTTGGACAGAACTTTGTTCTAAATCCGTTAATGTGCCATTCAATTTGCTTGATCTTCACCCTTCATTCGTTTTATGTTTTTAACGCTCTTCGTTCGTTCATCCATAATTCGATCATCCGGAAGCGGGATTTGTTCATTCTTGAGTCCACAACTCATGTTTTCCATGTTCTCTTACATTCTTATGAAACCCTACACGTTTGGGTTCATTTACTAACTTTCTAATTCTCGTTTGTCTTTTACAAAATTTTCGCCATAACTTCGTTATAGCTATGTTTTAATCCGTTCTTCATGAATGTTTCTACCGTTCCTAACCAAGCAATATGCATCTAACTTATACGTGATGGTTTTAAACTTGTCCATCAACAACAGATATCCTACGATGGTTTTAAATTTGTCCATCAACAACGTTTTTTGTGTTCTTCACGTGTTCTTCTTGTTCTTCGTTTGTTCTTCATTTTAATCGATATTTTGGATTACGATTTCACTTTTTATTGGAATTTGATGTTATAGATCATCATTCCTTACTTATTACACCTTTTTATTGATATAATTCATAAACTAAACTTCCTTAAGAAATTTATAAACTAAACTTTTAATTCTTATTTTCTTTATTTCTCATGATTTCAACCATATGAAATCATCCCTAACATCATATATTTCTTATTCTCATTAAGTTATGTTTTAAACATATAATACTTAAAGGAAATCTAACATAGAAGTTAGGTTTTAATACCTTTCCTCTTTATTTTTCTTCCGCTAGATAAAACCAGCGATTTGCTAGCTTTTCTATTTCACGAACATTTTTGATCCAATCAATCATGCTCATGCTCTTCCTTCTCCCTCTCCATCCAAATTCTCTCTCTCTCTCTCTAGTGTAGGATTTTCAAAATCCCATTTAAATGAATTAAGCTTAATATTTATAGATTTTCAAGGCTAGGGATATTTTAGTCATTTCATCACCCAACCCAACCTCCTTACTATTCACACCTCCTTATTATTCATGACTTAGGTGTTAAGTTAACTTAGCCCTTAAGTCTACTTAGCCTTTAAGTTACGTAGTTCCGTCTTTCAGGTTTTCATCCGACAGTTTTAAAAACTGCGATTCTCGGAATCCAAATATTTTTGGATATTTCGTCTTTCCTTTACCGATTAACTTTTACGTATTCTTCGGATTTCTGAAAAATTGAAAAACACTTTTTGGCAATAAGCATTTTCCTTCATGTTTTACCCTAACGTAGCTAAACGAGTGAAAAGCACACAACAATACTTTTCGTCGTTTTTATTTCGTCCGATTTCTGCACGTTTTTCGAGAAAAACTTTTATCGGCTTACTTAACTTTTCAAATCTTTTGACGGAATGTCATTTCAACATACCGAACTCTTAGAACGACTTAGGTTATTCAAATCCTAACCTTTAGGTTTCATCGGGTGAATAGTGCATATTTCGTCTTTTTCCCCGGAAATATTTTTGTTCCCCAAAATTTTTTTATTTTTGTCTTGAAAATTATTACTCGTTAAGTCTAGCTCGTAGCCAGAATCCTCCCGACTTATAATCATCCTAGGTTCTATAACGATTAATAAACACATAGCACATAATATTATTAATAAAAAATTTTTTTATTAATAACTAATTCTTTAAACTTAAATTCTGGACGATCTGAATTTTTGGGGCGTTATACTTGGTCGTAGTGCAGGGATAATTCGATGATGTGGTTGGCAGGATCATGACCATTAGTTAACAGTTGAATGTCTTTGGTCGTAGTGCACTGACAAACAATTGATTGGTATGATCATGACCATTGGTTTTATAGTTGAATATCTTTGGCCAGTAAGTGCAAAGATAGACAACTGATTGGTATGATCATTGTTATTACATTTGAATATCTTTAGCCTTTGGGGTAAGGATATTGAGTAAATGTTTTATTAAGCCTTTGTGGCAAGGAGAAACTATTGATTAACATGATTATAAATATGAATTGTGGATCTAACTATAATCTTTGGTGGTTTAGGTGAAGACAGGTGATGATAGTTCTTTTTGTCTTGGGTATAACAAAGAACTGTTGTTGAGTATTACATGAATGAAATTTTAACGATGGACTTTTAATCTAGAAGAGATAGTAGACATTATGTTCTACTTGACTCTTCTAATGGATTGTTTATTCCACTGCAGTTAAACTTGATGTTTATTGTATTTTATCAGTTTAACACTGTTGAAGGCTAAGGATAATTTATTCTGCATTATCTTAGTCATAATATTTCTTATTAGGCTAGTTGAGCTCACCCTTTTCTTTCACTGTTCTCTTCAGGAAAAGAGAATATAGCTGGGATGAGTCGGGGAATGGAGTGACGGTCCGAGATGGTGGCTATAGTAGTCTTCACTATTTTTATAAAATAGTGTGACAATAAATGTAATGAGGACTCCATTGAGTGTGGATATTGTCTAGAAGGCAATATTCATGTTTAAACTCTCAGCTATGTTTTGTCTTATATTTTTACACGACAGTTGTATTAACGAAGTTTGTATTTGATTTATGTAGTGTGTATCTGGTGACCCAAGATGGGTGATGTATACCTATTTTGGGGGCGTCAAAGATGAGCTAATAAAAGAGGAGATGGGTTTAATTCTTCTAAGCAGCCCATGTGGGCGTCTAAGTTCTGATGTTTAATTGTGAGTGGGAAATTAATTGGGGGGACAAGGAGATGGTGGGAGAAAAGAAAAGGAAGAAAAAAGAGGAAAAAAAGAAGAAAAAGAGGGAGATATGAAGGAAAAGCGGGAAAGGAAAATAGATGCAATAATTATACTCCCTAGCTCCCACCTCCATTTTTCCTACGCAAAGTACTTCATCAGAAGAATAAGGGAGAGGGAAGAGAATGAAAAGAGGAGAGAAAGATAAAAGAAAGAAGAGAGAAAATGAAGAAGAAGAAGAAGATGAAACCATGGAAGCATGAAGGAAGAATAAGAAATCAAAAGGTAAAACCAAAACTTTTCATCTCTTTAATTTTTCTAAGAGTTTAATTTGTTGAAAGATAGGTTATAGGGGATCATGATGGATCCAAAGTAATAAGGAAGTATATGATAAACATTTTATGTTTAATCCATGTCATAATAGAATTTAAGATCAAAAAGTTGGGCATTTGTTTGAGGATGAACAAACGTTATGTTGAGGACTTAAATAACACTTGTAAAAGTGTTAATGGTTGATTTATGTGTAGAATCTAAGGAGGAGGATCTATAGATTAAGAAGTTATGATGAAAGAACAAAAAAATGATTTAAATTGAAGTTGTGATGAATGTTTTTGTAAAACATGTTCAGCGATGAAAAACTTAGTCTTAGGTGACTTTGGAGCCAAATTTCAGAATAATTAATGAATTTGAAAAATTATGAAATCATTGGGGTTTTGTAGAGTATGTTACCAGCTTACCATAGCCTCGAAAACGGACTAATTCCAATAACAGATGAAGAAGTTATGAAGATTTGAAGTATGTGTGTCAAAAGTTACAAAATCTGGAAAATTGGAGTTAAGTGCCAAAGGTCGAGTGCCTAGGAACTAGGCTCGGCACTTAGAATCTGTTCTTGGGCACCTAGGCGATTGCCCAAGGCCAAATTTGGGCGCCTAGGCGCTGGTCTAGTGTTAAGCCAAAATCTGTTCGGACATCCTTTATTAAATTAGGCATAACGTTTTCATAAGAACTCCAATTGAGGTGATTCTGGATGACTCGGAAAGATAACGAGTAGACCTAAATCTTTCATTCTTGAAGTTTTGAGATTTGAGGTCGGTATCAAGGCCTAAAATTGCTATTTTAGGGATTGATGTGCATCAAAGGCAATCGGAGGACGTCGGGCATGCACATATGCAACGTGTAATGTTTTCGACGATAAAGGATGTTGTTCTAAGTTGTAAAACATGAACATTATTAAATATAATGATATTATGCGATAAATAAAGACAACTAAAATGAATAATAAATTATTAGTTGGTGTATATGTTATTCGAGATAATTATGATTTGATGTTGATCCTTACTTTTAATAGAATTTAAATTGTTTATAAGTAAGATATTGATTTGATTCTTACGTAAGAAGTCACTCGATATTTATTTCAATAATTACCACAGTAGTTATTACATAGTGACTCATATTATGTGATATGATATAATTAAACTAGTTGGCAGTATTAAGAGTCTATGTTAATAATTGTGAATAATGGTTCAAAGATTGAAAAGGGTGTTGATTAAAGATAAGTATGATATATGGATGTTTGTTCAATTATTTTCTTTTTACAAAACTAAGTTTGGAAGGACATGCCGACACTCTACTTTTTCTAAAGTAGTCTGGACTACAACTCAATTATTTTTAAAATGTGTACAAGTTGGTTTAATTTTCCCCGTGCGACCATAAATTCCAATACCATTATTATATACCTCATTTGGTTATTTTGTCAAAGCGTATGTGCTAATTGTTTCCTCAATTTTTAGTATAAATAGGTTGCCTGGTTGAGCAACTAAACACACACCATCACTACACTAAAAATATAGAATTCTTTTAATACAATATTGTGAGTATAATATTGTTAGTATTTCTATTGAGTGTAATGTTACTCCAAGTGTAGATAAGGAATGCAAGCATTGTTTAAGTTGATCAATTTCACAGAAAGCAGAATGAAGTCACATGCTAAGGTAAGGGATATCATTATTGTGGTAAAGGGGTATCATTTTTATAGTAAAAAGAATATCATTTTCTTTCATACTCCATATTATGGTAAGACATTATTATTCGTTTATTCAGTTTATCATTAAATGGTGAAAAGTCATGAAAGGATTAGAATATCCTTAATAGTTTTTGATTTATCTATTATTATTTTATCAATTTGGACTCTGGATAATTAAGTTGAAAATCACTAAGATCTATGTTATCTTATTATTCTGATGATTTATGTTTATTCATTTTATATATCATTGTCATCATTCTCATGCTTATATTGTGTTGAAAGTCATCTATGGCCAGTAGTGCAAAGATGGGCTGTTGGTTATTGGTTTTACAGTTGTATATCTTTGGCATGTAGTGCAAAGTTAGACTATTGATTTACTTGATTATAAATATGAATTGTGATTTAATTATAATATGTGGTGGTTCAGGTGAAGACAGGTGATTAGAGTTCTCTTTATCTTAGGTACCAAGAACTGTTGATGAGTATTACAGGAATGAAATATTAACGATGGACTTTTTATCTAGATGAGATAGTAGACATTATGTTCTACTTGACCCTTCTAATGGATTATTGATTCCGCTGCTATTATGGTTGAAAACTTTTATCTTCTACCATATGTTCTAAATATCTGAATTATTTCGATAATTTAATTATCTTAAGTCATGATATTCTTTACTGGGCTATTTGTGCTCACCTTTTTACTTCACCACCTCTTTTAGGTAATAAAAGTGTAGCTAGGACTAGCAGAGAGAACTTGGGTATAAAGTGGTGATACGCATTAGTTACAAGCCTAATCAAATTATGAAACGGTGTGAAATAATAATTATACTGAGAATTTAAAATGTGTGTGACATGTTTTATACATCATTTAATATTTAATTTTGGGTGAACAACAATAGGGTGAGGCGAATCAGAATTTAGAAGCGTCAAAGGTGCACTCAATCAGAATGAGGAGAACATAAATCTTCTCGTGTCCCTTCGGGGACTTGATATATTTGCTGTTGTACTTTATATGGCATTGTAATAATTTAAATATGAATATTATCGTATTATATACATAACAATATTTGTATTGAAACTCACAGTATATGAGTCGTCGTATTTTGCACGACAGTTGTATAAATGGAGTTGTTAGTAGTGTATTTTGGGGGCGTCACAACAAAAGTGTCGTTCTCCATTATGCTAGGATGAGGTGGGTGAAGCAATGTTGTTGGGTCAAGAATTGGTACGCATGAATACATAAAAGATCCAAACGATTCGACAATGTATACAAACGACACAGGATCGACAAAAGAGTTATGCGGATCTTCATTGAAAGGACATGGAATTTAATATTGGAGATCATGTACTATTACGTATTGCTCCATAGAAGGTAGTTACAAGATTCAGGAAGAGAGGAAAGCTCAATCCACGATTTGTTGGTCCATTTGAGATTCTTGACTGAATAGGAAATGTGGCCTATAGACTCGTATTACCTCCAAGCATGTCTCGTGTTCATAATGTTTTTCATATATCTATGCTACGTAAATATATGAAAGACTCGAACCACATTATTGAGTTAGAACCGGATGAGATAGCCGAAGATTTAACGTACGGGGAGGTACCTGTCAAGATCTTAGATAGGAAAGAGCATGTCCTACGAACAAAGGTTATATCGTAAGTCAAGGTTTTGTAGAGGAACCATGCTATTGAGGAAATGACATGGGAGTTGGAATTTGAAATGAAAGCGAGGTACCCTCACCATTTCGAAACACCAGGTACGTATGTCAATTTCGAGGATAAAATTTCATAAGGAGGGGAGGTTGTAAGACCCGAACTTTTTATAAATAAAATTGAATTTCCTCAATTCATTATCTTGAAATAATAAGGAGATAATTTGATATAATTCTTTGGTTATAGGTGAAATGTGCAAAATTTTCAAAATAAGCAAGTGGTTATAAAATATTCTATGTTGTCAGGGAATATTCGTTTGGTCGTTGAATATTCTTGCTGTTGGGAAATATTCATACAACAACGCAGCCATTTGTGGGCCTCATAACAAAAAACGGTCAGATGAAGAAAATGACAAGTTTGAGTTTTTATAAGTAACGACGTAGTTGTTACCGTTAACTCTGTTGGAATACCTGGTGGTGAAAATACAGTAATACGCATGGTTGCACAGTAGCACATTGTATTGCACAGTATTTTTGAATTATTGATTCTTACGTAAGAAAGCACTTCTCAATAATTGTTACAGTAATTACTGTTCAATATTTTATTGATTCAATAATTGTTACATTGATATTTTATATTATTGTTGTTTCAATAATTGTCACTGCACAGTATTTCCATTATCAGATCAATAATTCATATTATTTGAATATTATTATTAGATAGCATTATTGGCAATATCTAAGGAAGTTATGTCTAAGGAAAGGGGTTTGGTCACCTAATTGGGCGCCAGTAAGGAGAAATCCTTATCGAAAAGCCCTCTTTTTCCTGGGAACGACCTGGTTCTCATAATTGTGATTCTGTAATATAATTTGTGAATAATTAATTATTGATTTATATAATAAGGAAATATTTATTTTATGTGGATATAAATGATGAATATGGAAATATTTATTTTGTGTGGATATAAATGAAGGAATTAATGTTGAGATGCTTTATCAGTATTTTGTCGGAATGGAGGTAATAAAAATCATCCGTATGAGGATTTTAGGCATTTTCTGTTTGGAATTTGAAAAAAATTTCTTTTACAAAGTTGTAGAGAATTAAATTTCCTATGGAATAGACATGAGATTCGAATTTTTTTGATAAAAGAGCTATATATTATGAATTATTGAAGTTTTATAAATAAAAGTTTTTAAATAAAACATGGGTGGGCCCCACTTTTGTTTTTGGTGGACAAATGTGCTGAAATTTTTTGTTCAAAGGTGTAGTGATGATTTTGGTCTTTGGCATGCGTGAAATTTTTATAAGAATAATATTAATTTATTAATTTAGTCTGTTTTGGCGTTCTAGAATTTTCCTATAAATAGGGTGCTTATTTAGAATTGAAAATCACACTATAATCATAAGTTTTCTCTCTCTATATTATCGAATGTATTATGTGAGTATTTAGATACTTTGAGAGTTGCTATTTAGCCCAAGTTTCCTACAGCCTTATATCTGATATTCCAGTCTGTAGTACAATTCTTCTAAGGTAAGGGATGTTATTTTCTTCGTAAATGATGTTATTTCTTTCAATAACATTATGCCGAAATATTGGTATAAATTTTATTGTGGAATTTCTACCTTTTTGTGTTGCGGTTACTATTCACGTATATGATACTATTCACGTATACGACACTATTCACGAATACGGCACTATTCACCGAAAAAAATGAAATTTTCTCTTCTTTATCCAAGATGTCTATTATGGTTACTATCTTTGATTGTATCCATGTTTTGATCTTCATTCTTGAACTTTGCTCCACAATTGATTATTATGGAGTGTTTTTAAACTTGGATTATCTAAAGTACGAATCCCTAATCTTTGTTCTTTTGTCTCACTGGATTCGTTTTTTAAAAATATTTTTCATCATCCTCAGTCCTAAATGATTATATAATTGAATATTTTTGGCCTGTAGTGCAAAGATGAATGATTACCTGATGAATATCTTTGGCCCGTGGTGCAAAGATGAATATGTGTTGAGATGAACATGACCAATTGGTGATACAAATGAATATCTTTGACTAGTAGTGCAAAGATGAATATTTGATTCAAGATGTATATTGATTGATGTTACAGGGATAAAATATTGATGATGGACTTTTAAATTCATAGATGATAGTAGATTTCATTCTCTACTTAACTCTTCTAATGAATTGTTGTTTCCGCTGCAGTTGTTGATCTAAAACTTGTTTTCTATTATATTCAATCAGATTTTTCCTTGTTGAGGACTAAGGATAGTTTGTAGTACATTATCTTAGTCATAATATTCTTTACTAGGCTAGTTGAGCTCACCCTTTTCCTTTTTGCTCCATTTTTTTTCTTAGGAGGTGAGAATTTAGCAGAAACTAGCCGGGGTATAGAGTGATGGTTCAAGATAGTTGTTTTAACAGTTTTTACTATTTTGTAAAATAGTGCATAAATAATTGTAATGAGGACTTTATCTGAGTGCGTATATTTTCTGGAAGGCAATATTTGTATTTAAACTCATAGTATATGTGTTGTCGTATTTTGCACGATAATTGTATTAATGAAGTTGTAGTTATTTCTGTACCATGTATTTGGCGACTCAGAATGGGTGGTGTATACCTATTTTGGGGGCTTCGTAGTACACATATGCAAGAGAGACGAATTAGGCGTTGTGACTAATGAATGTCGAAACGCCGTGACTTAATGAACTTAAAAAGTGTTTCAATTCAAATGAAATGAACATTATAAGATATGGAGTAGGGTTAATATAAACCAATAAGGAGTCCTATCAAGACTTAAATACTTGAATGAACTTTGAGTACGACCTAAGAAGAAATATAGTGAGATATAAGTCGAAACTTAAGACAATCAAATTGAACATTGTGTATTGATTAACATGAAGGGTTATGGAATCTAGAGTAAAGTTTACATAATAAGTACTATGCGTTGCTATATGAATAATAGTTGATGTGCATGATTATATAATTGTGTAGGACACGTGAAGTGCAGATAGCAACGATCAAGGCAAGTCTTTTAGTTCCTATTTGCTATATGAACTTGATGATAAAATGTTTTAAATTTATATTGCAAAGAGCATGAAGTATTATATATGTTATAAGTATGAAACGTTAAAGATGTAATGTTCAAGAATTTTGTAATTAATCATAAATATTTATTGAATTAAATAAATATTTTAATTAATTTATTTATTGAGATAAATAAATAATTTATGAAATTATGGTATAATAATTTAGTTAAATGTGTGTGTTAATTAAATTAAAATAATAGTAATTTTCTTATTTGAAGATTTAATTTAATGAGATAATTAAATTAAATGAATTTTTTTAATATTTAATAAAATAATTAAATAAAATAAAATGATGTTCTAGTCTAATTTAATAATTAAATTAGATATATAATGATTTATTAAGTATAAAGTATAATTATAATGAAAATTATAATTATAATTATTATAATTATAATTGTAAGGACATAAAATGAATTAAATAAAAGTGTGACAAAAGTAACTATATAATATAAGTGTTATATAAATAAATTAAAAAAGGGGGAGAATTTGTGTGTAGCCAAACATGGCCTTTGGCATAACATAATTGATAGGCGTATTGTTTTTTTAACTGATGAACGTGGGGAGGCCTATATCAGTTATTCTAAGCATATTTTTTCTAAGGCTAAGAAACAAAGAGGGTTCGAGAGAAATTGAGAATAATCTCTGTAAGTTGAAAAGGGTTAGGGGAGAAAGAAGGTTCTTGGCAAGCTATTCTACCATATTGCTAGTAGGAAATTCAAGGTATAATCCATTCTTAAATTTCTAAATTTTAGTTTTGTAATTTAAGTTCTCTATAATTGATTTTTTGTTGAATTGTTGTTTCAAATGTTGGTTATATGTATATATACTTTTGCTAAACATGTTAGTTATCATCTCTAATCTTATGTTGGTATTTAAATTCGTGAGAATTGACTTTGTAAGAAGGAAGTTAGAATAATAGTGTGTATTTGGGTGTAATATGGCTTGTATAAGTACACAAATTGATGTCCAATACCAGATATAATCTAAAAATTGATGTTAGATTGTGTTAGTACATCAAGAAATGAAAACAATGTAGTTTGAATGGTGTCAATTGGTTAAGAAATGATGTTTTGGCAATTAAATTCGCTAAAAGTGTTAAAAGTGAAGAAGTTGGTAAAAAAATATGATTTTTGATCCTTGAAAGTTGATTATATATAATGTTTATGTTGTTAGAATGATGAATTGCATGCTTATTGATGCTATTGCAAGATTTTAGTTGTTAAGTTTTGTGAATTTCTGTGGAATTGGGAGAAATTTTGAGTGTCTAGGTAATGTGTGGGGCTAGAAGCGCAATTTCATGCATGTATGGCCTTTGTTGTCTTAGGTACCACATGAAGAAACAAGACGGTTTGCATCAAAAGGCCTTACGAGTTTTCTGTTGGTGTCGAGGCTTGAAGCAGGTAAGCCTTAGCAATGTGCTACGAAAGCAGCAGGCCGTGAGTTCTGATTATTTGTAGACTATAATGCAAGGACCTAATCTTGTATGGTATGCATTATAAATATATTAAATCATAATATACGATATTATAACAATTTTTTACGGGTGGTGATATCAAAATGTGGAGATTTTAAGTTATTACTTGAACAAGTTATGAAATGAATAAAAGTTGACGTTTATAAGAGCTAGAAGTGAATGATAAAGCTTATATTAGGCAATAGTGTGATTTCAAATTCATTAGAGAGGTTAACAAACATGATTAGACATTAAGTTAACGGTTATGGCTTAAATGGTGGGTTAAACCTATAAAGCTAATGTTAATACAACTAATTGGTATTGCAATTTCAATAGTATGTGTAGGGTAATTGGCGAACGTTATTATATTTTTGTAGCTTACACACGAGGTAAGTTCCCTAACTTTATTCTCTTTATAATGAATGCAAGTTTCGTAATTCCGTTATCTTATGATTGTCAAGCAAGCTTTCTAGTCCTAAATTATCATTATGCAATTCCATATTAAAGTTGAGCAAGCTTATTGATTCTATATTGTGTATGGTTGTATAAGCTCTTGTAACATAGTTCGTTACATCGAGGGAGTTTCACTTTCCTATTTCTTGTTATTGCTATTCAAAGCATATACTATTTTAATACATTGATTCAAATGAGATTGTTCTAACTCTTTTGAATGTAGTACTTTGCACGTATACCATGTCTACTCAATTGTATATTGTTGTTATTCAATCTTTGACTTAAATAACCTTGTTAAATTTTATATTATTGTATTGAACCTTCAAGTAGCAAGCAAATTCTTATTGATTGAACTAATCTAAAATTGAATAGTGTTCCAAAATTTTAGAACCACTGATAAGCTAGTTCCAAACTAAAGTTTCTTTAGTGAAGAAATCATAAATTTAAACAGAGATGAACAACCATAATATAGGGGATTAAGTACGTGGTAAAGTTTAGATGGTTGTGCACAATACATGGTACAAAGGACTGATCCCCCTAAGTACGTAAAGAAGGGTCTGTATAGTCTAAATGACTATTAATGTTGGGGTAATAATACCTAAATACCAGGGACATAGTTCATGGTCTTAAGACCCTCAGATATTAAATTCTAACTTGTTTTCTATTTTTGATTCTTTGAACAAGTTCACCATTATTCAACATTCGTTGTTCAAACTCATGTTGTAATTGTTATTACTCTTTATATCAGTGAGCAATTGTTTGCTCACTCTTGCAATTAACACTGCAGCTAAAGTCGAGAAAGTCGATGAGCCATCTTCCAGCAAGGGAAAGGGCAAGATGTCCAAGTGTTGAAGATCTATGAGAATTTATTTGAATGAATTATGTTATAAGACTTAATTTATTTTGTGATGTATTCCGCAGACTTATGTAATAATTTAAGGTTAGATTACCTGGGATTGTTTAAAGTTGTTGTAACCCTTTAATGGGGAAGATTTTTGTTTAAGTTATTTAAATTATGTCTTTATACATTATTATGGGTAGTTAGATGTACTAGTTTTGGATAGTGAGCACCAAATCCTATAGGAATGAAGTACCTGGATTTGGGGGTGTCACAGGTTTGTATCAAAGCTTTAGGTTATAAACCTTAGGTGGGGTAACCTTAGGAAGTAACCTTTAAGGAGACAGAAAACATAGTGGTGTCAAACTCTTATCTAGCTTTAAGAAATTGATTAAGGCATCCATTAAAGATAAATAATAAAAGACATTATGTGCTATGTGTTAATAACTTATGTGCTCGCGAGTATCGAATAATGTCACTTAATAAATAAAACTTAAAAGTATTTTGTTGTCAGGATGTCTAACGTTGGAGGATCCAGTCCAGCTAGGGAAGTGATACCTCAGATACCTAGAGATGAGGAACCCCGTAATGTCCACGTTGTGCGGGAACAGTTGATTCAGAGGGAGCCTTCTCGGTTGATTGCTGAGGAAGAACAAGAGGACGAGCCTGTGTCTGATCCTGAGGAAGAGAGCTCTGAGGAGATAGAGGAGGAGGACGAGCAAGAGGATCCTGTGGAGTTTCCATCAAACACCATATCAGCTGAGTTGTATGATGCACTGTATAATAAAAATATAGAATTATAGGATAAGGTTGAGGAATTGAAGGAGTTGACTGAGATGCGTCAAGCTACTATAGAACAGAAGGATGCGGAGATTCAGGAACTCGACTCACGCCTTGGAAACACAGAGTGGGACCAAGTTCATACAAAGGGTCAGCATGAAGATCTGTTGGCGGAGAACGAGAAGATGAAGACTAATGTGGAGAAGCTAAAAAATGACTTAAAGGGGGAGTCAACCAAGCGTACGAGGGCAGAGGACGCTCGGATGAAGGCGACTCAACATGAAGATCGTATTGAGGCTAAGATGAATGAAATTGATTATGCCTTTCATTCTTCGATTGATAAGGCCCAAGATCGAGTCTTTTATTACCTACCTCAGTTTGAAGACTCATCGTGGTTCGTGATGGATCGTAGGACGGTGTATCGTATTATAGAGGAAGAGCGTAAAGAAGCCTCTCGACGTCTTAATATGCCCAGATAGAAAGAATAAGAATAATAATGATATGTGGTTAATTATGTGAATGACTAAGTTATAAATCCCTTATTACTAGATAAATAAAAGGGGTAGTATGAAAATGTAATCCTGAAACTTGTCTAGTTCAGGAAAGTGAATGTAAATACCAGTTTTGCTATTCTTATTATGTTTTAAAACTTTAGGGATGAATAAAATCTCCATGATTATTGAAATGTTATGTGTTATAGCTTTAATCTTAGAATGTTTAAGTTAAACTTCAAATACTCAAGAAGTTGAGTAATGAACTAATAAACGTACATTTTAGTAGAAAATGTCTCCTAGAAGAAGACAACCATGCCAACAACCACCTCCTAAGGGGTCTACTAACAATAATAACAAGGCCAACGCTAACCCGGTTTAGCAGTTGGTAACTTTTTTAACGGGAGCACTTGCGAATCAACCGCAAGCTCAAGTCACAACTGTAAGACCCCAACTTTTATAAATAAAGAATAATTTTTCTCGAAATATATTTTTGAATATTATGTTGTGGATATGATATAATGTTATAGTTGTGGGTAATATTTGAAAATTTTGCAAAGTAAGCAAGTTGATATAAAATATTCGTTGTGTCAGGGAATATTTGATTGGTCGGGGAATATTCGTTTTCACAGGGAATATTCGTATGACGGCATAATCATTGGTTGACCCCACAACGGAAGTATTGTTGTATTTAGAAAATGACATAAATATCTTTTTATAAAAATAACGGCGAAAGTTTTACCGTTAAACTGTTGAACTACCCAGTGGTAAAAGTACAGTAATACGCGTGGTTGCATAGTAGCTCACGGTATTGATTATTGATGCTTACGTGTGAAGTCACTCAGTTATACTCAATTATTGCTACAGTAATTGCTGCATAGTATCTCACGTTATTTGATTCAATTATTGTTAGAGTATTAATATTTTATATTATTAAATTAATAATTGAGACGACAAAGTTATTCATATTATTATTTGCAATATTGACGATGTCTAGAAAGTTCTGTCGATGAGAGGTTTGGTCACCTAATTGCGCGCCAATAGGGAGAAATCCTTACGGAAAGCCCCCTCTTTCCTGGGAATGATCTAGTTGTTAAATATTATGAGTTATAATATTAATGATGAATAATTGTTAATAGATTAGAAATGTGTTTATTAAGGATAAAAAATTTGTGATAAATATTTATTCAATTTTTGATATAAATATAGGGATTGTTAGGAGGCATTTGTTGTAAGTTTCACTTTGTATTTCGTGGGAAGATTTAATAATTTTGTGGACCGTCGATGGTGGTTTTAATAGATAATCAATCTAGACCATTGATGGTGGTTTTAATAGTTAATCAATCTGGACCATTGATGGTGTTTGTAATAGTAAATCAATCATGACCATTGATGATGGTTTTAATGGTAAATTAATCTGGACCGTCGGTGTTGGTTTGAAAAGTAAATCAATCTGGACCGTCGGTGGTGGTTTTAAAAGTAAATCAGTCTGGACCATCGGTTGTGGTTTTAATAGTAATCAATATGAACCGTCCGTTCTAATATTAAATCAATCTGGACCGTTCATGAATCAGTTACTATTTAGTCCATTCTCCTATAAATAAAAGCTTAATTCTTCTTTCATTCTCACCAATTCACTTAGATTCACAAGAGACACTATAGAGAGAGAAACTATAGAGAGCAAGAAGAAGAGTATTCTGTTACTTCACTTTTGCAGTATCCAGCTTTCTACTAAGGTAAGGGATATTATTTGTTGTAAGGGGTATTATTTCTTTCGTATTTATAAGGAATACTATTTTTTGTATTCATCCTTTAGTAAGTCGAAATAACCTGTCTACGCAGATTACGTACCGTATGATAGGTGAAAATCCATTTACAGTTTTTGTATTTTAATTCTTTTCATATTCTTAAATCTAAACTTACTATTGTAAGTATTACTTCTATAATCCTTGAAATTAGTGGAATATCCTTGAGTTTTGCGCTTCATCCAATATCGTTTCATTGGAATATTGATCTGAACTTTCTTATTAAATATCAATATTTTCACCCAGGGTACTATTCACGAGTTACTAATCACCTGGTTACTATTCACTATAATATTATTAACTCGGGTATTCGAGGCACTTTTCATGCCGGGGTACTATTTACGAGTTACTATTCATAGGTTACTATTCACCCAATTACTATTCACTCAAATATTGTTCACTCGAGTATTCGGGGCACTTTTCATGTCGGGGTACTATTCATAGGGTACTATTCTTGAAGTACTATTCGCAGGGTGTTATTCATGGGGTACTATTCACCGAAAAATTTATTTCTTTTCTGTCCAAATTATTTTTGATAAATTGATATTATTCTTGAATTTTACTCTACAAAGAAGTATCATGTTGACATTTTGGACATTATTGAATTTTGGATAAATTAAATTATAAATTTTTAAAAATTTATCCTTTGCTTTCTTTTAATTGATTTCTTATATCATTTTCATCATCCTCATGCTTATATTGTGATGAAAGTCATCTTTGGCTTACGTGCATAGATGGACAATTGATTGGTATGATTATGACTAGGGATAATTCGGTATGATCATGACCATTGATGATTACATGAATATTCTTGGCCTATAGTGGAAGAATAATTTGTGGACATGATACTAATGACTATCCTTGGCCCGTAGTGCATGGATGATTTGATGATGTGATTTATTTATTAAGCTGAGTCTCAGCGATAAAGTTAATGATAAATTTTTGAAATCATAGAATACAATAAATGTAACGAGGACTTCATTTTAGTTTGGATATGTCTAGAAGACAATATTCGTTTAAAAACTCACAGCTCATGTTGTATAATTATGTTTGTATTTGTATTTAGTACCATGTATTTGGCAACCCAATATGGGTGATGTATACTTATTTTGGGGGCGTTACAGTTGGTATCGAAGCTTAGGGATATGATCCCTGGCTAAGATGTGAGACAAGAACTAGGAGGGGAGAGACGGGAAATTCCTTCGCTAGTATGACCTACCTAAGTTTATTTGGTACTTAATTGGTCGGTCAGAGTATAGGGATAATATGTGGCATGTCAATTAACCCTTGTTTTGTGGCAATGTTTGAAAATTTCATTTGAAAATATTGAGATAAGCAATGAAGCACATGAGACCGTTGAGTCAGCAACGGTCAATACCCAGGATAATGTGCAACAGCAAGACAATAATCCTCATGTAAACAACAACACCGATCAAATGATGAATTATGGGATGTTCAGAAGCTTCATGCAATTCATGCAACATAAGCGAGAGCGGCTCCTGTTCAAAATGTAGGTGGAAACACTGGAAACTCTCGGATGGTCACTGCTAAGCAGTTCAAGGAGCTGGGACCACCGGAGTTTTTGGGAGAGCCAAAACCACTTAAGGTAGAGACGTGGATAAAGCAGATCACCAAGATATTAGATGTCTTGGGATGCTCCGAGGAGCAAAAAGTTCCCTTTTCCACCTTCATGTTGAGAGAAGAGGTAGATTACTGGTGAGAATCAGTAAAACGTACTCAGCCTGCCGCACTCAAAATGTCTTGGGAAAAATTCCAAGAACTGTTCAAAGACAATTACTTTCCCAAAAGTATTCGTCACATGAAGGAGGTGGAGTTTATCAAGTTGGAGCAAAACAATATGACTGTATCGCAGTACGAGGCTAAGTTTGTCGAGTTGTCCCGGTTCACATCCCATTTTGTTGATAATGAGGAGAGAATGACGTGAATGTTTCTATGAGGTTTGAGACCCGAAATACGTCAATACCTTATTTTGCACAAACTGTGTTTGTATTCAGATGTTGTAAATAGGGCTCAGTTATGGAGCGCGATAATGAGTCAACCCAACCAAGAGAGAGCAGCTGGCAAGTCGATAATACCAGTGGTAGCAGTCATCGAAGTAGTGACAACAAATGTGGAGGGAATCAATATGCCAGAAATGGTAACCACTTCGGTTGTATTCATGGCAAAGATAATAGAAGTGGAAATTTCAAGAAGAGGAGATTCAATAATGATGGAAAGACGTCAGCACCAGCACCTATTGTTAAAGAAGGAGAACTACCGCCGGTCGTATGTTACAAATGCGGAGGAGAGGGACACATCAGTCCAAACTGTACGGAGCAGTCCAAAGCATGTTACAATTGTGGAAGAGAAGGTCACCTAGCCCAATTTTGTCGTGCACCAAAGTCAAGTCCAGCTAAGATGGAGGAATTAAAGGCCATCCCAGACAAGACAAAACCGGTAGTTCAAGGGAGAGCGTTTGTCATAACCTCCCAAAAAGTGAGGACTCCGAATGAGGTGATCACGGGTAAGCTAATCATAAACTCTAGCAAAGTCTATACTTTATTTGATACCGGTTCTATCCATTCTTTTAATTCTCCTACTTGCGCTCAACATTTAAATTTAACTCCAGAGAAATTAGACTTTGACTTATTTGTTGGCCCGGCAAAGATTGAAGCAATTCAAAGATAGGAGCAACCTAAGTCAGTGACCGAAGTACGTAGCTTTCTCGGCTTAGCTGGTTATTATCAGAGATTCGTAGAAGGGTTTTCTCAAATCACTACTCCATGAACTCAGCTGACTCAGAAAGATAAAAAATTTGGTTGGAGCGAGGATTGTGAGAAGAGTTTTCAAGAACTAAAGAGAAGACTCATTTTAGCACCTGTTCTGACAATACCATTTGGTTCGGAGGGATTTGTCATCTACAGTGATGCTTCAGCCAAAGGTTTAGGATGTGTTCTCATACACCATGGGAAAGTCATAGCCTATGCCTCATGATAACTTAAAGAATATGAGTGGAATTATCCTACTCATGATCTAGAGTTGGCAGCTGTCATTTTTGCGCTTAAGATTTGGAGGCATTATGTGGTAGCCCCAAATCTAGGTCCCAAATCACCACGGATCTGGTACAATCATTCTATAACTATTGTGGAAGATATAAACATAAATTGTTTATACAATAAACTTTACACACTATTTCCCAAGGTCAAAAACCTTCACTTAATAGACATATCATAACTTATTTGACTTACAATAACATTAATATACAATACTTGTACAAATTTAACTGCACACATAAACTTAAAGCTGGAACTGTCTTTAACCTTTCCTTGTGTCCAACGTATTCGCCTTAATTTGCAATATTTATCATGATATAGCAAGGGTGATCATATGTTTGCCTAGCAAGTATAAATTTATTTGAGGATATATCATGATTAAAAGAGTCTGAATAATAAGCTGGCTATAATTCCACAATATAGTTGTGAATTAGCACGAACAAACTTTTGACTGAACAAGTATGGAACATGAACAAAGATATCTGGACTGAATGGTAATGAAGGTGATCAGCCATTCATACCTGACTTATACATGCAATATGTACAGAGTACAATTCTGTAATTCTAAAATTCTTAGACATGGAAATCAGCAATGATTAACCATATGCATATCTGAATGAAAGAACTCTAAGTAGAGTTAAGAAAAACTTGCACGTTCGGTCGATTACGGTTACATAATTTATTAAGCTTTGTCTGAAGATCTAATATATAACTAATATCGATATACAAATTAGAATAATATCATAATAATATAATACTATTATATACATACATAGAATAACCTAAACACATAACACATAACCCTATCACTCTACAACACACATAAGATGTGACGCCCCCAAAATAGGTATACATCACCCAACTTGAGTCGCCAAATACATGGTATAAATTTTAAATACAACTTAATTATACAACAGTCATGTAAAATACGACAAAACAGAATCTAAAAGTTTTAATAAGAATATTATCATCTAGACAATATCCACACTCAATGGAGTCCTCATTACATTTATTGTCACACTATTTAATAGAATAGCGAGGACTATTAATGATATCATCTAGACCATCACTCCGTTCCCCGACTAGTCCCGGCTACGTTCTGATTTCCTGAAGAGAACAGTGAAAGAAAGGGTGAGCTCAACTAGCCCAGTAAGAAATATTATGACTAAGATAATGCAAAATAAATTATCATTAGTCTTTGTGACGCCCCCAAAATAGGTATACATCACCTATCTTGAGTCGCCAAATACATGGTATAAAATTTAAATACAACTTAATTATACAACAGTCGTGTAAAATATGACAAAACATATGCTGTGAGTTTTAATACAAATATTGTCATCTAGACAATATCCACACTCAATTGAGTCCTCATTACATTTATTATCACACTATTTAATAGAATAGTGAGGACTACTAATGCTATTATCTGGACCGCCACTCCGTTCCCCAACTAGTCCCTGCTACGTTCTCATTTCCTGTAGAGAACAATGAAAGTAAAAGGGTGAGCTCAACTAGCCCAGTAAGAAATATTATGACTAAGATAATAAAGAATAAATTATCGTTAGCCTTCAACAGTGTTAAATTGATACAATATAACAAACATCAAGTTTAACTGCAGCGAAACAAGTAATCCATTAAAAGAGACAAGTAGAGAATAAAATCTACTATCTTTTATGATTTAAAAGGTTTTTCCTCACTTTTATCGCTGGGACTCAGCTTAATAAATAATCCACATCATCCCTGCACTACGGCCAAGGATATTCATTAGTATCACAACCACAAATTATTCATGCACTATGGGCCAAGGATATTCGTTTATTCATCAATGGTCATGATCATGCCAACAACTGTCCATCAATGCACTACGGGACAATGAGGAATTTTACCACATAATTTGTTACACTACGGTCATGATTATACCGATTAATCTCTGGTCATAATCATACCAAGTCCATTTATGCACTACAGGCCACAAATGACTTCTTACATAATATAAACATGAGGATGATGACAATGATATAAGAATTCAATAAAACAAGTTCAAAAATTAATTTATCCAGGAACTAATAACGTCCAAATTGTTAACATGATACTTCTTTGTAGAGTAAAATTCAAGAATGCTCAGAAGAATATTTCCATGAAAAGATACTGGATGAAGTACAAATATCAAGGATATTCCACTAATTTCATGGAGTATAGAAGTCAAAACTTTAACCAACTGAGTATAATAAAGAATGGAATAATAAAAGAAATCACCAGGCATTCGATAGACCACACAGATAGGTTATTCCAACAGAATAACAAATAACGGAACCAGGTCATGCGTAAACGCACAGACAGAATATTCTAACAGAATAATAAATAACGGAACCAGGTTAGGCGAAATTCGCACCGACAGGACGTTCCAACAGAATAATAAACAACGAAACCACGTAATGCGTAAACGCACAGACAGGATGTTCCAACAGAATAATAAAGAATGGAATAACAGAAGAATTTCACCATGTATGCGGTACTTCACATAGACAGGTTATTTCAACATAATGATAAAGAATGGAATAACATAAGAATTTCAACAAGTATAGGGTAGACCGCGTATACAGGTTATTCCGACAGAATAAAAAGAAATGGAAAAACAGAAGTTCTCTTCATGAATACGAAAGAAATAATACCCTTTACCTTAGAACAAACTGGATATTGGAGTAGTGTAGTAGCAGAATACTTTTCTTCTTTATCTCTATAGTTTCTCTCTCTAGAGTTTCAGTGAATTCGTAAGAAATAATGAAGGAATGAGCTTCTATTTATAGGAGAATGGACTGAATAGTAACTAATTCGAAGCGGTCCAGATTGATTTACTTTTAAAGCAGACGGTCAGATTCGATTTTACTATAAAATATTCTAATAAAACAAAATCTTTTAAATAAAATATAATATATTCTATTTATAATCTAATAAAACGAATAACTTTATAAAAGTATTTCATTTTTATATAAAAGATTTTACTATGCAAAACACTATCTTGAGCACTATGCAAACACTTATGCATAATAAAATATAATATATTCTATTTATTGTCTAATAAAATGAATAACTTTATAAAAGTATTTTATTTTATATAAAAAGATTTTTTACTATGCAAAACACTATGCATAATAGAATATAATATATTTTATTTATTGTCTAATAAAACGAATAACTTTGTAAAAGTATTCTGTTTTATATAAAAAGCTTTTTTGTTTCATTACATTAATAATACTAATAAAACAAAACTTCATCATCATTATTATAATTCACACTATTAATCGACCAGGTCGTTCCTAGGAAAGATGGGGCTTTCCAATAAGGATTTCTCCCTATTGGCGCGCAATTAGGTGACCAAACCTCTCCTTGGCAAAACTTCTAGACATCGTTAATATTGCAAATAATAATATTAATAACTTCGTCATCTCAATTATAGATTTAATAATATATAAAATATCAACAATAATTGAATCAATTAACGTGAGATACTATGTAACAATTACTGAAGCAATAATTGAACAAAACTGAGTGAGTTCTCACGTAAGCATCAATAATCAAATACTGTTTGCTACTATGCAACCATGCGTATTCCTGTACTTTTAACACCGGGTGTTTTAACAGTTATCGATAAAACTTTCGCAGTTATTTTTATAAAATATTTTTTTCATTTTCTCAATCCGACAATAATTCCGTTGTTGGGTCCCCCAATGATTTTGTCATCGTAAGAATATTCCTTGTTAAAACGAATATTCCCGACCAATCGAATATTATATAACAACTTGCGTACTTTGCAAAATTTATAACTATTGCCCACAACTATAACATTATATCAAATTCATTCCATAATATTCAAAAAATGATAATTATAGAAAATTCATCTTTATTCATAAAAGTTGGGGTCTTACAATCTCCCTTCTTATGAAATTTAGCCCTCAAAATAGGGTACGCACGGTATGTCGAAGAGGTAAGGATACCTTGATTTCATTTTGATTCTAACTCCCAGGTCATTTCCTCAACATCGTGGTTCCTCCATAAAACTTTGACTTGAGGTATAACCTTGGAGCGTAGAATATGTTCCTTCTTATCCAAGATTTGAACAGGAACCTCTTCATACATTAAATATTCCACTATTTCGTCTGGTTCTAACTCAATAATGTGGTTCGGGTCTTTCACATATTTACTTAACATGGATATATGAAAAACGTTATGAACACGAGACATACTTGGCGGTAAAGCGAGTATATAGGCTATAGTCCCTACTCGATCGAGGATTAAAAATGGGCTAATGAATCGAGGATTGAGATTTCCTCTCTTTCGGAATCTCGTAACTCCTTTCCATGGAGAACCACGTAACAACACATGATCTCCAATATTGAATTCCACGTCCTTTCGATGAAGATCAAGATAACTCTTTTATCGGTCTTGTGGGGGTTTTTTATACGTTATCGGATAGTTTGAATCTTTTCCATAGTCATACGTACCAACTTCGGTCCCAACAACGTTGCTTCACCCACCTCATCCCATTATACTAGAGAATGACACTTTCTTTCATACAACGCCTCGAATGGAGCCATGCCAATACTTGTTTGATAACTGTTGTTGTAAGAAAACTCCACCAATGGTAAGAACTTGTCCCAACTTCCCTTGAAGTCAAGGACACAGAGTCTTAATAAATCTTCAAGAGTTTGAATAGTCCTCTCTGATTGTCCGTCCGTCTAAGGATGACATGCCGAACTAAATCGTAAATCCTTGCCCATAGCTTTTTGTAATGTAACCCAAAACCGTGAAGTGAATCTTGGGTCTCAATCAGAAACTATGGATACTGGCATACCATGCAGTCTTATAATCTCGTTTATGTACATACGAGCAAGACGTTCAAGTGTATAAGTTTCTCGTATTGGTAAGAAATAAGCAGACTTGGTCAATCTATCAACAATGACCCAAATTACATCTATGCCTTGAGAAACATGGGAAGACCAGTAACGAAATCCATGGTAATGTGCTTCTACTTCCATTCTAGAATTTCAAGTGGTTGCAATGGACCTTTTGGTACTTGATTCTCTTCCTTGAATCATTGATAAGTTAAACACCTTAAGATAAACAGCGTTATCTCTCTCTTCATATTGCCCCACCAAAATGTATGTCAAAGATCATGATACATTTTGGTACTCCCGGGATGGATTACAAACGGTGTGTTGCGCGCCTCCATCATGATTTTATACTTTAACTCAGGATCGTTAGGAACATAAAGTATGGATTTGACTCAAAATATTCCTTCTTCATCGATTCTTGCTTCCGGCATAGCACCTTCTTGTACTTTCTTCCTCATATGCATTAGCTCCAGGTGTGTAGCTTGAGCAGCTTTAACTTTATCGATTAAAGTCGATTTTACTCGTATATTTGCCATCATCTCGTGGGTCCTTGGATTCTTTATCTCTATCTCCATCCTTTGCAAGTCATACAAAATGGGCCTCTGCGTTGACAATATCGCACTCGTACCCGCATATGATCTTCTATTCAATGCGTCAGCTACCACGTTTGCTTTTCTAGGATGGTATTGGATGGTATGATCATAATCTTTCAATAGTTCAAGCCAACGTCGCTATCGCATTTTGAGTTCCTTTTGAGTGAAGAAATATTTAAGGCTTTTATGATCCGTAAAGATCTCCACTTTCTCCCCATACAAGTAATGCCTCCAAATCTTTTGTGCAAAAACAACAACTGCTAACTCTAGATCATGAGTAGGATAATTCCTCTCATATTCTTTGAGTTGTCGAGAGGCATAGGCTATCACTTTCCTATGTTGCATGAGAACACATCATAACCCTTTGCCTGAACCATCACTGTAGATGACAAATCCCTCCGAGCCAGATGGTATTGTCAGAACAGGTGCAGAAATGAGTCTCCTCTTGAGTTCTTGAAAACTCTTCTCACATTCCTCGTTCCAACCAAATTTTGTATCTTTCCGAATCAGCTGAGTTAAGGGAGTAGCGATTCGAGAAAACCCTTTTACGAATCTTCGATAATAACCAGCTAAGCTGAGAAAGCTACGTACTTCGGTCACTGATTGAGGTTGCTCCCAGCTTTGAATAGCTTCAATCTTTGCTAGGTCAACAGATATTCCATGACTTGATATCACGTGCCCAAGGAAAGCTACTTCCTCAAGCCAGAACTCACATTTCTTCAACATGGCATAAAGCTTATATTCACGAAGCTTTTGAAGTATCAGCCTCAAGTGTTGCTCATGATCTTCACGACTTTTGGAATAAATAAGGATGTCATCAATAAAGACGACCACAAAGTGATCCAAATATTCCTTGAATACTCGGTTCATCATATCCCTGAAGGCAGCAGAAGCATTAGTCAATCCAAAAGACATGACTAGGAATTCATAATGCCCGTACCGAGTTCTGAAATCCGTCTTTGGAATGTCATCGGTTCTAATCTTCAATTGGTGATATCCAGAACGAAGATCAATCTTTCAAAAAAATTTAGCGCCTTGCAACTAGTCAAATAGGTCATCAATGCGAGGCAATGGATATCTATTTTTGATAGTGACATGGTTCAACTCCTGATAATTAATACAAAGTCGCATACTCCCATCTTTCTTCTTCACGAATAGAAAAGGAGCACCCCAAGGAGACATACTAGGACGAATGAAATCGATGTCTAACAATTCCTGCAGTTGGGTCTTTAACTCCTGAAGTTCAATAGGAGCCATTCGATATGGGGATTTGGAAATAGGTTTTGTACCGGGTTCAAGGTCGATACAAAATTCAATTTCATGCTCTAGGGGTAGGCCAGGAAGTTCTTCAAGGAATACGTCAGGAAATTCATTAACAATAGAAATATCATTCAAAACTGACATATTTTTGTTTAAATCCGTGACATGAGCTAAGAAAGCTTGACATCCGTTTTTCAATAAACGAATAGCTATATGGCTTGAGATGACAGTGATTGATTTTAATCGTTTGGTTGCTTGAATTTGCATAATAGGTTGGTTAGGAATATGTAAGCTAACAACCTTACGAAAATAATCAATTTTTGCATGATGAGTAGTTAACTAATCAATCCCTAGAATTACGTCAAATGCAAGTATTTTCAATGAAATAAGATCGACAGGTAATGCGAGGGTACCGATTTGAACCAAATAAGACTTATAAATAATGGATGTAATGAAGGTTTCTCCCAATGGAGTTTCAACAGATAAGTGAAAGTCTAATTTCTCTAGAGTCAAATTTAAACGTTGAGCGCAAGTAGGAGAAATAAAATAATGCATAGAACCAGTATCAAATAAGGTATAAACTTCGCTAGAGTTTATAATAAGCTTACCCGTGATGACCTTGTTCGGGTTCCTTACTTTTTGGAAGGTCACGACAAACGCTCTCCCTTGCACTACTGGCTTTGACTTTTCTAGGACGTCCTTTGGTGCCTCCATCCCATCTGGACTTGTCTTCGGTGCATGACAAAATCGGGCCAGGTGACATTATATTCCACAATTGTAACATGCTTTGGATGGCATCATGCAATTTGGACTGATGTGTCCCTATCCTCCACATTTGAAGCATATGATAGGTGGTCGTTTTCCTTCCTTAATGACAAGTGTTGATGCTGATGTCTTTCCATCATTGTTGAATTTCCTCTTCTTGAAATGTCCATTCTTATTGTTTTGTCCATGATTACCACCGAAGTGGTTACAATTTCTGGCATGTTGATTCCCTCCACGCTTATTGTCACCGCTTCGATGACTGCTTTCACTAGTATTATCATTTTGCCGGCTGCTCTCTTTTGGTTGGGTTGACTCATTATTGTGCTCCAATAACTGAGCCCTATTAACAACATCTAAATACAAACACAGTTTATGACAGATAAGATATTGACGTATCTCGGGTTTCAAACCTCTTAGAAACATTCGCGTTATTCTCTCCTCATTATCAACCAAATGGGACGTAATGGTAAGGACAACTTGATAAACTTGGCCCGTCTTTGCGACACGGTCATGTTGTTTTGCTCCAGCTTGATGAACTCTACCTCCTTCATGTGACGAATACTTTCAGGAAAGTACTTGTCATTGAACAGCTCTTGGAACTTCTCCCAAGACATTTTGAGTGCGGAAGATTGAGTACGCTTTACAGATTCCCACCGATAATCGCCTCGCGCAACATGAAGGTGGCAAAGGGAACCTTTTGCTCCTCGGAGCATCCCAGAACATCAAATATCTTGTTGATCTGCTTTATCCATATCTCCGCCTTAAGTGGTTTTGGCTCTCCAAAAAACACCGGTGGTCCCAGTTCCTTGAACTATTTAGCGGTGACCGTCCGAGAGTTGCCAGTGTTTCCACCTGCATTTTATACAGGAGCCGCTCTTGCCTGGTGTTGCATGAATTGCATAAAGCCTCTGAACATTCCATCGTTCATCATTTGGTCCGTGTTGTTGTTTGCCTGAGTATTGTCGCCTTCCTGAAGCACATTATCCTGATTATTGATCTATGGAGACTCAACGGTCTCCTGTGCTCCATTGATGTTCTCAACATTCTCAAATACTGCCACAAAACAAGGGTTAATTAACATATCACATATTATCCCTATACTCTGACCGACCAATTAAATACCAAATAAACTTACGTAGGTCATACTAGCGAAGGAATTCCCCATCTCTCCCCTCCTAGTTCTTGTCTCACATCCTAGCCAGGGATCATATCCCTAAGCTTTGATACCAACTATGACGCCCCCAAAATAGGTATACATCACCCATCTTGAGTCGCCAAAAACATGGTACAAAATTCAAATACAACTTAATTATACAACAGTCATGTAAAATACGACAAAACATAAGTTGTGAGTTTTAATACAAATATTGTCATCTAGACAATATCCACACTCAATTGAGTCCTCATTACATTTATTATAACACTATTTAACAGAATAGTGAGGACTACTAATGCTATTATCTTGACCGTCACTCTGTTCCTCGACTAGTCCCTGCTATGTTCTCATTTCCTGAAGAGAACAATGAAAGTAAAAGGGTGAGCTCAACTAGCCCGGTAAGAAATATTATGACTAAGATAATATAGAATAAATTATCGTTAGCTTTCAACAGTGTTAAACTGATACAATATAACAAACATCAATTTTAACTGCAGCGGAATAAGCAATCCATTAAAAGAGTCAAGTAGAGAATAAAATCTACTATCTTTTATGATTTAAAAGGTTTTTTATCACTTTTATCGCCAGGACTCAGCTTAATAAATAATCCACATCATCCGTGCACTACGGCCAAGGATATTCATTAGCATCACAACCACAAATTATCCATGCGCTACGGACCAAGGATATTCGTATATTCATCAGTGGTCATGATCATGCCCACAAATGTCCATCAATGCACTACAGGCCAATGAGGACTTTTACCACATCATTTGTAACATTACGGTCATGATTATCTTTGAATAATCCTCGGTCATAATCATACCAAGTCCATCTATGCACTCTGAGCCATACGCAGATGACTTTCAACATAATATAAACATGAGGATGATGACAATGATATAAGAATTCAATAAAACAAGTTCAAGAATTAATTTATCCGGGGAACCATTAACGTCCAAATTGTCAACATGATATCGCTTTTTGTAGGGTAAAATTCAAGAATGCTCGTAAGAATATTTCCATGAAAAGATACTTTGGATGAAGCTTAAATATCAAAAATATTCCACTAATTTCATGGAGTATAGAAGTCAAAACTTTAACCAACTGAGTATAATAAAGAATGGAATAACAAAAGAAATCACCAGGCATACGATAAACTGCACAGACAGGTAATTCCAACAGAATAATAAATAACGAAACCAAGTCATGCAGAAACGTACATACATAATATTCCAACAGAATAATAAATAATGGAACTAGGTCAGGCGAAAACGCACAGACAGGATGTTCCAACAGAATAATAAAGAATGGAATAACAAAAGAATTTCACCATGTATGCGGTACTGTGATGATAAAGTTATTCAACATAATGATAAAGAATGGAATAACAAAAGAATTTCACCAAGTATAGGGTAGACCGCGTATACAGGTTATTTCGACAGAATAAAAAGAAATTGAATAACAGAAGTTCTCTTCATGAATACGAAAGAAATAATACCCATTACCTTATAACAAACTAGATATAGGAGTAGTGAAGTAGTAGAAAACTTTTCTTCTTTCTCTCTATAGTTTCTCTCTCTAGAGTTTCAGTGAATTCGCAAGAAATAATGAAGGAATGAGCTTCTATTTATAGGAGAATGGGTGAATAGTAACTAATTTACGAATGGTCCAGATTGATTTACTTTTAAAGCAGACGGTCAGATTGGTTTACTATAAAATATTCTAATAAAACAAAATCTTTTAAATAAAATATAATATATTCTATTTATAATCTAATAAAACGAATAACTTTATAAAAGTATTACTTTTTATATAAAAATTTTTTACTATGCAAAACACTACGAGCACTATAAAAAATACTATGTATAATAAAATATAATATATTCTATTTATAGTCTAATAAAATGAATAACTTTATAAAAGTATTACGCTTTTTATATAAAAGATTTTACTATAAAACACTATGCATAATAGAATATAATATATTCTATTTATAGTCTAATAAAACGAATAACTTTATAAAAGTATTTCTATTTATATATAAAAGCTTTTACGTTTTTATTACATTAATAATACTAATAAAACAAAACTTCATCATCATTATTATAATTCACACTATTAATCGACCAGGTCATTCCCAAGAAAGAGGGGGCTTTCCAATAAGGATTTCGCCCTATTGGCGTGCAATTAGGTGACCAAACCTCTCCTTGGCAGAACTTCTAGACATCGTTAATATTGCAAATAATAATATTAATAACTTCGTCGTCTCAATTATTGATTTAATAATATATAAAATATCGACAATAATTGAATCGAATAACGTGAGATACTATGCAACAATTACTGAAGTAATAATTGAACAAAACTGAGTGACTACTCACGTAAGCATCAATAATCAATACCATGTACTACTATGCAACCACACGTATTACTGTACTTTTACTACCGACTAGTTCAACAGTTTTAACTGTAAAACTTCCGCAGTTATTTTTATAAAAATATTTTTGTCATTTTCTCAATCCGACAATAATTCTGTTGTGGGGTCCACCAATGATTGTGACATCGTACGAATATTCCCCGACCAATCGAATATTATATAACAACTTGCGTACTTTACAAAATTTTTAAATATTACCCACAACTATAACATTATATCAAATTCATTCCATAATATTTAAAAATGATATTTATAGAAAAATCATCTTTATTAAAAAGTTGGGGTCTTACATGACTGCCCTAAGAAGCCAGCGGCAAGTGCAAGTGGTGCAAAAGGAAACAACAACGGTGGTGGTGCATTGACTATCACTGGACCAAGACAGTCAAGCCGACCTACTGCGAGGACTTTCAATATGACCTTGCAGGATGCTATACAATCTAAGGATGTGGTGTCAGGTATCATTCCGATTAATGATATTAATGCTTATGTGCTATTTGATTCGGGTGCTACTTGTTCATTTATATCCGATGAATTTTCTTAGAACTTTGATTTGCTTCAGGAAGAATTAGAATTTCCCTTAAGTATAAAGATTGCGAATAGGGAAGCGATTCTTGTTAGATTCATATATAGGAATTGTAGAGTGGTTATAAAGGATCACGAGATGATGGTAGATTTGATACCAATTAGACTTGGTGAGTTTGATGTTATACTGTGAATAGATTGGTTATTTAATTACAGAGCAGTAATTGATTGCAAAAGGTAGAACTTATCCTAGTTAGACCATAGGCTTCCATTCGCTGAGGGGTTCAAAATATACTATATTATTATGAGTCACGAACTTACCATAGTATTATGGAAGAAGAGCGTAGAGAAGCCTCTCGATGTCTTAATATGTCGAGATAATAATAATAATAATAATAATAATAATAATAATAATAATAATAATAATAATAATAATAATAATAATAATAATAATAATAATAATAATAATAATAATAATAATAAACTAAGTATGTGAATAAATAAATTATAAATCCCTTATTTTGAGATAAATAAAGGGGTATTATGAATACGTAATCCTGAAAATTGTTTAGTTCAGGAAAATGGATGTTGATAGCAGAGATGCTATCCTTATTATGATTATGAATGAATAAAAATATCAAAATTTATTGAAATGTTATGTGTTATAGCTTTAATCTTAGAATGTTTAAGTTAAACTTTAAATATTCAAGAAGTTGAGTAATGAACTAATAAGCGTATATTTTAACAGAAAATGCCTCCTAGAAGAAGACAACCATGTCAACAACCACCTCCTGAGGGGTATACTAACAATAATAATGAGGCCAACGCTAACCTAGTTTAGTAGTTAGTGACTTTGTTAACGGGAGCAATTGCGAATCATTCGCAAGCCCAAGTTATGACCTTCAAGAACTTCAAAGTGGTTGGACCATCGGAGTTTCAAGGGTCTATGAATCCAGTTGAAGCCCAAACCTGGATCATGGAAATGGAGAAGGTGTTCGACGTTGCCAGAGTCAACGAGGATCAAAAGACCGCGTTCACAACGTTTATGTTGAAGTCTGAAGCAAGCTATTGGTGGAAGACGAATAAAGTTCGTGGGGGTCTCGGTCAGAAACAATCGACACTGGCACTCCATGTCGTGAAACAATCTTCTTTACGTACAGACTCGCTAACTTATTTAAACTGTAGCAGATCTTAATTGGTAGAAAATGTGTGGTCTTTGTAAGTCGATCTACGATAACCCAAATGGCATCAAAACCTTTTTGTGTGACTGGAAGTCCTACCACGAAATCCATCGTAATATGCTCCCATTTCCACTCTGGTATTTCCAACGATTGTATTAAACCACTTGACCGCTGATGCTCCTCTTTGACTCATTGACACATAAGACATCTACTAACGTACTCCGCGACTTCTCGTTTCAAATTTGGCCACCAAAAATGTTGCCTCACACCCCGGTACATCTTCCTGCCTCCCGAATGAACAGAATATGTCGTATTGTGTGCTTCGTCAAAAATCTCTTCTCTTAATTCGGCTACCGCTGGTACCCACACTCTACTTTTAAATCTTAAGATACCGTATTTATCCTTTCGAAATTTCTCGTCCCCCTTCTCTGAAATCCTTTTCCTGAACTTCTCACATTCTTTATCTTTTTCTTGTGCTTTTTTTACTCTATCCAACAATGTTTGACAAGCTTCCATTATAAATAACTTCTCTTCAGACCTCTCCAATCCTTTTACCTCTATTTCCAATTTATCCATTTCTCTAATTAACTCTTCTTGAGTTGTCAATTACATCAATTTCTCCCTTCCTATCCTACTTAACGCGTCAGCTACTACATTCACTTTCCCCGGGTGATAAAGAATATCGCAATCATAATCCTTAATTAATTCAAACCACCTTCTCTGACGCATATTCAACTTCTTCTGTGTGAAGATATATTTCAGACTTTTGTGGTCTGTGTATATCTCACATTTTTCTCCGTACAAATAATGCCACCAGATTTTTAATGTAAAAACTACTGCCGCTAACTCTAAGTCATGAGTAGGGTATCATTTTTTTGTAATCCTTCAGTTGTCGTGATACATACGCAATGACTTTGCCATGTTACATTAGCACATAACCCAGTCCTCAATGCGACGCATCACTATATACCACAAATCCTCCTGTATCATCTGGTTATGATAATACAAACGCCTCTCTTAATTTCTTCTTCAACTCTTGAAAACTCTCTTCGCATTTGTCGGTCCATACAAATTTCATCGTCTTCCTCGTCAAATTAGTCAACGGGGTCACTATCTTAGAAAAATCGAGGATAAATCTTTAATCGTACCCAGCTAACCCTAAGAAACTTCTCACCTCCGTCGAGGTTCTCGGTTGTTCCCAGTTACTTATTACTTCAACTTTTTCGGGATCTACTAAGATTCCATTCTCATCCACCACGTAGCCTAAGAATTGAACCTTCTTCATCCAAAATTCACATTTTAAAATTTTCGCATACATCTTCTCCTTTCGCAGTGCCTCCAAAATAATTTTGAGATTTTCAACGTGTTCTTCCTTTGTCTTTGAGTAGATCAAGATATTGTCGATGAAAACCACTATAAATTTATCAAAGTATGGCTTGAAAACTTGATTCATTAAGTCCATGAATGCTACCAGAGCATTAGTAAAACCAAATGACATTACCAAAAACTCGTAATGTCTATAACGGGTTCGAAACACAGTCTTTGATATGTCCTCATCCCGCACTTTTAGTTGGTGATATCCCGTCCGTAGGTCGATCTTCGAGAAACACTTCGCTACTTTTAGTTGATCAAATAAGTCATCTATCCTCGGTAGCGGATATCTATTCTTGATCGTTACTCTGTTCAATTCTCGATAATCGATACAGAGCCTCATTAATCCGTCTTTTTTCTTACCGAATAACACTGGTGCTCCCTAAGGAGACACACTCGGTCGAATGTAACCCTTATCCAATAACTCTTGAAGTTGTATCATCAATTCCTTCATTTCTACTAGCGCCATATGATATGGAGCTTTCGAAATCGGTCATCGTTCCTTGCTAAGTCTATTACTTAATTTAATTTCTCCGTCGGCTAAAAGGCCGGTAGATAAATCGAAACACATCCTGAAATTCACTCACTATGGGTATATCTTTAATCCCTACTCCCTTTTTTTGAGTATCCACGATGTAAGGTAAATAACCTACACATCCATTCTTTAACAATTTCTTGGCCTGCATCATCGTAACACAACACGATTGCTTAAGCGATTAGCTACCATAAAACACTACCTTAGACTTACTCGGAGTCTGAAGGTTTACACACTTGTTTTGACAGTCAATTACCGCTGCATGGTTATATAACCAATCCATCCCTTGCATTATGTCGAATTCTCCTAGTCTAATAGGAATCAAGTCTACGCTTAGTTCATGTTCTCTAATGTTTGCGCGATAATTTTGATACACGTATTCTACATGGATTATTTCCTTACTCATAACTTTTATGTTCAAAGGATCTTCTAAACGTTCTTGGGGTGTACTAAGTTTACTAGCAAATTCTTCGGATACAAACGAACAGGTGGCACTCGAATCAAATAATACATAAGCATTTATATTATTGACTGGGATTATACCTCACACCACGTCCTTCGCTGCTACTGCGTCCTGAATGGTCATGTTAAAGGTTCAGGCGGTCAATCGGTTAAGTTGCACATGTCCACCAATAATTAATTTACTTCATCCTCTCTGGCCTCCGCTAGCTCCACCTCTTCCTTTCTTCGGGCAATCCTTTATCTGGTGCTCTATTGATCCACAAGCAAAACATCCCCTGATCTTCTTTGGTTTTTGGCAATTTGGCGATATGTGCCCCTCTTGGCCGCAATTATAACACATGGGTTTTCCCTGCTAGCATTCGCCCTGATGACTTCTTCCATATTTGTTACAAGCTTCAGTTCTTTTCTTGAAGTTTCCCTGGTGACTCCCACCTTGATTATTGCTTCTATTGTTATTGTTTTCCCATTTCCTCTTTCCAGAGTTACTCCCTCCACTGCTTCTTCCTCCACGATGCTCACTACCGGTGTTTTTGTTCTTCTCCTCCTTATGGTATAGACTTAAGGCCTCACTGCCACCTTCCGCAATGATTGCCTTCTCTAACAATGTCGAAAAGGAATCAATCTGGAGGACTGATACCTTATTTACAGCCATGACTTCAACCCTTATTCGAAGCGTCTCGCCTTCCTCTCCTCATCCCCAACTTGGTGCTCCACAAATCGCGCCAGTTCATTGAACTTAGCTGCGTATTGTGCCATCGTCATATCTCCTTATTTTAACTCTAGGAACTTCACTTCCATCCTAGTCTTCATACTCTTTGGGAAATAGTTTTCAAAGAACAGAGTCGTAAACCTCTCCCACATTATTGTTCCTTCTCCCGCTCTCTGCTGATTAGCTTCCGACCAATAGTTCGCTTCGCCTCTCATCATATATGTGGCAAATACTCTCTTCTGTTCTTCACCGACGTGAGCTATAGTGATGTCCTTCTCAATCTCCTTGATCCAGGTTTGCGCAACTGTCGGGTTGGTAGTTCCTTCGAATTCTGGGGGTCCTACACTCTTAAAGTCTTTGAAGGACTGGGATAGCTTGGGGAACGGGTGGTATAGGTTTATTCCTTTCCCTCAGGGCTTCTCCCAATAAATCTACAAGTCGGTGTATCGAATCTACTGGTCCTCTCTCATCATTAACTGACTCTTCTGGGACAGTTATTCTACGTTTGGGCGGCATGTTCTGCATCATAAATTTTCATTTCATTATCTAATTATAATACTTAGACATTTCTCAATTGAAAAGAACTAAAGGTTTATAACACGTTTCTGAAATAAGATCATTTATATTCATATGCCAAATTGTTACTTTACATGTTCTTTTCTAGCATACTGCTATAAATGATATCACATATCCCCTAGTATCACAAAAGATGGGGACAACACCATATTACTACCCCTCTAACATTTTTCAAAAGTTGGGTTTACTATCGTCTCACATCTTACACAAAAGACTGAGATCTAACAACAACAACTTAAAAAAACACATAAGTAAAATACTACAACTACTGGACATTTTTCCTCTAGACTTGATCTAACATCCCACGCTCTACGATGCTCTACTATTCCTTCTGTGTGATGTGCACCACCATATCTCGACTTATGGTATGTCGGGTCTGTCCTTGCTCAGCTGGGTAGTGATTTACCCCATTGATCAATCTCTCTATGGTCGTGCATAGAACATAGCCCATCTTGTTCATCTTCCTCCTCTTGCACCACACCTCGTCTTCTAGATCATCCACCCTATCATTGCCTTCCTCCCACTTCTCCTCGAAGTGAATCCTATACATCACCTCCATCTCTAACTGAGTTCGGAGAGTCTCCTTCTCCGTCCTCTCACTCAAAACCCTCTGCTCCATTTCCTCCACCTTCCCTGCTATCTCAACGTTCCTAGCGACCGCTTGGTGAAATAAAGTTCCCATCTGGATCCCTGCCTCCTTACGGTGAGCAATTTTAACCTCCATTTCTTTCATCGCCAATTTCCTCTGATGGTCCTCATCCCTCAACATCTGGAGCTCAGACTCCCTCTCCCTAGCCTCAGCCTCTAGCTCCTCCACTCTACTCCCTAACTCTAATATCTCCTCCTCATACTCTTCCAACATCCGATCCTCAAAAGTAGCCTCGTCAGAGTCCTCCAAAGGTTCGAGCTCCTTCTCCGGACCAGACTCCACCTCTTCTTCATCGTCATCTTCATCGTTAGGGACCACTACTGATATAGCCTCTCCTATCAAGGGTGTCTTAAATACTACGTGGATGTCACGCGGCTCCTCTCCTACTACTCGGCTAAGTCCTCCCATGTCAGTCATCCTACAATCACCAACATAAGACAAGACAAACAACAACTCCATCAGAATGTTAAATAAACATAAGTTCATTGTCTAGAATGAAATTACATTTCATAACACACTAAGTCTCTCTAGGAAAACTCAACATGAGTTTTATTTCCTTCTTAACTTCTATGTTCTCCCAAGTTATAATCTAAGGACACTCGCTCCTAAGGTTTATAACTACAGCTTTGATACCAACCTGTGACGCCCCCAAGTTCGGACCTCCACTTGGTCACTGGAATTCGGTTCGTCACGTGCTCATGGCATACATTATAACTATAATATCACGTTCACAACAGATGATCTAATTTAGAATAATATACAATGATTTATTATAATTATTCCCTCAAGTCTCGCAGCCTACAGTACTTAATAGATTACATAATAATATCAAATAAAGACTTATTACATAATCCTACTTAATTTTAAACATAGTCTAAAAATAGTCTTAATACAACATAATAATTTTAATCCATAAAGGAACAAGCTAGTCGGTAGCCTTTCCCTTTCCCTTGTCTTTTCCAGAGACACTTCCCTGTTCCGCCTTAACTGAAAGATTTTAAATAAGCAAGGATGAGCACAAATTTCCTAGCAAGTAATATATAACAAGGGTGTAGAATATAATATCACAAGTTTGAAATATCGAAGTATCATCTCTAAGATAGTTCAGACTTTCAGAATAATATCATGAATAATGAATATCAACAATTCTTGGAATAAGAACGATAATTCAATGTAAATTAACAGATATATATGAATTCAAAGACTATCAATGTATCCAACTGGAAAAACAATTTATACTCAGCAGTTACTAAGGACTATTGAACATCTACTAGAATTACCAATATTAGACTGATAACCCAAAAGAATCAAGTACTATAGATGATCAGTCTATAATACTCTAAGTTATGCATAACACCAACGTAATATCCATTCATATGTTGGGGTTTCCAACAACATACATTCCCCTTACCATAAGGGTTGTTCAACTCAGTTTTCAAGATTTTCGCACCAATTAATTGGTTTGGATGGTTTTATAAACATGCATATAGTCTAGCTAAATCAAATAACATCGACTCTTTCACAATATTCAAGAACAATACCATGTTCAACATGAATAATAGTTTACACAAGAGTTTAAGCATACTAGCTCGATTGAACGAGTAAGTAAGATAACTTGCATGCAAAGAGATAAGGTTTAGATACTCTTGTAAGACCCCAAATTTTTTAAATAAAATGGAATTATTTTATTTATTATTTCGAAATAGTAAGGGTTTATTTGATTAATGTGGTTAGTTATAGGTAAAATGCGCAAATATCTTAAATAAGTAAGTGGTTATAAAATATTCATTGTTGTCGGGGAATATTCGTTTGGTCGTGGAATATTCTTACTGTCGGGGAATATTCGTACGACGGCGCAGCCTTGTGTGGGCCCCATAATGGAAAGCGATTGGATGAAGAAAACGACAAGTATAAGTTGTTTATAAATAACGGCATAGTTATTACCGTTAATACTGTTGGAATACTCAGTGGTTAAAACATAGTAGCACACGGTATTGCACCAATTATTGATTCTTACGTAAGAAGGCACTACTCAATAATTATTACGATAATTCTTTATTCAATATTTTATTTTATTGATTCAATAATTGTTGCGTTGATATTTTATATTATTGTTGTTTCAATAATTTTCACTGCACAATATTTTCCTTTATCAGATCAATAATTCATATTATTGGAATAATATTATTAGATAACATTATTGGCAATGTCTAGAAAGTTCTGTCTAATGAGAGATTTAGTCACCTAATTGCTTGGCGCCCAAGATGAGAGAAATCCTTATTGAAAGCCCCTCTTTCTGAGGAACGACTGGTTGCGATATTGTGATTCTGTAATATTATTTGTGAATAATTAATTATTGATTTATATGATAAGGAAAATATTCATTTTATGTTAATATAGATGGAGAAAATTTTTAATGTGACAATTGTTGAAAATTGATATTTTATCTTTTTCGATAAAATAATTCATTTAAAAATATTATTATTTTAATATAATAATGGTGATATTTTTACAATGAATGTGGGATATATGAGTATATGAGGAGGAGTATTTTTGTTACTAAAAATATTTAAAACATGTTTTTCATGTTTGTGGACCCCATTTCTTAACTAAAATTTGATTTTAGCTTGTAAAATCGCCCGTTTGTGGATTTCGGTCAATTTTTGTTTGGAATTTAGAAAAACTTAAACTTACAAAGTTATAGAGAATGGATTTTCCTATGGAAAAGACATAAGGTTCGAATTTTTCTGATAAAAGGGCTATTTATTATGAATTATTGAAGTTCCGAAGTTCCAAAATAATTGATTTTTGATGTTTTAATTATTTTTTTTAATAAAAATGTTTTTGGTGAGTTTGTGGGCCTCACTTATGTGGCAAATGTCTTGAAACTAGATTCTCCAAGTTTGTGTATGAGATTTTTATAAATATTAATATTATATTAAATTTTCTTCTTTGGTGTTTTAAGCAATTTCCTATAAATAGTATGCTTAGGTTAGAATTGAAAATCACACCAGAAACTGAAGTTTTCTCTCTCTATATTATCGAGCATATTCTTGTGAGTATTTTGAAACTTTGAGTGTTCCTATATGGTACAAGTTCCCTTCAGCACTATATCCGGTATTCTAGTCAGAAGTACTCTCTTTTCGAGGTAAGGGATATTATTATTTTTTAAATGATATTATTTCTTCTAATATCATTATGCCATAATATTGGTAAGATTTTTCTTGTGAAATTCTTGTCTTTTAGTGTCGGGGTTACTATTCAAGTATACGGCACTATTCACGAATACGACACTATTCACAGAAAAATTAAATTTTCATTTTTGTCCAAAATATCTATTATGGATACTAGCTTTGAATGTATTCATGTTTTGATCATTCTTGAATTTTACTTCACTATGATTATTTATGAAGTATTTTTGAACTCGGATTGTTTAAAGTACGAATCCTTAATATTTGTTCTTTTGTTTCACTGGATTCATTTTCTTTAAAACATTTTTCATCATCCTCAGTCCTAAATGATGGTATTACTGAATATCTTTGGCCTGTAGTGCAAAGACTAATGATTTTCTTATGAATATCTTTGGCCCGTAGTGCAAAGATGAACAGGTGTTGAGATGAACATGACCAACTGATGAATATCTTTGGCCTGTAGTGCAAAGATGAATATTTGATTCAAGATGAATATTGATTGATGTTACAAGGATAAAATATTGATGATGGACTTTTAAATTCATAGATTATAGTAGATTTCATTCTCTACGTAACTCATCTATGAATTATTATTTCCGCTGCGAATATTGATCTGAAACTTGTTGTCTATAGTATTTTATCAGATTTTTTCCTGTTGAAGACTAACGATAATTTGTTCTATATTATCTTAGTCATAATATTCTTTACTGGGCTAGTTGAGCTCACCCTTTTCCTTTTTGTTCCATTTTTCTTCTCAGGAGGTGAGAATGTAGCGAGTTCTAGTCGGGGTGTGGAATGAAGGTTCTAGAAAGTCGTTTTAGTAGTCCTCACCATTTTTTGTAAAATAATGTATCAATAATTGTAATGAGGACTTATTTTGGGTGTGAATATTGTCTAGATGACAATATTTGTATTTAAACTCAAAGTTTATGTGTTGTATTAATAAAGTGGTAGTTGTTTCTGTACCATGTTATTGACAACTCAAAATGGGTGATGTATACCTATTTTGGGGGCGTCACAACTCTGCTTACGGTATTCGTTGAATAAAGTAATGAAAGGGTTTAGGATACTTGCACAATGTAAAGGATAGTTCAGATACTTGCCTTAAGCGAAGTTTATCCACGTTAAGAAATCAACACTTTCGAATCCTATTTATAGCGTATTGGAAGTACAAGAAGTTCATTAGCTAACACATTCTTTAATCAAGATCAACATGATTCGAGTATACACATATAATACAAAATAAACTTATATGCTTATCACGAATCAAGCATCTAGCAATTTATAAAGCTCAAGGTTAAGACCTTTTTATCCATGGTCTTTCCTATTACAAGGCAAACACCAACATAATATCTAATCATCACGTATATACTTGTATCAGTAGGTTTTAAACTACTTTTAGCAATATAGGCATCTTACAAGTTACTGTCCAAAAATCAGAATGCAGACTCTCAGATTCCAGACTGGCGCAGCTGTGTAGTCCTCTAGCAAAGCCAAGACTCAGCTTTTGCCTTGAGGCTTCTGTCCGGCATAAATACAATAATCATACATAATCATGCTAAAGGTCTTTTCATGCTTCTCAAGTTAATCTAGGTTCCTCCTTTCATCATACAATTCCAAATTAAATATTTCAACCATTTAAGGCCCTTCAAGGTTATGAAACCACAAAGTCTATTATGCTTGCTCTCCAAACATACAAGGTAGTTATAAAACTCGTATTAGGCATGGTTTGTGAGTATTCATAACGCATATGTTAAACTAACACCGCTGTAGTTGTAAATATGTTTCGTTCATGCTTCACTTGAAATATGATACACAAGCATGGTATATATATGTTTATGTTAAATGAGTGAGTCTAAGAGTAACATTAACATGATTACAAATGTCAGATTCTAACCCTCAAGGTAGTTTGTCAATATTCATGTTCAAAAGTTGTATTGTCATTTGTAAAGTGTACTAATTAGTCCAACATGTTTATGCTTGCTTACTAATCACAAAAACACAAGCTAACGGTTTATTCATGCGTTTCAAAACCATACCTTCATACTTGCAAGGTCAGAATATAAATCATGTAGTAGTTAGCTAACTATACTAAGCTTTTTCTTGAAAACTTCTTTAACACAAACCCTAATAAAGCGGTCTTGAACAAAGGAACTAAGAATCATACATCATGCATTTCTAAATTATACCAACATGCTTGCTAGTCAGTACATAAACATGGCACTCATACTCATCAAGTTCATTTCTAAAGTTTCTAAATGCATTTCAATTACACACTTTCATTATTCATGAATGCTAATCTATTAAAACATGCTCACATTAAGTTAATATGCTTGTATATACCCCTTACACATGCTTGCATGCTAGTTTAAGTCATAATAGTTGATCATCACTTAGCAGGTTATAAAATGTAAGGCTCGGTGATCTTCGAGGGTAAAGTAATTGCTACCGCACTCTTAGTACAATTATGGTAGCGAGCTTAGCCATGTATACATTTAGGAGTAGAAGTAGACTCTGTTTTGCAGAGTGTTACCCAACTCCATTTCTCTTGACTCAACAAGTTGCAAACCATTACCAAAGGGTTCATACATGCTAGTAAACTTCTTAAACACATAATAACATGTTAATACATCATGTTTGATATAGAATTTCAAGAAATTACAAGAATCAAACAAGACCCATCTCAAGAACATAATTAGAAATTATACCTCCTTGAGCTTGAATTGAACTTCCTACACACTGAATATGTTTCTACAATTGCTCATCCACTTGAACTCTTCACTTAGAATTTTCAGACAACTCTCTTAGTAACACAAAAACTAAAATTGTAGCTTATATTTATAGAAAGAACATGGACTAGATCTTGACATTACACAATCTTGGAGTCCATGGTGTAATGGAAGGATACATAGGTTCCTAGAGGGTGGTTTAACAACTCCATACCAGCCACTTAGCTTGCAATGATTACCTAGGATTAGCAGCTTGAAAGTTACGTAAAGAGAATTTAGGACACTGTTCATTGTACTTGGTGACACTCAATTTGGGACAAGAGTGAAAAATCTAAGCAGTTGGTCATGTAAAGCTTGGTTTGGTCCTTTTTAATTCCCATAATGTAATATTAAGATACAATTGTTACCATATTAGGAATTTAGGGATTAAACATATACTCACATCATATAATCCATGTACATTAAATATATGTAATAAAATAACGCAGTTAAATATTATTGTCCAGGTAGTTCCATAATTATCTCTACTACTCTCATAACCACATTATAACTTTATTTAATATTAATGTTTATTTAAACATTTAATTACACTCTCTCAGTTCCTAGAATACACAGATATTTATTCTTGCATTACAATTACATATGATATCATTGTACTACTTGATATCTCATGTCATTAAAATATACTCCTATCATATAATTTTTATTAATGTCACACATATAACATTAATGTTCCATTTCATTTCCACATTAGAAATTAACTAACTTCAACTGATCATTTGGTAATTACTTGCTTGATTTTATCTCGCTAGAGGGCGCAATTTGAGTAGTACCTTCTGATGCTAAACTGGTTTAGCTTAAAGCCAGTGTCAACCTCCATCGCCCTACTCATTTTACATGACATGAATTAATGTCTACATGAGTGATATTACCAGTCTAAGAGTGTATTTATTGCTTATATGAAATCACATAATTATTTGAAATAACTATCAATTAATTGCTTACCTTAACAATTCTTATTGTTAGTTAATATAGTCATAACTATCACGGTGCCACACAAGGCATTTCACAATTCCCATAGTCAATTCCACATTTCTCAATACATATTAATCTAATGTGAATCAATTGAATTATTCCACTTACAAAACATTAACACTTATACTCACAGAAATATTATTTCTGTTAATATATTCATTTAATAATACGTGGAAATTCTCGAGTATTACAATGACCCTGAATTAAAGTATAAGATCTTGACGGAGGCACACAACACACCGTTTATAATCCATCCTAGAAGTACCAAAATATATAGTGATCTTCACCATACATTTTGGTGGAGCAATATGAAAAGAGAGATCGCGGAGTTTATCTCAAGGTGTTTAACGTGTCAACGAGTCAAGGCAGAGCATCAAGTGCCAAAAGGTCCATTGCAACCATTTGAAATTCTAGAATGGAAGTGGGAGCACATTACCATGTATTTCGTTACTGGTCTTCCCAAGGTTTCTCAAGGCATATATGTAATTTGGGTCATTATTGATAGATTAAACAAGTCTGCTCATTTCTTACCTATATGAGAAACTTATTCACTTGAACGTGTTGCTCATACACTATAAAAAAGGCCTATCTGCGACCAATGATATCAACGACCTCCCTATCCAGTCGTTGATAATTATACTAGTGACCGCTATCTGCAACCAATAAGGATTTTAGTCACTAGTTTATATCATCGACCGCCTACGGTCGCTGATCGGTCGCTGTCATGTATTTCCCTCCCAAAAATTGGTGCGAAACTTTAGCGCAGCGACCACTCTATATCAGCGGCGACTGTTAGCGGTTGCTGATATGTCCACATCATTAAAAATTAGTGACCGCATGCAGTCGCTGATGGCGGTCCCTGATTCTCATAAACTTAATCAGAATCAAGCGTTAAGCTCGTTGATCTGATGTAAGAAAAAAGAGGAGAAGCAGATCGAGAAGAGAGGAGTAGGAAGAGAAGAGAGGGAGGAGGAGAGAGAGAGAGAGTGCGCCTTCACCACGTACAAGGGCTATTTCATTGCTACTGCTTTATTACAAGTCCGGTACAACCTCAAACGAAAGGTAAAAAGTTCTAAATCTTAACTTTTAATTTGTCATGTCCCTTCTATATATCTTGTTCAATTTAGGGTTTCTCCTTTAGGGTTTTGTTTAACTATTGATTTTATAATTGTTTATTGATTCTAATTTGGTTTTGTGAATAGAGATTTGGGTTTTTGTTAATTTATTGAATAATATGGTGTTTGGGTTAATATATAGCTGATTCTGCACTTGTACTAATGTTACCCACAATTGGATTGTGATTCTTGCCAAGATATACACTACATTTTGAGAATTACTTGTTGTTTTTAAGTTTTCATTGAATTTTGGTCAAAATGTTTGATCTTAATTTTCAGCTCTATATTTCTTATGTGTTAGAAACATGGGTTTGTTTTTTCTATCAAATATAACTTACTTGTGTTTGATGAGTTGACATTTAAGAAAATGAGATATTTGACTTTTTAGAACTTGAATATTTAATATCAACATTAAAATTTAATGTCAGCTTGATCAATTTATTAGGACAATCATACGTTAGTTACAAAGGGTTCACAGGAGTTTAGTAATTCTACATACTTGAATAGTTGAAATGCATACTTAAATAGTGTTGACTACTATATGATAAGTATAAGGATATTAAATTGTAAACTTTGTTTACTTTTAATTGTATTACATACAATTACATATAGGAATGTTCTCTATATCTTTAACATGTTTATGTACCTTTCATTTATAGTTGTCGTAGTTAACTATTTCATACAATTACTTGTCATTATTGTCATTTTCTATAAAATGAATGTTTACTTTTGAAATTTAAATAGGTACACTTAGAAGGGGGGGTTGAATAAGTGTAGGTACAAACTATGTCCAACTTTTGATTACTTAGAAAAAATTCCTTTGAATATTTAATGCAGCAAGCTGGATTATATATTTTTATGTATAAAATCAAGATATTATATTTAATTTTGAGTCAACCAATTTACTGATATGAGTGGATATAGAATGCAGGCTGCTGGATAGATAGCAGAATAGTAAAGCACAAAATGTAATCACATAAACACTAAATTTTTTACGTGGTTCAACTACTACCCTCTAGAATAGTAGCTTAATCCACGTGCAATACCAACTAGTATTGGAGACTCACTTTTATTAAACTTTTTCCAATTACAATACAAGTTCTAGCAATTTGAACACCTTTAGTCCCTGCGCACCTATGCACTCTTAAGCACCTATGCTTTCCTCAAACTTGACTGTAATGATATATCAACCCAAACAGGATTATGCACAATAGAATATTGATTTGAAATTAAGAAAATTAAGATACACACTGAGGTCTAATGATCAAGCAATATATTACTTACCAACTCAAGGCTTTAGTATGAAATGATATGTAAGAAGAATATTACCAGAGTATGTTCTACACGACCTTCTTAACCGAAGCTCTTTCTTAATGCAATCAATATCGATCAAGAAGAAAAACAATTTTATAGCTTGTATGCTTTTTGATACAATATATATTTTTCGTGTATTTATTTGTTAATGAACTCAGTTTATATAGACCACTCAAGAATATTACCATTGCCAAGAGTTGCCTCTATAATATGCACGTTTAAAAACATATTGCATAAATCTTGCAGTTCTACGTCAATTATGATAAACTCAGTTCATTTTTCATCACTGAGATCTATTTGCTGAGCTATCATGCTATCAGTAATTTTGGGCTAGTTGATTTCCAACACATGGGAGATAGTACCTGTTATAGCTTTCTACCATCCTAATTACTGAAATGCCGGAAGTCAACACTTGTATTACTATAAACATCTGCTGGCAGGTTTCCGTATTTCTTACCATACATTGGGCCGTTGGAACCAACCAATTAGATTCCTTAAATCATGAGACAAGATTATGGTGCATGATTCCTGTTATCCCATGAATGTATAACTTATGGTAATTTATTCAATCAACTAGTTACCTTAGTTAATTACCTAAAATTCAATTCCTTGATTTATTACGCATAATTTATGAAGCGTGATATACTATATTAGTTATTACCGTGATTTGGGTTGCGTCATTTTGCACAATTTTACACAACCAACCATTTTCTCAAAGCTACCATATTTTGTTTACCCGAAGGTGATTCCTTAATCTATGATAACAGTATTTCGGCCATTCATGTTATGAGCTAGTGAATTAGTATGTAGCATGTGTGCATAAGTATATATGTAATGCACATATCCTAGAGCCTTATTTTGGAAAGTATTAGATGCTAAGATCTTACATATATTCCTAGGACTCAAATCTATTTTTCTTTCTTCAAGGATGTCTTGGCTTTGTAATTTCTTCCTTGATGTTCCTGAAATGTCATATCTTTCCCTGAAATGTTATATAGCATGATTAGTGGAATAATAAGGTCATCATCAAAACATGGAGTTTGACATAAGTCAACATTCTCCTCATTTTTTATGATGACAACAAAATAATTATGACTCCCCCTAAAACCATGCATATCAAAAGAATTAGGACTCCCCCTCAATTCATGCATATCCTTACTGTTTAGAATTAACTGTTGACTGCAAATGTGCAGTGTTTGATTAACCTTGCATTGTCTAGTTAGTCCACAACATGTTAAGCAAAGGGAATATAATAAACTATTAAACCATCATCCAGAAACTATTAAGCAAAAGGAATATAACAGCCATTTAAACCATAGTCTTTAAACCAGAAGTCGTCATGCATGAAAAGTAAAAATTTAAAAGATTTTCTTGAAAGCAAGCAAGCATAATTCATCTCCCCCTTTGGCATCCATCAAAAAGAGGTGTCAAGAAAGCCAAAAGCAGCAGGGTGTCTAATCATCCTCCTCATCAATATGAACGCAGTGAAATATATCCGGTGAAGCCTGTTGTGACGCCCCCAAAATAGGTATACATCACCCATCTTGAGTCGCCAAATACGTGGTACAAAATTCAAATACAACTTAATTATACAGAAGTCGTGTGAAATACGACAAAACATAATCTAAGAGTTTTAATAAGAATATTATCATCTAGACAATATCCACACTCAATGGAGTCCTCATTACTTTATTGTCACACTATTTAACAGAATAGTGAGGACTATTAATGTTATCATCACGGACCATCACTCCGGGTTCCCGACTAGTCCACCACGTTCTCATTTTCAAGAGAAAAAGTGAAAGAAAGGGTGAGCTCAACTAGCCCAGTAAGAAATATTATGACTAAGATAATGCAGAATAAATTATCATTAGTCTTCAACAATGTTAAACTTATAAAATATAATAGACATCAAGTTTAACTGCAGCGGAATAAGCAATCCATTAGAAGAGTCAAGTAGAGCATGATATCTACTATCTTCTATGATTTAAAATGTTTTCATCAATTTTTATCGCTAAGACTCAGCTTAATAAATAAACCACATCATCGAGTCTTCCCTGCACTACGGGCCAAGGATATTCATTAAATCATCAATGGTCATGACTATACCGAATAATCCCTGGTCATAATCATACCAAAAAATGTCCATCAATGCACTACATGCTACTGAGAACTTTTACCACATCATTTATAACATTATAGGTCATGATTATACCGAATAATTCGTGGTCATAATCATACCAAGTCCATCTATGCACGTAAGCTAAAGATGACTTTCATCACAATATAAGCATGAGGATGATGACAATGACATAATAATTCAATAAAACAAGTTTAAGAATAAATTTTAAAGATTTATAAGTTAATTTAACTTGAAATCAATTACGTCCAAATTGTCAACATGATACTGCTTTGTGGAGTAAAATTCAAGAATGCTGAGAAGAATATTTCCCTGAAAAGATACCGGATGAAGAGCAAATATCCAGGATATTCTACTAATTTCATGGAGTATAGAAGCCAAAACTTTAACCAAATGAGTATCATAGAATATATGAAACTGCAAATGGATTTTAACCCGTCATGCGGTAATCCACGTAAGCATATCATTTCCATAATTTAATAAGGAATGAAAACGAAGGATCATTCACCATGCATGTGATAATCAACATAGACAGGTTATTCCAACAGAATAATAAAGAATGGAACCAGGTCATTCGTAATCCGCACAGACGGGATATTCCAACAGAATAATAAAGAATGGAATAATAAAGAATTCACCATGAATGCGATAGACCGCACAGACATGTTATTCCAATAGAATAATAAAGAATGGAACCAGGTCTAGCGTAATCCGTATAGACAGGATATTCCAGAAGAATAATAAAGAACGAAATAACAGAAGAATTTCACTATGTATGCGGTACTTCTTATAGACATGTTATTCCAACATAATAATAAAGAATGGAATAACAGAAGAATTTCACCATGTATGCGGTACTTTGCACAGACAGGTTATTCCAACATAATAATAAAGAATGGAATAACAGAAGCTCTTTTCATGAATACAAAAGAAATAATACCCCTTACCTTAGAAAGAAACTGGATACTGGAGTAGAGAAGTAGCAGACTTCTCTTCTTCTTTCTCTCTATAATTTCTCTCTATAATAATTGCTCTATAGCTTTAGTGAATTGGTGAGAAATGAAGAAAGAATGAGCTTCTATTTATAGGAAAACATAGTTTCGATAATTGTACGTTTTGGGGCTCAAAATATTACAGTACAATACCCACAACTTTTCTTTCATTTTTAATTTAGTCCTACAAGTATTATCAAACTTGCACCACCTCCCCTAATAGTAAATAATGTGAATCAATAGTTTAATCATGTGAATCAATAGTTATAATCATGTGAAAATATGAATTACAGTATAGTACCTCCATCTATACCTCCATTTTTAACTTAGTCATGCAAGTATTATCAATCTTGCACCAACTCCCCTAATAGTACATGAATGTGATTTAATAGTACACACATGTGAACAAATAGTTATATAAGCATGTGAATTAGTAGCAATTAATTGCTCATTTATCCGATTAATTACCCGATTTATCAATATAACCCCCAGACATCAATTATCATCGGAATAGATGTCGATTTTCACTAACACTAATAATCCCAACACAATGAAACTATCAAATTCATATTTAATCAACACGAAGTTATTCATTATTAATATTATAACTCATAATATTTAACAACCAGGTCGTTTCCAGGAAAGAGGGGGCTTTCCAATAAGGATTTCTCTTTATTGGTGCACAATTAGATGACCAAACATCTCCTTGACAGAACTTCTAGACATTATAAATATTGCAATTTAATAATATAAATAACTTTGTCGTCTCAATTATTGATTTAATATTATAACATATTATGCAGATGATACTGTGACAATAATTGAATCAATGATATAAGAGATATGATGTAGCAATTACTGTAGCAATAATTGAGTATAACTGAGTGACTTCTCACGTAAGCATCAATAACCAATACCGTGTGCTACTATGCAACCACGCGTATTACTGTACTTTCACTACCGGATAGTTCAAAAGTTTTAACTGTAAGACTTCCGCCGTTATTTTTATAAAAAGATAATTTATATCGTTTTCTTATTATGACAATACTTCCGTTATGGGGTCCACTAATGATTGTGTCGTCGTACGAATATTCCCTGTTAAAACAAATATTCCCCGACCAATCGAATATTATAACCACTTGTTTACTTTGCAAAATTTGTAAATATTACCCACAACTATTACATTATATTATATCCACACCATAATATTCAAAAATATATTTCAAGAGAAATTAATCTTTATTCATAAAAGTTGGGGTCTTACAACCTCCCCTTCTTATGAAATTTCGTCCTCAAAATTAGGGTATGTACCTGCCCATCCGTTTGAGGATGATATGTCGAACTAAATCGTAAATCCATGCCCATAGCTTTTTGTAAACTAACCCAAAATCTTGAAGTGAATCTTGGGTCTCGATAAGAAACTATGGATACTGGCATACCATGCAATCTTACAATCTCGTTTATATACATACTAGCAAGACGTTCAAGTCTATAAGTTTCTCCTATCAGTAAGAAATGAGCAGACTTGGTTAATTTATCAACAATGACCAAAATCACATCTATGCCTTGAGAAACCTTGGGAAGACCAGTAATGAAATCCATGGTAATGTGCTCCCACTTCCATTCTAGAATTTCAAGTGATTGTAATGGACCTTTTGGCACTTGATGCTCCGCCTTGACTCGTTGACAAGTTAGACACCTTGAGATAAACCCCGCTATCTCTCTCTTCATATTGCTCCACTAAAATGTATGTTGAAGATCACGATACATTTTGGTACTCCCGGGATGGATTGCAAACGGTGTATTGTGCGCCTCCATCATGATTTTATACTTCAAGTCAGGGTCGTTAGGAAAAGTCTGGAGTTGACTTGAAGTATTCCTTCTTCATCGATTCTTGCTTCCGGAATAGCACATTCTTGCACTTTCTTCCTCATACGCATCAGCTCTAGGTCTGTAGCTTGAGCAACTTTAACTTTATCAATTAAAGTCGGTTCTACTCGTATATTCGCCATCATCATATGTGTCCCTGGAGTCTTTAACTCTATCTTCATCCTTTGTAAGTCATACAAAATGGGCCTTTGCGTTGACAATATCGCACTCGTACCCGTATATGATCTTTTACTCAATGTGTCAGCTAACACGTTCGTTTTTCCAGGATGGTATTGGATGGTATGATCATAATCTTTCAATAGCTCAAGCCATCGTTGTTGTCACATGTTGAGTTCCTTTTGAGTGAAGAAATATTTGAGGCTCTTATGATCCGTATAAATCTCCACCTTCTCTCCATACAGGTAATGCCTCCAAATCATAAGCGCAAAAACGACTGTTGTCAACTCTAGATCATGAGAAGGATAATTCCTCTCATATTCTTTGAGTTGTCGTGAGGCATAGGCTATGACTTTCCCATGTTGCATGAGAACACATCCTAACCCTTTGCACGAGCAGCATCTTTGTAGATGACAAATCCTCCGAGGCGGATGGTATAGTGAGCAGGTCTTTGAAATGAGTCTCCTCTTGAGTTCTTGAAAACTCTTTTCACATTCCTCGCTCCAACTGAATTTTATATCTTTTCGAGTCAGCTGAGTTAATGGAGTACCGATTCGAGAAAACCCTTCTACGAATCTCCGTTAATAACCAGCTAAGCCGAGAAAGCTACGTACTTCGGTCACTAACTTAGGTTGCTCCCAGCTTTGAATTGCTTCAATCTTTGCCAGGTCAACAGATATTCCATGATTTGATATTACGTGCCCATGGAATGCAACTTCCTCAAGCCAGAACTCACCTTTCTTCAACTTGGCATAAAGCTTGTTTTCACGAAGCTTTTGAAGTATCAGCCTCAAGTGTTGCTCATAGTCTGCATGGGTTTTGGAGTATATGAGGATGTCATCAATAAAGACGACCACAAAGTGATCCAAATATTCATTGAATACTCAGTTCATCGTGTCCACGAAGGCAGCAGGAGCATTAGTCAATCCAAAAGACATGACTAGAAATTCATAATGCCCATACCGAGTTCTGAAAGCAGTCTTTGGAATGTCATCAGTTTTAATCTTCAACTGATAATATCTAGAACGAAGATCAATCTTTAAAAAAAAATTGGCTCCTTGCAACTGGTTAAACAGGTCATCAATGCGAGGCAACGAGTACTTATTTTTGATGGTGACATGATTCAACTCCCGATAATCAATACAAAGTCGCATACTTCCATCTTTCTTCTTCATGAATAGAACAGGAGCACTCCAAGGAGACATACTAGGACAAATGAAACCGATGTCTAACAATTCCTGTAGTTGAGTTTTTAACTTATGAAGTTCAATAGGAGCCATTCGATATGGGGCTTTGAAAATGGGTTTTGTATTGGATTCAAGGTCGATACAAAATTCAATTTCATGCTCTGGGGGTAGGCCAGGAAGTTCTTCAGGCAATACGTTAGGAAATTTATTAACAATAGAAATATCATTCAAATCTGACCTATCTTTATGTAAATCCGTGACATGTGCTAAGAAAGCTTGACATCCGTTTTTTAATAAACGAATAGCTTTATGACTTGATATGAAAGTGACTGATTTTAGTGGTTTGGTTGTTTGAATTTGCATAATAGGTTGGTTAGGAATATGAAAGCTAACAACCTTACGGAAACAATCAATTTTAGCATGATGAGTAGTTAACCAATCAACCCCTAAAATCACATCAAATGCTAGTATTTTCAAAGAAAAAAGATTGACAGGTAACGTGCGGTTACCGATTTGAATCGAACAAGACTTATAAACCGTGGATGTAATGAAGGTTTCTCCCAACGGAGTTTTAACAGATAAGTCAAAGTCTAATTTCTCCGGAGTCAAATTTAAACGTTGAGCGCAAGTAAGAGAAATAAAAGAATGGTTAGAACCGGTATCAAATAAAGTATAAACTTCGCTAGAGTTTATGATTAGCTTACCCGTGATCACCTCGTTCGGATTCCTCACTTTTTGGGAGGTTACGACAAACACTCTCCCTTGAACTACCGGTTTTGTCTTGTCTGGGAAACCCTTTGATGCCTCTATCCCAGCTGGACTTGACTTTGGTGCACGACAAAATCAGGCTAGGTGACCTTCTTTTCCACAATTATAACACGCTTTGGACTGCATCATGTAGTTTGGACTTATGTGTCCTTCCCCTCCACATTTGTAACATACGACCGATGGTCGTTCTCCTTCCTTAACAACTGGTGCTAGTGCTGACGTCTTTCCATCCTTGTTGAATCTCCTCTTCTTGAAATGTCCACTCTTATTGTCATGGCCATGATTACCACCGAAGTGATTATCTTTTCTGGCATGTTGATTCCCTCCACGTTTGTTGTCACCTCTTCGATGATTGCTACCACTGGTATTATCGACTTGTCGGTTGCTCTCTCTTGGTTGGGTTGACTCATTATCGCGCTCCAATAACTGAGCCCTATTCACAACATCTAAATATAAACACAGTTTGTGAGAAATTAAGTATTGATGTATCTCGGGTTTCAAACCTCTTAGAAACATCCGCGTCATTCTCTTCTCATTATCAACTAAGTGGGACGCAAATCGAGACAACTCGGCAAACTTAGCTTCGTACTGCGCCACGATCATATTATTTTTTTCAATCTTGATGAACTCTACCTCCTTCATGTGACGAATACTTTCAGGAAAGTACTTGTCATTGAACAGCTCTTGGAACTTCTCCCAAGACATTTTGAGTGCGGAAGATTGAGTACGCTTTACAGATTCCCACCAGTAATCTGCCTCTGCTCGCAACATGAAGGTGGCAAAGGGAACCTTTTGCTCCTCGGAGAATCCCAAGACATCAAATATCTTGTTGATCTGCTTTATCCACGTCTCCGCCTTAAGTGGTTTTGGCTCTCCAAAAAACACCGGTGGTCCAAGCTCCTTGAACTGCTTAGCAGTGACTGTCCGAGAGTTGTCCTTATTTCCACCTACATTTTGGACAGGAGCCGCTTTCGCCTGATGTTGTATGAATTGCATAAAGCCTCTGAACATCCCATCGTTCACCATTTTATCGGTGTTATTATTTACATGAGGATTATGGTCTTCCTGTTGCACATTATCTTGGGCATTAATCTCTGGGGACTCAACGGTCTCTTTTGCTTCATTGTTTATCTTAAAATTTTCGGATGCCATTTTCAAATACTGCCACAAAACAAGGTTTAATTAACATATCACATATTATCCCTATACTCTGACCGACTAATTAAATACCAAATAAACTTAGGTAGGTCATACTAGAGAAAGAATTCCCGTCTCTCCCCTCCTAGTTCTTGTCTCACATCTCGGCCGGGATCATATCCCTAAGCTTTGATACCTGTTGTGGCGCCCCAAAATAGGTATACATCACCCATCTTGAGTCGCTAAATACATGGTACAAAATTTAAATACAACTTAATTATACAGCAGTCGTGTGAAATACGAGAAAACATAATCTAAGAGTTTTAATAAGAATATTGTCATCTAGACAATATCCACACTCAATGGAGTCCTCATTACATTTATTGTCACACTATTTAACAAAATAGTGAGGACTACTAATGTTATCATCTGGACCATCACTCTGTTACCCGACTAGTCCCGGCTACGTTCTCATTTCCTTAACATTACAGTGAAAGAAAGGGTGAGCTCAACTAGCTAGTAAGAAATATTATAACTAAGATAATACAGAATAAATTATCATTAGTCTTCAACAATGTTAAACTGATAAAATACAATAGACATCAAGTTTAACTGTAGCGGAATAAGCAATCCATTTGAAGAGTCAAGTAGAACATGATATCTACTATCTTCTATGATTTAAAATATTTTCATCAATTTTTTTTGCTAAGACTCAACTTGATAAATAAACCACATCATCGAGTCATCCCTGCACTATGGGCCAAGGATATTCATTAAATCATCAATGGTCATGACTATACCAAATAATCCCTAGTCATAATCATACCAAAAACTATCCATCAATGCACTACAGGCTACTGAGGACTTTTACCACATCATTTATAACATTACAGGTCATGGTTATACCGAATAATCCCTAGTCATAATTATTCCAAGTCCATCTATGCACGTAAGCCAAAGATGACTTTCATCACAATATAAGCATGAGGATGATGACAATGACATAATAATTCAAAAAAAAAAAGTTCAAGAATAAATTTTAAAGATTTATAAGTTAATTTATCTTGAAATCAATTACGTCCAAATTGTCAACATGATACTGCTTTGTGGAGTAAAATTCAAGAATGCTCAGAAGAATATTTCCATGAAAAGATACCGGATGAAACGCAAATATCCAGGATATTCTACTAATTTCATGGAATATAGAAGCCAAAACTTTAACCAAATGAGTATCATGGAATATATGAAACTGCAAATGGATTTTCACTCGCCATGCGGTAATCCACGTAAACATATCATTTCCACAATTTAATAATGAATGAATACGAAGGATCATTCACCATGCATGTGATAATCCACATAGACAGGTTATTCCAACAAAATAATAAAGAATGGAACCAGGTCATTCATAATCCGCACAGACAGGATATTCCAATAGAATAATAATGAATTCACCATGCATTCGATAGACCGCACAGACAGGTGATTCCAACAAAATAATAAAGAATGGAACCAGGTCTAGTGTAATCCGCATAAACAGGATATTCCAGCAGAATAATAAAGAATGGAATAACAGGAGAATTTTACCATGTAAGCGGTACTTCGCATAGACATGTTATTCCAACATAATAATAAAGAATGGAATAACAGAAGAATTTCACCATGTATGCGGTACTTTGCATAGACAGGTTATTCCAACATAATAATAAAGAATGGAATAACAGAAGCCCTTTTCATGAATACGAAAGAAATAATACCCCTTACCTTAGAAAGAAACCGGATACTGGAGTAGAGAGGTAGCAGACTTCTCTTCTTCTTTCTCTCTATAATTTCTCTCTATAATAATTGCTCTATAGCTTTAGTGAATTGGTGAGAAATGAAGGAAGAAAGAGCTTCTATTTATAGGAAAACATAGTTTCGATAATTGCACGTTTTGGGGCTCAAAATATTACAGTACAATACCTCCAACTTTTCTTTCATATTTAATTTAGTCCTGCAAGTATTATTAAACTTGCACCACCTCCCCTAATAGTAAATAATATGAATCAATAGTTCAATCATATGAATCAATAGTTATAATCATGTGAAAATACGAATTACAGTGTAGTACCTCCATCTATACCTCCATTTTTAACTTAGTCATACAAGTATTATCAATCTTGCACCAACTCCCCTAATAGTACATGAATGTGATTCAATAGTACACACATGTGAACAAATAGTTATATAAGCATGTGAATTAGTAGCAATTAATTGCTCATTTATCCGATTAATTACCCGATTTATCAATATAACCCCAGACATCAATTATCATCGGAATAGATGTCGATTTCCACTAAAACTAATAATCCCAACATAATGGAACTATCAAATTCATCTTTAATCAACACGAAGTTATTCATCATTAATATTATAACTCACAATATTTAACAACCAGGTCGTTCCTACGAAAGAGGGGGCTTTTCGATAAGGATTTCTCCTTATTGGCGCACAATTAGATGACCAAACCTCTCCTTCACAGAACTTCTAGACATTGTAAATATTACAATTTAATAATATAAATAACTTTGTCGTCTCAATTATTGATTTAATAATATAACATATTATGCAGATGATACTGTGACAATAATTGAATCAATAATATGAGAGATGTGATGCAGCAATTATTGTAGCAATAATTGAGTATAACTTAGTGACTTTTCACGTAAGCATCAATAACCAATACCGTGTGCTACTATGCAACCACTCAGTACATTTACTTTTTTTACTAGGGTAGTTTAATAGTTTTAGCGGTAACACTTCCATAGTTATTTTATAAAAGATAATTACTGTTGTTTTCTTATTACGACAATGCTTAGTTATAGGGTCCACTAATGATTGTCTTCGCATGCGAATATTCCTGTTAAAGCGAATATTCCCGACCAATTGAATATTATATAACCACTTGCTTACTTTGCAAAATTTGTAAATATTACCCACAACTATAACATTATATTATATCCACACAATAATATTCAAAAATATATTTCGAGAGAAATTAATCTTTATTCATAAAAGTTGGGATCTTACACCTGCGGTGTTCAATCTCTTCCAGGGACATGGTGTTGGTAAATATGGGAGGACGAGCAATGAAGGTAGGAGGTGGTAAAGGCAAGTCCAAAAAGTCGCCTTGGTAGTTGGCCATCCAATTGCATTATGGCCATTCAGGTATGCGAGATTGGACTTGGTCCGCTTGCAGTTCTTCACTGAGATCATTCATGCGGCTCTCGATAAAGCGACCGAGAGTCCCAATCTGATGGCTGATGAATTTAAGTTCAGTGCTCAATTGACAGGCATTGCGGTTTATTTTTCTCTGCAGGGCTTCTACCATAGCCCGAGTGTGCAACTCAAATCCTGCTTGGAGGTCAATGAACTCATCTTCCACATTGCGAAAAACAGAATGAAGATCATTGCGCCGAATAGGGTGTTTGCCATTTCAAGCACAAAAAGACAAAGTTAGATATCTTTAATATCAGCAGTGATGGTGGCTTGATTGTTTGCGATGGTATGAAGAAGATTGATAATCTCAGGGGAGGGAGGTAGTGAAGTAGGAGGTGTGGGATTTGGAACATTGGGAATTTAGGGTACAACTCGTATGAACTTTCCTTTAAGTAGTGTGATATGAGCACCCTTGAGATAGTTAGAGTCGATGGAATCACTTATTTGGATGGAGCCCTCATTATCGAGTGGAATTTGAAAGTGAGTAAATAATTTTGTGAGGAAGCAGCTCTAAGGCAAGCACTTTTTGGAATGTTTGATACAGTTAACCATGTGTTTGAGCATCATAAGGGAAAAATTGAATGGTTTTCCTGTCATTATCAAGGCCACCAAAACCAAATCCTGGTAAGTGAAGTCAGCTCCACCACCGAGACGAGGGAGAAGATTGTACTTTAGCAATTTGTGAAGGACTATTGCAATAGGAGATACTTCGGTGGTTTTAGGAAGGGTGACTGTGGACACGGTTGGGTCATCCATGACAGTGCGAAGCTGGACAATAGGGGACAAAGGAGTATAAACTGGTCCCTTAAGTGTAAAGGGATAGTCTCCTGTGTATGGAATGGAAAGTATGCTCCCTAGATCCAGAGCAGTAAAAAATAGAGATTTGCCTTTAACAAACGATGTATAACAGTCCCCATTGTTTTCAAGATTTGTATAGAATTGTTAGACTAATTTTGGATACACCACAGAGGGAGGTGCACTTAAAGAAGCTAAACCACAGGACTCAAGGAGGTTTTGAAGAGGAGAGTTTTGGTAGTAAAACATGTCAACTGATTTTTCATAAACAAAAGATTTGTGACATATAGAGGACTTAAAATGAAGCTCGAAGTTGTGACCCCTAAAGAAATCGTCAGGAATGTAAAAACCCAAAACCCTAACACTACAAGAAAAAAGTTTTTTCCCAACGGAATATTCCGTCGAACCTAATCCTATTCCATCGAACATAGACTATTTCTGACGAAAAATTCCGTCCGAAATTCGGTCGTAAATAATCGCGTCTAAAATAAGATCCGTCGAGAATTCTGTCGGACATACCTTATCTTTGAAGAACTTATCGCCGATGGAATTTCGTCGGACATCACTTATTTTCGACAGAATATGTAGGACGAAACTTTTCGTCAGATAAAAAGGTCCTATTTCCGACGGACTTATTCTCTCAGAATTATCTTATTACCAACTGAAAATTAAAATAACCCAAAAATTATAAAAAACTGACTGCTTATTTAGTTCGATGGAATTTTCGTTGGACATAGGATATTTACGATGGATGAGTTCCGTCGAAGATGGAGTACTTACGACTGAAATTAATATATTTTGACATTTATTAAAAATTGTTTTTTGTTATCTTTGAGGGAATTTCCGTCGTAACTACCTTATTCCATCGGAATTAACTACTTTTTTTTTAAATACAGATTTTAAAAGTTCAGCTTCCAGGTGTTTAAACCCATTAATGTACCAGTAACCTGTCACAACCTAATACACAGTATTATAAACCTGTATCTCACATTCAAATATGCAACGTAGCACTAAAACGTAATCTTCAACTCATTATCATTCACATTCACATTCAATTATCCACCAAAACGTATTATAAGCTAACCAATTACAAATATAAGCTAATGTTCCATAAATGTTAAACAATATAATTTACAATAGTTGTACAGACCCAATTAGACAATACAATATATACAAAGTTCTACAATATCATGAATATATACAAATGAACTATAAACTAGTTAAAGTATCATCATCGGGTGGAGGTGAACGACGGCGCTGCTCTAGTGTATGGAAATCAGCCTCGTGCTCCTGCTCATTATCGCCAGCCTGCTCGCCATCGCCACCCTTTTGATAGAATCAAAAATATAAATCATTAGTCTATATATATATGTGTGAGAATTAACAAACTAGCCTTAATTGAAAAACATAAACAATAAGAATACTTGAGTTGGTGGGGGCGGACGAAAAGCCTCCTCCGATAGGGTAATCACCATCGAGAGCATCTCGGCGCTCAAGCGTCGAAGCGCTCCCGAGGTAATCCGTACTCTCTGCGGTGGCCCCCTCTATAATATCCTGAGCAATCTGGTGAAGACGAGAACTAGAAGGCAACTACTGAAGCCGAAAGACCGGATCGGTATGGAACCTATCCGATACGGCCCCTATCAGCCACCGGAAGATATTGTCATCTAAGCCAGCGCCCGTATGAGATGGTCTGACATGTGCTCTCGGACGCTGGTACTGGCTAGAGCCTATAAAGAGATACAAATTCGATTACTAATAATAATTTATATAATGTGATAAATTTGGATAATTTCGTGAAACATAAAAAAATATTACCTCCAGGAAGTGTATATGCTGGTATCCTCGGCAGACCCAACACTCGATATCTGCCGGAATTACTACTAGGAGGATCCTTAGACGCGACCCATAGTCTTAGCTCCTCATCCCGATTTAATACAATATCGGGAAGAGGGGTGGCGGAATCTAACGGCTCAGAACCCTTCCTAATAGTCTCTAGCTCGATTATCGCCGTCCGAAGCTTCGAAATCGGTCTGTAATGTATTACGTATCATTATGTTAATTATATCATTTTATTTACGATTGAATATTATTAAAAGCTAAATAGTAAGATGAGTTTTACCAGTATAGCTAAAAGTTTTTGAGACAAAGCACGCTCGTCCTTAGGCGTGTGGGCTCGATCTCAAAACTCTAGCATGGTAGGATCTCGACCCAAGGTCCTCCCCAATGCCTAATACAAACATTCATAAAACAGGTATTAAATATTTTTGTGAGAACTTGACACATAAATAACTAAATACAACGCACTTACCGTCTTCGCCTCCTCGAACGACTGAGAACCACATACATAAATAACTTTTATATTGTATTATATTATATAAGTTCAAATGTAATTTAATTTAATTTTATTTATTTTATTTTATTTTATATTATTTTAATTAAATTAAATTAAATTGAAATTATTTGATTATATTTTATTTTATTCTTTATTAAATTGAATTCTATTTGTATTATATTATATATTTGTAAATATTTTTATTAAATTTAATTTATTTATTAAATTAAATAAAATTTGTTTGATTTTATTTAATTTACTTCAAATTAGTTTATATTTTAATATTGGGACTAATTACTAATATTATCAAAATAATTCTGACAAAAATCTTGTAAATGCATACCTCTAACAGAATTTCTGTCACAAATTCAGTTGTAAATTGCAAATATATCAAAATTAAAAATAGTCCTAAAATCAGTTAAATTCAAGATTGAAAACTAATTAAATTACATAAATAATGCAAACAATATATACTGCATAATTATCCATTCTCAATCAAAATATATACCAAATTTTAGCCCCAAATTTCAGCCTCAAATCCAAATTTCAGTCAAATATATAACAAAATTTTAACCCTATACCAATTTTCAGCCTCAAATCCAATTGCCAAAGCCAAATTGATGCACATACAGTAACCAATTAAGAATTTACCAATTTTCAGACTCAAATCAATATATACATACAATATAAAATTATTGATCTCTCGATTTTGTACATCATCATCAAAATGAATCAACATTTGAACTCATACCTTTTGGAGCTAATAAAGCGTATGCGGCGTGTGGTGGTGGTGGTGGTGGTGGTGGTGGTCATTGGCTGAAATCGGAAATGGGTGCGGGCTGGAGGTGGCTCTTGGTGGTGGTAGTGGTGGTCGGCGGCTGGAGGAAGATGGTGGTGGTGGTGGTCGGCGGCTGGAGGAAGATAGTGGTGGTGGTGGTCGGCGGCTAGATGGGCGCCTAGCGGTGGGGGATAAGGTGGTGGTGGTGGTGGTGGTGGAGGTGTTGAGTGGCGGTGGTATGAGGAGATGAGAGAGAGAGAGGCGAGATGAAAGAGTGAGAGAGTGAGAGAGGAGAGATAATTAAAAATGAGAGAATACGGGGAGACGATGGCCTGAGTCAGTCGAATAGGTTTTATAAGATATTTTTGACGGAATTTCCGTCGGACATACGTCCCTCGGAATTAACTTATCTTCGACGTACAGTCCCTCGGACATAACTATAATTTCGTCAAACTTAAGTTTCGCGCTGGTGGGAAATTTGGCGCCATATGAGGCCTTATATTCCCGACGGATTTTCCTCGAAAATAAACTATTTTGGACGGAATTAATTTCGACCTAATATTTCGTCAAAATTAAATTATTTACGACTGAATACAGTCCGTCGAACTTAGATCCGTAGGAATTAGCCGGTTTTCTTGTAGTGTAATAAAGACTCGTATGTGTAAAATCCTGTTATATAAATAAAATTTCTCCATTTTGAATGTATTATGTGTTAATATATATTTTTTTTAACAAATTTGACCAAATAAATTTTTGTCCAAAAAATGTCGTGCTTGACACCTCGTGCTTAAATTTTTTTTCCCGTAAATGGACTTTTTGGTAAAATTATTTTGACAAATTGCTTTGTCGTGCTTACACTGACAAAACGCTTTGTCGTGCTTATTAGGATTAGTGAGAAATTTATGTTAACAATCCTAGATTAATAAACCCTAACCCTAATTAGCAAAACCCTAACCCTAATTTATAAAACAAACCCTAATTAGGTAATTAAACCCTAATTAGATTATCTTAACACCTAATCCTGGTTAGTAAACTTCAATTAGGTACTAATTAACATTACTTAACAATTCTAATAATTAGAAACAAAACCCTAATCAAGATTAGTGAAGATTAAAGCATAATTAAGCTACTAAATAAAACTAACTAGCTCACAAGTAGGTTAGGAGTCACCCAACCAAGTTCCAAGGCTGCTCATGAGCTGATAACAAACCCTAAGTAGCACAAGTAACTTTGCATCAGATATTTGTAGAGGCAAGTTGCAAAAAAATGACCAAAAAGCCAAGTTGAAGAATTCTATAAATAGGAACCTTAGGGCTGAGCAAACTCACAAAATTCCGAAGCCTAGATACACTTATAAACTTACCAAATCAAGCCTGGGTGATAGCAGCAACAAAATCAGAAGCTAGAATCAAAAATCATTCAAAAAAAGGTACAAACCCTTGTTCATAATTAGCTCTTTGATCCTATGTTAGATTTGTTGTTTAGATGTTTAGAATTATGTATTAGTATGTTAGAAAGTATGTTAGATTGGTAGAACACGTTTTTATAACATCTAGATGCCTTAAATAAGTGTTTTAAGAAGTCTGGAAATTTTGAAAAATTAAGTCTGACAGTCGAATGTTAGGGCTTATAGATTCATAAGTGTTTATGTTTTGGTCCGTTAATTATTTGGTATTTGTAGCCTGTTAGTAGGTCTTTAATCTGGAAAAGAAAACATGTTCATTTGAACCATAGATTTCAAGTTATAAGCAGTCAAAGTGGGTTGATTGTTCACGGATTACGATTTTCAGGTTACCCGAAAACTTCAAAACGATCAAAGCCAAGCTACTTTGACCAATCTGTTTAATCGTCTTCTATTTGTTATTTTTGTAAGTTTTTGTTATAGATTAATACCTTGTTATATATACTACATATCTATGATCTTAAATTGAACAAACAACTTATAGGTTTACTGGATTAAATTGTCAAAATTCGTTGGCCAAGCTTGACCAAGTTTTCTGGGTTTTTCCAGAAAACTAAAGAACATGAAGAATAGCGTTCGGCTGTACTTTGACCAGCATAATTAGAGACCATAGAGTTAAGCTTTAGCTACAGACATAAATTATTTTTCTAAAAATAAATTATAAAAAATTAGAAATAATTAATAAATAAATATAAATAAATATAAAAATAGTTTTAAAAATTATATTAAATTATTATAAATAAATTCTGATATTTTTAAATAAATTCAATAATTATTTTATATTATTTTGATATTATTAATAATTAACTTATTAATAAAGAAATTAGAATAATTATTTATAAATACTAAATAATTAGGGAAAAATGAATATAAATTATTTAATAATAATAATCAATTTTTTTGTAAAATTTTAAGTAAATATTAATTACTTATAAATAGAAATAAATGATTTAAAAATCATTTAAAAGATAAATAAATATTTTAAATACTTTAAAATATTATTAAGGATAATTAAATTTTTTTCTTAAATAAAACTTAGTCCATTTATCGAAGGTATTAAACACTAAACCCTATTAATCTAACCCAATATTATATAAATGTTATAATTGAGTATTGTTATCAATACTAACGTGTTAGATTTATATATATGAACATCGTAGGTATTTATTAACGATTGAATAGCATAATTTGACTGATCTACGCTCAGGCAAGTTTTCTATACCCAAGTTATTACTTTTGCAAATTTCTTAAACCTGTTTATTCATTAAACAAGATTTTTATCTTGATATGTTGTTGATATAATATACTACACCTACAATTGAATTACCTTTTTATTATACAGTTAGTGCTATAGCTTCAGCATAACTAAAAAATGAATTGTTTATTCATATCATATTGTTTATTGAGCATAAACTGTCGTGTTAAACCAAATTGTTTTGGTAAGACATCTTATACTGAAGTTGGGTATCTCGTAAGGCATTGAAATTTAGTCAATAGTATATTGACATTTAGTTCATTTTGAGTACTAGTAGGATGATATGCATACTCCTAAGATGTTGAATGGGCTGATCCCCTATCTCACATCTGAACAAAATTTCTAAGTCTGTGTGACTGACAGAAATAATGAAAAATTCAAGAAATGGTTGAAATAAATATAAATCCAGAAATGGTAACAACTATCAGTCGAAATTTGAATTGTTATATTTCTTCAAATCCTATATTGTTATAAAATACAAAACTTGCTGAGCATGTCATAGCTCACCCTTGCAAATTATTCCCTTTGCAGTTTTAGATGATAATCCTAGAACATCTGGAGTAGATAAAGGGAAGCATCTCTACATAGATTAGATTATATTCTTGTCTATATGAATACCTTGTAATAAGAACTCGTTATGAGAATCATGTAATCGAATCTTAATATTATGATATATATATATATATATATAACATCTTTTATTTACGCAACCGTGTTTTCTTACATATATAGATGTAAAATTAGACTTCTTGAATCTAGTTGAGATCCTTGGGAACTATTTATCCGAGTGAGGGTATTAATAGCATGGATTTGTTCATGTTGTTTTTGATATTACGGATTTTGGATAGATAATTCTTGTCGATCTGATAGTATAAATTCGTTTGGCATAGACTATACATACGGGTGAGGTATTAGTAATATGGACTATTCATGTTATTACAGATACTCTGAATTTCGGATAAATAGACTCTAGTCACAGATACAGTTCATATATCCAAGTGAGGGTATCCAAACACAGTAATAGTTCCCTTGAGAATTTACATCTGTTATGGGATACTGTGAATTTTGGATCTACTGGAATTATATCTTATAGTCCCTCTATTTAATGTAATTTTTTAATCAGATACCATGGGTGTATAGATTTAAATGCATTATATCGATTCATAGTAAGCACCATATCAGATACCGTGGGAGTTATGGGGGCGTTACAATTTTGGTATCAAAGCTTTAAGGCTATAGATATAAGGAAGAGAAATCTTAGTATATAGTCTTCGAGTCCGTAAAAAGTTTAAAAGTACATATAAAATATAACATTCAAATTATTATGTTGTGTAAAATTTATACCAGTATTAAAGGAGTTTTCTTTTATAGATGGCCAACTCCAATGCTGAGGAAATGGTAATAGCCAATAATCCACCACAAATAGAGTCATACATAGCCAGTGATGCAGAAGATGAGGAATTGTTTCATGATCAACAACTGTTAGATGCTGAGGAAGAGGAGGATCCAGTGGTAGAACAGTTAATGAGAATTGATGAGCATGATGAGGCAATGACATCACTGCTGAAGACAACAGACTATGAGGGTAATGAGATGAGGTTAAGGGCTGATATAGCTGAGGGAATGCTATAGTATGCGAGGGGACATAGTCAACGACTAAAAGTACAACTGCACCATGCACAGAGGGGCAGAAAGGAAATTTAGTCAAGGCTTCTTAAAACATCTCTGGGTGTTCGAGATACATTTAACGATTTGCAGCGCAGTGTAGTTCGATATCCGGTAGAGGAGAAGAAGATGGCTTATCTCATGGATCGATCTGTGGTTTGTCACATGATTAAGGATTCCTTTGATGATATCAATGAATTCTAGAGAGTAGCATAGGTGGTTGAATGCTTTATATTAGTACAATAATGAAGCATTCAAAGCTTGTAATGTAATCAGTACTTTGTAAGATAGTAGTATGTTCAATTATGAAGTTGTTGTGTAATACTATTGTGATATATAAAATAAACAATATGTTGTGTTACTCAAATTCTTATGTGAATTTTATTAGTTTATATAGAATCATGTCACCAACCAGAAGACCCCAAAGAGAAATGAATGATGACAATTCTACCCAGCAGTTAGTAGACCTTATGCTAGGAGTTGTAAATAGGCCTGTGAACCAAAACACAACTTTTAAAGACTTTAAATTAGTTGGACCACCTGAGTTTAAAGGTACATCAAAATTTGTAGATGCACAAATTTGGATTTCATAGATAGAGAAATTTTTCCTAGTAACCAATGTTAATAATAACCAAAAGACAACTTTTGCAACCTTTTTCTTGAAGGGTGAGGCTAATTATTGGTGGGAATCAACCAAAGGTAGGGTAGAAAATGAAATAATTCCTTGGGATAGATTCAAAGAGTTGTTATTTGAAAACTATTTTTCCCAATCCCTGAAAGACCGAATGGAAATAAAATTTTTGGACTTGAAACAAGGAGATCTTACTGTAACCTAATATATAAATAAGTTTAATGAACTGTCTAGGTTTGCTCCTCATCAAGTAACCACTGAACTTAGAAAGACTCGTAGGTTTTATGAAGGTTTAAAACCTCAGATTCGGAGTAAATTGTCAGTACTTCAAATAAAAACTTTCTCTGAAATACTAGAGAAGGCCACTATAGCCGAAAGTGAGAATAAAAGTCTTGCTAAGTTTCATCAGGACAAGAGAAGTCAGAATGAAAAAGGAAAAATTAGGACAGAACCCAGTTCAGGTGGGTTTAATAAGAAACGTACATGGGATAATTCTTTTCCTAACAACCCAGGGAAAAAGATAAGAAATACTAATAACAAATTTAGTAATAATATTATTAAACCTTGACCTAACAAATGTTTTAATTGTGGACAGTCGGGACATTTTTATCCACAGTGTCCTCTTCCAAGGAAAAATAAATGTTTTAATTGTGGTTCATTGGACCATTTTTCAAAGAACTATCCCAAACCTAAGAATCAAGGAGGAAAAGGGGTTAGAATACCAGAGAATAATCAATCAACAGTAGCTGCAGTTGGGCTTCAAAATCGACCTACCGCGAGAACATTTAATATGTCGGTGAGGGATGCTGTTACTTCACATGACGTGGTGACAGGTATCATCCCTATCAACACTTTAAATGCATATGTGTTATTCGATTCTGGTGCTACATGTTCGTTTGTGTCTAGAAATTTCTCTACAAACTTGATTATGCCTTGTGAAAATTTAGGCAAACCATTTTGCGTAGAAATTGCTAATAATGAAAGAATTTCGGTTAAGACCATATACAAAAACTGTAGTGTGGTAATAAAAGGACATAATTTTAAGGTGGATTTGATACCATTTCAGTTGGGAGAATTTGATGTAATTCTAGGAATGGATTGGTTAGTTAATCATAACGCGATGATTGATTGTCATAAAAAATGTATAAACCTTTTGACTGCTTCGAAGTCAAAGGTAGTGTTCAACGGTAGTTGTTCACCTAAGCAATCTCGATGTTTGACTATAGTTCAGGCAGAAAGATTACTTAAAAAGGGTTATTTAGGATATTTGGCCTATATAGTTGATACTCAACAGGAAGGAGTAAAACTAGATCAAATACCTATAGTTAAGGATTTTCCCGATGTATTTACGGATGACTTACCAGGTTTGCCTACATATAGGGAAATTGAGTTCGTCATTGATCTTGCACCAGGAACGACACCAGTTTCTAAGGCACCGTACAGAATGGCACCTATAGAACTGAAAGAGTTATTTATACAATTACAGGAACTCTTAGATAAAAAGTATATACAACCTAGTGTTTCACCCTGGGGAGCACCAGTTTTGTTTGTAAAGAAGAAGGATGGAACTATGAGACTGTGTATAGACTATAGGGAGCTAAATAACTTAACTATTAAAAATAAATATCCTTTACCAAGGATTGATGATTTGTTTGACCAATTAAAAGGGGCTGAACATATTTCAAAAATTGACCTTAGAACAGGTTATCATCAATTAAAGGTAAGAAAGGAGGATGTACCGAAAACAACGTTTAGGACACGTTATGGACATTATGAGTTTCTTGTCAGGAGCATACTGAACACTTGAGAGTCGTTTTGGATATATTATGAAAGGAACAACTTTATGCAAAGTTTTCCAAGTGTTAATTCTGGTTGAAGAGAGTTTAATTTTTAGGTCACGTAATTGATAAGAATGGAATATCTGTAGATCTATCTAAGATCGAAACGGTTGTGAATTGGGAACAACCAATAACTCCAACAGAAGTACGAAGTTTTCTCGATTTAGTGGGTTATTATCGACGGTTTATAAAAGATTTTTCAAAAATAGCAACCCCATTAACCAATTTAACTCGAAAGACGGTGAAATACGTCTGGACAGATAAATGTGAGAAAAGCTTCCAAGAGTTGAAGAAGCGGTGAGCATGGCTCGGTGTTATCCTTACCGGATGATACTGAGGCCTTGTAATATATAGTGATGCATCACACAGAGGTTTAGGGTGTGTGTTGATGCAACATAGGAAAGTGATAGCTTATGCATCACGACAACTCAAAGATTATTAGAAGACGTGTCCTACTCATGACCTAGAGTTAGCCGCAGTAGTTTTTGCTCTAAAAATTTAGAGATATTATTTGTACGAGGAGAAGTGCGAGATATATACAGATCATAAAAGTTTGAAATATATTTTTACACAAAAAGAATTAAATTTAAGACAGAGACGATGGTTAGAACTGATAAAGGATTTTGACTGTGAAATCTTATATCATCCCGGTAAAGCCAATGTTGTAGCTGATGCGTTAAGTAGAAAGAATCAGGAAAAATTGAATGTATTAACCAACAATGATAGGTTAATAAAAGACTTTGAAAATTTAGAAATTGAGGTGGAATGTCCAACTACCTCTACCCAAAAATTATATATTTTAGAAGGAGTTTCATCTCTGCTTAATAAAGTAAAAGAGATACAGGAGAAGGATGAAGAATGTCAGAAGTTTAAATCTAATTCAACACATGATAAGTATAATAAATTTAGAATAGATATGGATGGAATAATAAGTTATGAAAATAGAATCTGGGTTCCGTTAGACCAAAGTTTAAAAGATGAAATTTTAAACGAAGCTCATAATTCTAAATTTGCCATACATCCTGGCAGTACAAAAATGTATAAGGATTTAAGTCGACACTTTTGGTGGTCGAACATGAAAAGAGAAATAGCTGAATGGGTAAGTAAATGTCTCACGTGTCAAATGGTTAAATTTGAGCATCAAAAGCGAAAGTGGTTTACTTCAACCCTTACCAATTCACGAGTGGAAGTGAGAACATATAACTATGGATTTTGTTGTTGGTCTTCCAGCTACACAAAAGGGCCATAATGCCATTTGGGTAATAGTTGACCGTTTAACAAAATCGACTCACTTTTTTTACCTATTAAGATTACTCATAACCTAGATCACCTTGCCAAACTGTACATCAATGAAATTATCTCTAGGCATGGAGTACCTGTTTCCATAGTATCAGATCGAGATCCAAGATTTACTTCTAATTTTTGGAAAAGCCTTCAGAAACACTTAGGAACACAACTACGATTAAGTAAAACTTATCATCCTCAGACTGATGGACAGAGTGAGAGAACCATACAAACATTAGAGGATATGATGAGAACTTGTATTATAGACTTCAAATGAAGTTGGGAAGATCAGTTACCTTTAGTCGAATTTGCCTATAACAATAGTTATCATGCTAGCATAGGTATGCCACCCTATGAAGCTTTATATGGGCGTAAGTGTAGAACACCTTTATGTTGGGATGAAGTCGGGGAAAGACAAATGTTAAGACCTGAGATAATTCAATAAAGAACTAAAACTATTAGAATTATTCGTCAACGATTACAAGCATCTCAAGATCGACAAAGAAAATACGCTGATCCACATCATCAACAATGAAACTTTAACGTAGGGAGTCACGTATTCTTGAAAGTATCTCCTTGGAAAGGCAAGATACGTTTTGACAAGAAAGGAAAATTAAGTCTGAGATTCATTGGACCTTTTGAAATTTTGAGGAGGGTTGGTGAAATTGCTTATGAAATAGCACTACCTCCTGAGTTGAATCATATTCATAATGTATTTCATATGTCCGTATTACGACCATATAAACCTGATTATAAACACGTTATACAATATGAGCCAATCCAAATAGAAGAAGATCTTTCATTTGTAGAAGAACCCGTGCAGATCGTCGACCGTAAAGAACAAGTCCTGAGAAATAAAGTAATAGCATCGGTCAAAGTAATCTGGAGGAATCAGAACGTTGAAGAAGCTACATGGGAACTTGAAGATAAAATGCGCGAGAATTATCCTCAATTATTTACTTAAACTTGTACTTCAATTTAGAGGACGAAATTCTTATTAGTGGGGGTGAATGTAAAAACCCAAAACCCTAATAAAGACTCGTATGTGTAAAATCCCGTTATATAAATAAAATTTCTCCGTTTTAAATGTGTTATGTGTTAATATATATTTTGTTTGACAAATTTGACCAAATAAATTTTTTTCCGAAAAACGTCGTGATTGACACCTCGTGCTTAAAATTTTTTTTCCCGTAATTGAACTTTTCGGTAAAATTATTTTGACAAGTTGCTTTGTCGTACTTACACTGACAAAATGCTTTGTCGTGCTTGTTAGGATTACTGAGAAACTTAGGTTAACAATCCTAGATTAACAAACCCTAACCATAATTTATAAACTAAACCCTAATTAGCTAATTAAACCCTAATTGGATTATCTTAACACCTAATCCTAGTTAGTAAACTTCAATTAGGTACTAATTAACATTACTTAACAATTCTAATCATTAGAAACAAAACCTTAATCAAGATTAGTGAAGATTAAAGCCTAATTAACCTACTAAATAAACCTAACTAGCTCAGAAGTAGGTTAGGAGTCACCCAACCAAGATACAATTAAGCTAAGTATAAACTTACCAAATCAAGCCTGGGTGATAGCAGCAACAAAATCAGAAGCTAGAATCAAAAATCATTTAAGAAAAGGTACAAACCCTAGTTCATAATTAGCTCTTTGATCCTATATTAGATTTGTTGTTTAGATGTTTAGAATTATGTATTAGTATGTTAGATTGGTAGAACACATTTTCATAACATCTAGATGCCTTAAATAAGTGGTTTAAGAAATTTGGAAATTTTGAAAAACTAAGTCTGACAGTCGAATGTCAGGGCCTATAGATTCATATGTGTTTATGTTTTGGTCCATTAATTGTTTGGTATTTGTAACCTGTTAGTAGGTTTTTAATCTGGAAAAGAAAACAGGTTCATTTGAACCATAGATTTCAAGTTATAAGCAGTCAAAGTGGGTTGACTATTTACGGATTGTAGTTTTCTGGGTTACCTAGAAAACTCAAGAATAGTCGAACCGGCTACTTTGACCAATCTGTTTAATCGTCTCCTATTTGTTATTTTTGTAAGTTTTTGTTATAGATTAATACCCTGTTATATATACTACATATCTATGATCTTAAATTTAACAAACAACGTATAGGTTTACTAGAATTAATGGTCAAAATCCGTTGACCAAGCTTGACCAATTCTGGGTTTTTCCAGAAAACTAAAGAACAGCATTTGGCTGTACTTTGACCAGCATAATTAGAGACCTTAGAGTTAAGCTTTGTTCATGTTAATGTTATATATATTTACCCTAACATATATACTACATATTACAACAAACACAACACACATCTAATACACAGAATCAAAGATATTTTAGCCACAAAACCGTTGACCGACCATGACTACTGTTCTGGGTTACCCAGAAACTCAAGAACAGCTCTGACAGTGACTTTGAACATGTATAACTTCTTGTTATATGTAGGTTAAAGCCTAAAATTTGTTTCAGGTTACACTACTGTATTAGTACTACAACATCAACTCTTGAACAAACCAAAAATCATTATCAGTAGCATTTTAATTAGTGGTCAAACTAGTCACTCGACCATAACCAAACTGTTGCTCAGAAACTCAAGAACACCTACAGCGACACTTTCTGTCACTAAAGGGCTTTAGCTACAGACATAAATTACTTTTCTAAATATAAATTATAAAAAATTAGAAATAATTAATAAATAAATATAAAAATAGTTTTAAAAATTATATTAAATTATTATAAATAAATTCTGATATTTTTACATAAATTCTATAATTATTTTATATTATTTTGACATTATTAATAATTAACTTTTTAATAAAGAAATTAGAATAATTATTTATAAATACTAAATAATTAGGAAAATTATTATTATTGATATAAAAGTATAATAAATGAATATAAATTATTTAATAATAATAATCATTTTTTTTGTAAAATTTTAAGTAAATATTAATTACTTATAAATAGAAATAAATAATTTAAAAATCATTTAAAAGATAAATAAATGTTTTAAATACTTTAAAATATTATTAAGGATAATTAAATTTTTTTTCTTAAATAAAACTTCGTCCATTTATCGAAGGTATTAAACACCAAACCCTATTAATCTAACCCAATATTATATAAATGTTATAATTGAGTATTGTTATCAATACTAACGTGTTAGATTTATATATATGAACATCGTAGGTATTTATTAACGATTGAATAGCATAATTTGACTGATCTACGCTCAGGCAAGTTTCCTATACCCAAGTTATTACTTTTGCAAATTTCTTAAACCTGTTTATTCATTAAACAAGATTTTTATCTTGATATGTTGTTGATATAATATACTACACCTACAATTGAATTACCTTTTTATTGTACAGTTAGTGCTATAGCTTCAGCATAACTAAAAAATGAATTGTTTATTCATATGATATTGTTTATTGAGCATAAACTGTCGTGTTAAACCAAATTGTTTTGGTAAGACATCTTATACTGAAGTTGGGTATCCCGTAAGGGATTGAAATTTAGTCAATAATATATTTACATTTAGTGTATTTTGAGCACTAGTAGGATGATATGCATACTTCTAAGATGTTGAATGGGCTAATCCCCTATCTCACATCTGAACAAAATTTCTAAGTCTGTGTGATTGACAGAAATAATGAAAAATTCAAGAAATGGTTGAAATAAATAGAAATCCAGAAATGGTAACAACTATCAGTCAAAATTTGAATTGTTATATTTCTTCAAATCCTATATTGTTATAAAATACAAAACTTGCTGAGCATGTCATAGCTCACCCTTGTAAATTATTCCCTTTGCAGTTTTAGATGGTAATCATAGAACATCTAGAGTAGATAAAGGGAAGCGTCCCTACATAGATTAGATTATATTCTTGTCTGTTTGAATACCTTGTAATAAGAACTCGTTATGAGAATCATGTAATCGAATCTTAATATTATGATATATATATATATATATAACATCTTTTATTTCTGCAACCGTATTTTCTTACATATATAGATGTAAAATTAGACTTCTTCGAATCTAGTTGAGATCCTTGGCAACTATTTATCTGAGTGAGGGTATTAATAGCATGGATTGTTCATGTTGTTATTGATACTCTGGATTTCGGATAGATAGTTACTATCGATACGATAGTATAAATTCGTTTGGCATATACTATACATCTGGGTGAGGGTAGTAGTAATATGGATTGTTCATGTTATTAATGATACTCTGAATTTCAGATAAATAGACTCTAGTAACAGATACAGTTCATATATCCAAGTGAGGGTATACATCTATTATGAGATACTGTGAATTTTGGATCTATGGGAATTATATCTGATAGTCCCTTTATTTAATGTAATTTTATAATCAGATACCATGGGTGTATATATTTAAATGCATTATATCGATTCATAGTAAGCACCATATCATATACCGTTGGAGTATAGATATGGGGGCGTTACAAGGAACATCATGCAAGGAAATATATAAAGGGTTTACCATCATCGGAGGAGAGCTGGGTGAGGATTCCTTGACTGCTCGCCGTTTAATGACAGTCCATGTCCCAATCAGTGGAGGAGAGGGTAAGCTAGCTTCAGATTCGGCAGGAGAGGAGTCGCTGGAGATGGTTGTGACCGACGGCTGCTTCCGTTTTAGGCATCGAGTAGCAGGGGGATGAGAAGGTGGAGAGGGTAGTGATACCTCGTCGTTCGATTCGTCACGAATTTATCTAGAGCGTCGGGTTTTCATCTTCACGGTCGGTGTTTGAGAGAGGTGTAGAGTTTCAGAGAAGGTTGGAAGTATGAAGGAGATAGAGAGGAACCTTGGAATAGTAAAGTAGAGTTTATCTTTTCAAGGTTGTGTGGTACCGAGATATTGAAAGGTGTGGCGCCGTGTTTGGGAATGGAGATCTTGAGCATATATAAAGAGCGTAATTATGGCAATTAGATATGCCGTGTCTATCTAATTTCCTTAAAGCATGCAGACCATATTTATATCAGTCTCATCCCGAGTTCTCATCTTAGAGTGCAGAAACGTTCTTCCGCTAAAGGTTTTGTAAATATATTTGCTAATTGGTGCTCAGTGGGGATGAATATTAATTTAATTGGGCCTTTGGAGACAGTATCTCTAAGAAAGTGGTGTCGGACTTCAATGTATTTCGTGCGAGAGTGTAGAACTGGATTTTTAGAGATGTTGATGGTGCTTGTATTATCACAGTATATAGGCACATTGTTACATATAACATCAAAATCGCATAGTGGTTGACGCATCCACAAAATTTTAGAGCATCAACTTCCTGCTGCTAAATATTCTCCCTCGGTAGTGGATAGGGCAACTGAAGTTTGTTTCTTGCTATGCCATGAGACAAGACTTTGTCCCAAAAATGTACAAGCACCGCTTGTGTTTTTTTTTATCTATTTGACAACCTGCATAGTCAACATCTGAATAACCCATTAGATCAAAATTGTCACATTTTGGGTAAAATAATCCTAAGTTTGTAGTGCCACTCAGGTATTTAAATATTCGTTTAACAGCCTGTAAGTGGGATTCTTTGGGTTTGGCCTGAAACCGAGCACATAGACACACATTGTACATTATATCAGGTCTACAAGCAATTAAATATAGTAGGGATCCAATCATACCTCTATATTTTGTTACTTTTACATCCATACCTTTTTCATCTATTGTGAGTTTTATTGATGTACTCATTGGTGTGGTCTTTGAGTTTGAATTGTCAAAGCCAAATCTCTTGAGTAGCTCTTTTGTATACTTGGTTTGATGAATGAATCTACCTTCATGATTTTGTTTAATTTGAAGGCCCAGAAAGTAGTTGAGTTCACCCATCAAGCTCATGTCGAGCTCCTTGTGCATACATTTGGAAAACCACTCACAAAGGAAATTATTAGTAGCACCAAATATTATATCATCTACATATATTTGTACAATAATAATATCTTTATTTTAATGTTTAATAAATAACGTAGAATCGATTTTACCTCGTATGAACCCATTTGATAGGAGGTACTTACTTAATCTCTCATACCAAGCCCTTGGGGCTTGTTTGAGTCCGTAGAGTTCCTTCTTTAGTTTGTATATATAATGAGAGAATTTGTCATGCTCGAATCCAGGTGGCTGTTTTACGTAGACTTCTTCATTTATGTAACCATTGAGAAAGGCGCTTTTGACGTCCATTTGGTGTAGCTTGAACTTTCTGAAATAGGCAAATGCTAATAATATACGAATGGATTCCAAACGAGCTACTGGGGCAAATGTTTCTTCATAGTCTATTCCTTCTTGCCGATTGTATCCTTAAGCTACTAGTCTGGCTTTGTTTCTTGTAATTGTTCCGTACTCGTCAAGCTTATTTTTGAATACCCATTTAGTTCCAATAATGGATATATCTTTTGGAGGAGGCATCAACTCCAACACTTAACATCTTTCAAATTGTTGTAACTCTTCTTGCATTGCTAGTAGCCAATTTTCATCAAGTATGGCTTCTTTGGCATTCTTTGGTTCAATTTGGGATAAAAATACCGAGAAAGCACACATATTTTATGCTTTTCTTCTTGTAATAACTTTGTCATTTATGTTTCCAATGATGTTCTCAGGAGGATAGTTTTTGATGTATCTTGCTGACTTTAGAAGTTGAATGTCCTATATTACTTCTTTAGCAGTTTCTGAATCATGGTCTTGTTGTTCGTTCATTTTAGCTTGCTGGATATGTTCCTAATTTTCGTATTCAGCTTGTTGGATAGAGTCTTGGTCATGCTGTTCTTCTAATCCAACTTGCTGGATTGGTTCCACTATCTTGCTGTTTTGCTTTATCTAGTAGGCTGGATTTATAGCAGTCTCTAAATTTCCTACATCTTCTTCTCTTTCTTTTGGAATATCATGGTTAGATTCGTTAAATTTGACATATGTAGATTCTTCGATACACATCTTTTGTACATTATAAATGCTATATGCTCTACTATTTTATGAGCAACTAATGAATATTCCTTCATATTATCTAGCATCAAACTTGCCCAAATTCCCATTAGTGTTAAGAATAAAACATTTAGATCCAAATACTTTAAAATAGCTTGTATTAGGAAGACGATTATTTAATAATTCATATGGTGTTTTCAAAATGATTGGATGGATCAACACTCTATTTAACACATAGCATGTTATGTTTATAGCTTCGGCCCAAAATTTCTTAGGGAGTTTACTTTCTTGAATTAGAGTTCTAGCTGTTTCTTGTAATGTTCGATTCTTTCTTTCTACCACTCCATTTTGTTGTGGAGTTCTAAGTGCTGAGAATTCATGAGTGATTCCTTTTTTATTACAAGATATAACAAAATCCTTTTGAAATTCGGTACCATGGTCACTTCTAATTTTTATAAGATTAATACTATATTTAGTCTCCAAATTTTTAATTTGTTTTTCAAATTCTTTAAATGCCTCATCTTTTGTTCTAAGAAAGAGTACCCATGTATATCTAGAGAAATCATCGACTATCACAAAAGCATAGAACTTACCATTTAAACTAGCATGCCTTTCAGGTCCAAATAAGTCGAGATGGAGTAATTGTAAGGGAGAAGAAGTTGATACCATGTTTTTGGTTGTGAATGATGTTCTTACTTGTTTTCCAAGTTGACAAGGCTCGCATATACCTTTATTCTCGAAATTCATTTTGGGAAATCCTTTTACCAAGTTCTTTGATGACAACTTTTTGATGAGATCTATATGAACATGTCCCATCCTTCTATGCCATATATTTGTTTCATCTTGAATGGTTGTAAGACATAATTCTTCCTTCTGTTGCTCAAAATCAAGAGTATATATATTTCCTTCTCTTTGGGCAACTAAAGCAGCATTGTTAGTACCATGTGAGATTGTACATTTATATTTTTTTAAAATTTACTTGATGTCCATTATCCATTAATTGACTAACACTGATAAGATTGAACTTTAAACCGTTGGCAAGATGAACATTATTGATGTTAACCTTACCATTATCGATTTTACCTTTCCCAATTATCTCACATGACCGATTATCACCGAACGTGATAGTTCCATGTTTCTTTTTGACATTTAGTTCTACGAACTTAGATTTGTCACCCGTCATGTGGCGTGAACATCCGCTGTCAAGAATCCACTTTTGAGAGGATACTTCGGCTTTGAAACATACCTGTATAAGAAAGATACAATTTTTCTTTTTGGTACCCATATCTTTTTGGGTCCACTTGTGTTAGTTGAAATCAAATCGCTTTTCTTTACCCATATAGCTTTACTTTGATTGTTATTTTTCTTTCTTGAGCAGTTTATCTCTAGATGTCCTTTAATGCCATAATTTTTGCAAGTAGTAAAAGGTGTGCAGTAATTTAATTTAAATGATGATTTAGATTTGAGCATTTCAACTTCTTTTCTATATGTTGGGTTATAACCTATGCCTTGTTTATCATAACTAGGTCTTTGTTTTCCTAGCATGACATTTAGATTTTCTTCCCCATGAATAAATTTAGCTAGAGAGATTTTTAATGACTCTATTTCCTTTTGTAGTTCATTATTTGGAGGTATTTTATTAACCGATTCATCCCTAAATGCATCAATACACACATCTCTCATTTTTATCTCATTTGTTAATTTTTTGACTTCATTATTTAGTTGTTTTACTTTGTTGAATAGTATTTTATTGTAATTATCTAAATAATCATCTTTCGCTGCTAATGTTTTCTCCTCATTTGTGTGTGTCACTTTTTCTAATTTGTTCTTTTCATCAATTAGTGCTTCCACTTCACCCATTAGATTGTTTTCTAGATCTTTTAAGTACATATTTTTTTTCTTTTAATTTTTCATTTTCATGTTTCAAAATAATGACATCAGAAAGAGATACCTCACTGGATTCACCTTCAAGTCCCATGAAGCATATTTGAGCCAGCTCATCGTTTGCATCTATTTCCACTTCGGTTTCTTCATCATCACTCCATGTTAGAAATTCTTTATGCTTTTGAACTCCTTATTGCCTTGTTTTCCTTTGTTCTTGAGCTGGAAACAGTCCTTTTTGAAGTGACCTGGTCGTCCACACTCGAAGCAGGTTTCTTTAGTTTGCTTGGCTTTGTGTTTGTTTGAGTTGAATGTATTCTTCCTTTGATTCTTTCTTTGAAGTAGTCCCTTAAGTCTCCTTGACATCATGGCTATTTCAACATCCGAGTTGTTTTCAAGTTTTTCTTCAATTCCTGCATTTAGAGCTAGTACTTTCTTTCGAGGAACTATTTCCTCGTCATCATATCTTTTCAATTGATGTTCATATTCCTCTAGTTCACTAAAGAGAGTTAATGTATCCATAGAAGAGATATTGACAGTGTTAGGTTTGTAATATTCATGAGCGCAATCAAATTGCATAAATAATGCGGAAGCGTGTAAAAATCAGAGTTTAAAATATTTACAAACCATATACCCGGATCACCCTTTATGGATAATTATTAATTAAACGAAAAGATAAAGAATAAATCATACCCTTGAAGATCGAGCTTCCTCAGGTACAAGTTCACCTCCAAATCCTTTCGCGTTCAATCTTGAATCCACGGGTTTGGTTCCTTCCTTTGATCGGCGTTAGCCACCCAAATGTTTGGCCTCTAGAGGTGATCCACCAAGGAAGAAGAAAATTCAAGAAGAAGGGGTATTTGGCTCAAACCCTAGTTTTCTATCTCTATAGAAAAGGGTACTCTCCCAACTATTGGAAATATGTCGTATGTTGAAAAATCAACCACACCCACCCATAATAAGACTCCTCTTATTAATAGTCGTGGGCAACCCACCTTAACAATTAAGGAATTGGGTTTTATTTAATTAATTAAATTCTTTTAATTAATTAAGCTCCCTAATCTTATTAGGGATAATTAATTAAACTCTTTTAACTAATTTTCCTTCCTAATCCAATTAGGAATAAATGAGAGTACTTATATTAAATTAATTTCTAAACTCTTTTAGAAATTAAAATAATAATAATTGTAATAATATTAATAAGACTCCTCTTATTAATTTATATTTAATATTTCTAAAATATTAAATAATAAATATTAAGCTATTTAATTTATTCTATCACCATAGATTAAATTAAATATACTTAACTATATTATTACGATTATGCCATTAACTTCTTAAATAATTATTCTTCCTTTTTTTATGGTGTGACCCTTTAGGTTCTCCATATTAAACCAGGTTGTGAATAAATCAATTAGAACAATTCTAATCTTATTTAAATAAATAAATTAAACAATTAATTTATTTAAATAATATTTATTCTACAATAGGGATAAGCCTCCTAGCGATCAAGCGACTTTCCGGATAATATAGATTTCAACATTAATCATAAAAGAACCTTTGAGTAAATAGTTGCAAGTACAATTCAATCCTTCCACCATCTGATGTCCCAATTAAATATAAGGCATGGAATTCTTTGTCAAGTCTTATTTTATTTAATTATATGTATTTCGACTCTTAAATGCACAACTCAAATAATGCAAATTAGAAACTCCTTTCTAATTTCATTCTGCCTTAACCAAGGACTCTTTGGGTTGTCATTTATCGAATCACATAGGACATTTCTCTTCTTTTATTAGAAGTGGTAGATTCTTTATTGATCATACATTATCTCCATGTACAACTTATTATACCCAAGCATACCCTTTGATATACCCTAAGGGTCTTAAGGAATAAGTCAAAGTATAACTCATCATACACAAGATACTATGATGATCTCAAGTCCAAGGATTACTTGTACTCTACTATCACTGAGAATTCCTATTGACAGCAAATAAAACTCCATTAGGTATTTCTTAGCGAGCCACGTTCGGTGAACTTATTCTCTAATAAACACCTACATACTTGCTTTAGTGTCTCCACACAAATGATCATGAGATCAATCATCCTCATCGATGAGCAAGCAACGTATGTACCAATCTATCAGATTCACTAATCCCCAATTTAGTAATCCAATGATTGGGAACTATTTTAGTTTTTAAGCTTTCTAAGAATTTAGATCTCATTAGAATGATCATCATCATTACTCTAAAAGCATTGCTTAAAACTATGGGTTTATCACATATTATAAAACATCATCATGTAGATAATTAAAAGCCTTTAATAAATTAATACTTTTATTAATAAATGAATAAGATTGTTACAAAGTATATGCTTTATCATCAAACATGATTGGCTTGTGTGCATACTACTTTCAATCTCCCACTTGCACTAAAGCCAATCGTCATGGTATCTTATACCCTTCTTCTCTAAGTGGCGATTATCCTCTTTGTTGGATAAGCTTTAGTTAATGGATATGTAATGTTGTTCATGAGAGTCCACTATCTCGTATAGTGATTTCCATCTTTCAATGATTCTAATAATCAAATGAAAGTGCCACAACACATGTTTAGATCCAAGATGAGACTTAGGAACTATTCTAGTTACGTAATGAACTTTTAATCCAAACAATCAACTTGCGACTTCATTTATAGCTATATACTTTGTCTTTATCACTAAACCGGCAACTCTTTCTTTGTTTGGAACCTTTCCATTCAACTGCGCTTTATTCAAGATAACGCTTTACCTTAAAGTGGATTTTTACGTCATCTTTAGTGCATGCGAAAAACTTGAGTCTGTAAAGCCCTCTAGTTTTAATTCGGACCCACCATGAATATGCTCACATCCTTAGTCTTGGGTTAAGAACTTTAAGATGTTTTCACTTTGTCTTACATAGTGATCTTCTCCGAATATGGTGATCAACATCGGGTCTCATACATTTCATTGCATACATGATTGTCTTTCATGCAATCTCTCTTCTTTGGAGTCTATGGGGACTATTAAGAGATACACTCCATAGCTCATCAACATGAGACATCTCTTTGAGTTTGCCATGCTAAGCGACTTTAGCATCAAATGAATATCGTTCCTTGGGTTAAGTCGAGCATCCTCTTGAATCTATCTATATAGATTTTATCCCCAATTAAGATACTCTTCCCAAACCATTCATGGAGGAATGTTTAAACAACTTTATCTTTTCTCGATTGTAGCATTGATAAGTTATTCCTCATCAGTAGTATATCAACATATAGTACTAGGAATGTCACGATGCTCCCGGCGACCCTTTTGTACACACTAGGTTCATTCTTATTTTTGATAAAATCAAACTCTTTTGATTGCCTCATCAAAGCGAATGTTCCATATTTGAGAAACTTGCTTGATCTATTTCTCACGAGTGTTCACAACACTTACCTCATCGTATGTAAGCTGGATCATCATCTTCTATGATGTGTACCTCATCATCATCATCTATGATGAATCCATACCTCCTAGGTATCTTTGGTACTTATTCGATTTATGATTCGGTTGTGGTACAATAGGTACATCTCTGAGGTTCCTCTTATTTGACTTATATTATTTTGTGGTTCTTGAACTCTTCAAGATCTATTATCCTCCCACTAGCCCCTTCAATGATAAACACCTTTATCTTAGAAAGCGTGTTTCATAACAAACACCTTTTTTTGCTAAGTAGGATTATAGAACATATACCTAAACTTACTTTAGGATGTCCCACAAATTGACACTTGTCAAATCTTGTCCCAAGCTTATCCTTTTGAAACCTTTTCATATAAGTTGGACAACCCTTATCTTAACATACTTAAGATTAGGAATCCTCCACATCCATAACTTTTATGGAGTCTTGGGGCAGGATTTTGAGGTTACCTTTTCGTAGATATGCAGCCATTTCTAGGACATGATCCTAGAAGGATACTGGAATGTCGGTAAAATCATTATGGACCGTACCATGTCCAACAAGGTATGATTTTTCCTTTCAAATACATCAATCAATTATTGCGTATCTGGAGGCGTCCATTGTGAGAAAACCATTTTGAGATGATCTAGAAACTTATTGCACAAGTATTTATTCCTTGATCTAATCAAAGAATCTTAATACTTTGTCAATTTGTTTCACTTCTGAATTCTTTGAACCTTTCAAATAATTCACACTTGTATTTCAATAAATACATACATTCAACTCTTTGAATGATCATTTCCTTTTCTTATACTAGTTTGTTCAATATGCAAAATTATTTTCATGTAAGTCAAGTATACAAAATTTATTAAGTAATATTCTAGTTCTATACAAAACATTATTATTATAAATAGAACAACAATTGTTCTTAATTATAATACCAAAGATTTCATTGTCCAACAATAAAATGGAAATAATATTTTTAACAAGAACTGGAATACAATAACAACTTATTGACTTAATAGATTTGCCCGTAGGCATTGCTAAACTATAAGTTTCTATGGCTAATGCAGCAACCTTTGCTTCATTTTCCACACATAGGATTACTTATCTTTGTTTAACTTTCTACTTCTGCTTGGTCCCTTCATAAATCTATATTTATGATAACCAAAGTCGGTATCCAATACCCAAGTAGAACCTTGACTTAAAGAAAAATTTATTTTAAATCATGAACAAATTTGTATTTATAACCGAAACTTCACTAAGCTTCTTTGGTAAGCCTCTGCAAGATGCTTCTTGCAGTTTCTTTCCAGTGTCCAGGCTTATTGTAGTGGAAGCAAACTCCTTTGCTATCCATATCAGTTTTGTTCTTATTATCCTTTGTTTACGCCTTTCTATTTACCTTCTTTGAATCGTTCTTCTTTTCAGAAGATCCTTTGGCCCCTACCAGTAAGACTTGATCTTTCTTGGTTGGAAAGTGACTCTCAACATTTTTCAACATGTTAAGCAAATCAGCAAAGCTGATATCTAGCTTGTTTATATGAAAAATTCACAACAATTGTGAAAGGAGTCCGGGAGTAAGTGCAAGATCAAATCATGGCTCAACTCTCCATCCATGACAAAACCGGTTGTCCTAATTGATCAATCAAATTGATAATGTTAAGGACTTTTTATCATCTTTGTAGTGCCATTGGCCATTCTAGATCGGAAGAGCTCCTTAGATATCTTATATCTATCAGTCCTACTATCCTCACCATCAACTACTTGATGTGCAGGAATATAGTAGGAGCATCCATAGTTTCATCTTGTATTATTTGAAGCTCGTTACTCATGGATGCGAGCATGATGCATTGAGTCAACTGTGCATCATCTTGCCACTTTCTAAAAGTAGTAATCTCTTCCTCAGAGGCATTGTCTGCAACCATTGCAGGGATAGGCGTATTAAGGACATAAGATAGCTTTTCAGCTATGAGAACTATTCTCAAATTCCTTAACCAATCCATTTAATTTGATTGCGATTAATTTAGCATCTAATATGCTTCGCATGATGATAGTAATTTTGGACATTGTAAAATTCTGTAAATGAATTTGTAATTAACAACATTTTAACATACATTCTATTATTAATTACCAAAATAAATTAGGTCTTGTTTTAAATTGGTATCTCCCACTAATTTCTTCAAACTATATTACCCTCACTTATATAGTTCGGCAAAATCTAATTAAAGATTTGCTAGTGAGAATAAGGATCCCATTTCAAATGTATATAGCCTTGTGGTGACACAACAAACTATATATAAATAAATAGGTAGACAACTTTTGTCAATTACATCAACTATGCAACTCCTTGTATTTTGCCTCTTAGATTATTTTGATCAAGTGGTGGCACATCCGAATCAAAATTATCCAAGTTAAGTCGACCTAGCACTCCATATATTCAAAAAGAAAAATATCATCCTTGTGGTGACACAACAAAACAATATTGTTCAATTTTCTTTATAAGCATCAAATGTGATAAATTAACATCTTAAATACTTAATACTTGTCTTGTGGTGACACAACAAACTCATATTAAATATTTAATACTCTATTAATTTTATCATGCTAGAAAGCGACGTTCGATATTCCAAATATCTTTGAGCGCTTAGGACTTAATATAAAAATTGAGGGGTTTGTTATTAATTTGTCTCATCTTGTTTTAAGCATGCACATATATATATAAAATACGCGTCATATTAATGAACATGCGAAGAATGTTTGCATAATATATAATATATATATATAGTATAAGCATGCACATATAGAATACTATATTCTACCCGGATTGATTATGGACTTTTATTCTAGTTTGGTTCACTTTAGAGCCACCAAGTGAACCAAAAGGTCAAACTCCCCTAGGGTGCGAAATAATATTTAAATATAACTATTACATTTAAACGGGCTCCATTACAAGCGGGTCTTTCAAGCGCTCCTTGCTCCTTGATCTCTAATTCTTCAAAAATTAATTCTAACTATTCCTATTACAAAACTATTTAAAATAAATAGAAACCTTGATCGTGATCGAGGGAAAGTACATAGGAGGAGATAGAATTTATATTTAGAAAAATTAGAGAAGGCGAAATCTGTGAGACCCCATTTAATAAAACCCATACATTCATGCATCCAACTAAAATAAAATCCAATCGCATTGGTTGATAGTCCTTAATCAATCCCATTTATTATCATACACATCATCATACGCATCGATAAATAACATTCATCTTATGAATAATAAACATTTAATATATATATTGATATCATTTAATGGGCAAATTTAGTTAGTATAAAATCTATTTTTTGAATAAAAATAAACTCCTTTATTTTAATCCAAATTTAAATCAAAATAAAACTATTTTATTTTAATTTATCCTATTTTGAATAAAATAAACTATTTTATTTTAATCAAAATCTTTAATCAAAATAAACTCCTTTATTTTAATTAATTATGGAATCAATTCCATGTAAAAAAAAATTTAATTAAAATAAACTCTTTTATTTTAATTAATTATGGAATCAATTCCATGTAAAAAAAAATATTAAAGGAAACACGGATATTCTTTCCTATTCACAAATAAACTCTTTTATTTTGAATAATATGAAATCTTATTTCATATCTAAATAAACTCCTTTATTTAAGGAAACATGGATTTTCTTTCCTATTCACAAATAAACTCTTTTATTTTGAATAATATGAAATCTTATTTCATATCTAAATAAACTCCTTTATTTAAGGAAACATGGAATCCAATTTCAACTCTAATTAGTTAGCATGGAATCCAATTCCAACTCTAATTAGTTAGCATGGAATCCAATTCCAACTCTAATTAGTTAGCATGAAATCTAATTTTAATATTAAAATAAACCCTTTTATTTTAATAATAAAATAAATCTTTTATTTTAAAATTAAAATAAACTTTTATCTTAATTATAAAATAAATGAAATTATATATATATAATAATAATAACGGGAACTGTTATTATATATATATAAATAAATAGGATTATTATTTTTTTTTATTATTATATATTATTGATTTCGTATGGTGTATGGCTTTTTTTCTTATTTAAGTGTACATATAAAAAAAAAAATGAATCCCTTTAACTCATGAAACAAGTCCGGTTGTTAAAATATTATTTCTGTGCATGGCTGCCTTGATTTGCGTGCCAATCATGGCCACGTGATTCTTTGTTTTTATAAAACCGTGCATTGCTTCCCAAAAAAAATGGTTCCTGCCGATTTTTAAAACAGTTGTAACGTTTTTTTTTTTTTTTATTTGGGCTGCTGATTTCTTTTTAAATATATATATATTTTTTTATTTAAATTTTATACAATTAAATTATGCCCAATTAAATTGTTCTAAACACATATCAATATAATATCAAATTAAAACAATTAATAATTAGCATAAAGGTTTGGCTCGATGCCTTTATTAGGTTTGTAATATTCATGAAGCCTTAATCAAATTGCATAAATAATGCGGAGCGTGTAAAATCGAGTTTAAAATATTTACAAACCATATACCCGGATCACCCTTTATGCATAATTATTAATTAAGCGAAAAAGATAAAGAATAAATCATACCCTTGAAGATCGAGCTTCCTCAGGTACAAGTTCACCTCCAAATCCTTTCGCGTTCAATCTTGAATCCACCGGGTTTGGTTCCTTCCTTTGATCAACGTTAGCCACCCAAATGTTTGGCCTCTGAGGTGATCCACCGAGGAAGAAGAAAATTCAAGAAGAAGGGTATTTGGCTCAAACCCTAGTTTTCTATCTCTATAGAAAAGGTACTCTCCCAACTATTAGAAATATGTCGTATGTTGAAAAATCAACCACACCCACCCATAATAAGACTCCTCTTATTAATAGTTGTGGGCAACCCACCTTAACAATTAAGGAATTGGGTTTTATTTAATTAATTAAATTCTTTTAATTAATTAAGCTCCCTAATCTTATTAGGGATAATTAATTAAACTCTTTTAACTAATTTTCCTTCCTAATCCAATTAGGAATAAATGAAAGTACTTATATTAAATTAATTTCTAAACTCTTTTAGAAATTAAAATAATAATAATTGTAATAATATTAATAAGACTCCTCTTATTAATTTATATTTAATATTTCTAAAATATTAAATAATAAATATTAAGCTATTTAATTTATTCTATCACCATAGATTAAATTAAATATACTTAACTATATATTATTACGATTATGCCATTAACTTCTTAAATAATTATTCTTCCTTTTATGGTGTGACCCTTTAGGTTCTCCATATTAAAATAGGTTGTGAATAAATCAATTAGAACAATTCTAATCTTATTTAAATAAATAAATTAAACAATTAATTTATTTAAATAATATTTATTCTCTGATAAGGATAAGCCTCCTAGCGATCGGCGACTTTCCGGATAATATAGATTTCAACATTAATCATAAAAGAACCTTTGAGTAAATAGTTACCGTACAATTCAATCCTTCCACCATCTGATGTCCCAATTAAATATAAGACATGGAATTCTTTGTCAAGTCTTATTTTATTTAATTATATGTATTTCGACTCTTAAATGCACAACTCAAATAATGCAAATTAGAAACTCCTTTCTAATTTCATTACGCCTTATGGCCGAGGACTCTTTGGGTTGTCATTTATCGAATCACATAGGACATTTCTCTTCTTTTATTAGAAGTGGTAGATTCTTTATTGATCATACATTATCTCCGTATACAACTTATTATACCCAAGCATACCCTTTGATATACCCTAAGGGTCTTAAGGAATAAGTCAAAGTATAACTCATCATACACAAGATACTATGATGATCTCAAGTCAAGGATTACTTGTACTACTATCACTTCTGAGAATTCCTATTGACGAGCAAATAAAACTCCATTAGGTATTCCTTAGCGAGCCACGTTCAATTGAACTTATTCTCTAATAAACACCTACATACTTGCTTTAGTGTCTCCACACAAATGATCATGAGATCAATCATCCTCATCCAATGAGCAAAGCAGCGTATGTACCAATCTATCCGGATTCACTAATCCCCAATTTAGTAATCAATGATTGGGAACTATTTTAGTTTTTAAGCTTTCTAAGAATTTAGATCTCATTAGAATGATCATCATCATTATTCTAAAAGCATTGCTTAAAACTATGGGTTTATCACATATTATAAAACAGCATCATGTAGATAATTAAAAGCCTTTAATAAATTAATACTTTTTATTAATAAATGAATAAGATTGTTACAAAGTATATGTTTTATCATCAAACATGATTGGCTTGTGTGCATACTACTTTCAGACAGAATCTTGAAGAGTAGTAATTTTAGATGCAAACCTTTTGGGCATAGCCCGAAGTAGCTAACGATTGATTTCGCTTTGTGGAATTGACTTGTCGAGCAGCTTTAAGGAATTTATAAGTACCAAAAATTGTGTTTGAGCCATTTTGATTGTTTCGTCTCTTTCCAGTTTGAACATTTTGTAGTCATGCATGAGCATACTTAGCTTAACTTCTCGTACTTTGGAAGTTCCTTCATGACTTACCACTAAGGTATCCCATATCTCCTTTGATGTGTTGCATGAAGAGACTTTATCTATTTTGGATTTCACCATGCCACTGAGAAGAGTGTTCATTGCTTTTGAATCGTATGACACCATGTACGTTTCAGTTGAGTCCATCTCGAGTAGAGTTTTTGGAGTGCCATCATCTTTCCTTGGGATTACTGGTCCATTCTCCACCACCCACCATTCCCATGGGTTTTGCTTAAGATATATCCTCATCCGAAATTTCCAGAAATTATAGTTTTCTGTTCCAAAAAGTAATAGAGGTCGGTTTGTTGATTGACCTTCATGATGAGTGTTTCCAAGTTGTGCCATGTCAGAATCTTTCCCTACAAGTCACCTTTAAGACCAAGATAAGTAGAGTCAAGCTCCGATACCAAATGAAATTTAAATAGGTACACTTAGAAGGGGGGTTGAATAAGTGTAGGTACAAACTATGTCCAACTTTTGATTACTTCAAAAAAATTCCTTTGAATATTTAATGCAGCAAGCTGGATTATATATTTTTACGTATAAAATCAAGATATTATATTTAATTTTGAGTCAACCAATTTACTGATACGAGTGGATATAGAATGCAGGCTGCTGGATAGATAGTGGAATAGTAAAGCACAAAATGTAATCACATAAACACTGGAATTTTTACGTGGTTCAACTACTACCCTTTAGAATAGTAGCCTAATCCACGTCCAATACCAACTAGTATTGGAGACTCACTTTTATTAAACTTTTTCCAATTATAATACAAGTTCTAGCAATTTTGACACCTTTGTTCCCTGTGCACCTATGCACTCTTAAGCACCTATGATTTCCTCAAACTTGATTGTAATGATAAATCAACCCAAATAGGATTTCGCATAATATAATATTGATTTGAAATAAAGAAAATTAAGATACACACTAGAGGTCTAATGATCAAACAATATATTACTTACCAACTCAAGGCTCTAGTATGAAATGAAATGCAAGAAGAATATTACCAGAGTATGTTCTACACGACCTTCTTAACCGAAGCTCTTTTTTTAATGCAATCAATATCGATCAAGAAGAAAAACAATTTTGTAGCTTGTATGCTTTTTGATACAGTATATGTTTTTTGTGTATTTATTTGTTAATGAACTCAGTTTATATAGACCACTCAAGAATATTACCGTTGCCAAGATTTGTTATTGTAATATGCACATTTAAAAACACATTGCATAAATCTTGCAGTTCTACGTCAATCATGATATACTCAGTTCATTGTTCATCACTGAGATTCTATTTGCTGAGATATCACGCTATCAGTAATTTTGGGCTAGTTGATTTCCATCACATGGGAGATAGTACCTGTTATAGCTTTCTACCATCCCAATTACTAAAATGCCAGAAGTCAACACTTGTATTATCATAAACATCTGCTGACAGGTTTCCATATTTCTTACCAAACATTGTGCCATTGGAACTAACCAATTAGATTCGTTAAATCATGAGACAAGATTATGGTGCATGATACCTGTTATCCCATGAATGTATAACTTATGGTAATTTATTCAATCAACTAGTTACCTTAGTTAATTACCTAGAATTAAATTCCTTGATTTATGACGCATAATTTATGAATCGTGATATACTATATTAGTTATTACCGTGATTTGGGTTATGTCATTTTGCACAATTTTAGACAACCAACCATTTTCTCAAAGCTACCATATTTGGTTTACCCGAAGGTGATTCCTTAATCTATGATAACAGTATTTCGGCCATGCATGTCATGAGCTAGTGAATTAGTATGTAGTAAGTGTGCACAAGTATATATGTAATGCACATGTCCTAGAGCCTTATTTTGGAAAGTAATAGATGCTAAGATCTTACATATATTCCTAGGACTCAAATATGTTTTTCTTTCTTCAAGAATGTATTGGCTTTGTAATTTCTTCCTTGATGTCCCTGAAATGTCATATCTTTCCCTGAAATGTTATATAGCATGATTAGTGGAATAATAAGGTCATCATCAAAACATGGAGTGTGACATAAGTCAATAACTTTTAATTGTATTACATATAATTACATATATACATGTTCTCTATATCCTTGACATGTTTATGTACCTTTCATTTATAGTTGTCATAGTTTACTATTTCATACAATTACTTATTTATGAATGTCATTATATTTATATATGTAAATCATATAACTCATACTAACATCCTAAATTTTTTATTTATAGATGTCTTCTAAACCAGCACAACAAAAACGCGGGTTGGGTCGGGGCCCTAATCATGTGCCGAAGGCCCCGGCTAATCCAAATGATAGCATTCTCATACAGATCTGTCCTCCTCCAGAAAGCACGTAAGTTAAACATTGTGTATATATAACCATTCTATATTTCCATTGTTATAAATATATTTTAATGTAAATTTTTGTATATTGTAGTGATTTTCAAGATAGTAATTGTGAATTGCATTTAACAATTATGCTTATAGAACTGGCCTACGCCAGTGATTACGTGGGTGAGCACACCTCTCACTCATAAGGATGCAGTTTGGGCTGAATTTTAGGTATATTTTTTTAACACTCTGATAGATAATACATAGTTAATCAAATAATATTGTTTAGTAATGTTGGATTATGGTAATATAACAGTTTTAATATTATTATTGTTGTTTTTTTGCAGAAAATGTATAGATGGAACGATGCACAGGCATCAGTTATTCAAATACTGTTCTAGCAAACTAAAGATAATTTGAACAAGGAATGACAGAAAGCCCTGCATAATGCTGAGATTGACCATCTAGGAAATGGTGAGCAGTCTATGCATGAGCATAGCCCCTGGTGGTGCTCACAGCCCATATGGGTGCAAATGTGTGACCAGTGGAGAGCTGAGAGCTGGGTCAAGAGACGCAAGACTGCAGCCTCAAACAGATCTTCAGTTGTATCTGAAGGAAAAAAGGCAAAAGGCACGTATCGGGGCGACAATATATCACAGCTGCAACATATTGCTGCCAAGGTACGTATGTATATCACAGTTATATTTTGTAGCTAAAATATCATATGTTTACATATTAATATGAGAAAATGAACTATAGGAGTCTCAATCTCAAGGTCAACCTATCAATTGGTTGGATGTGTATGTGGCCACCCGCAATGGTCTGTCTGAGGCTGTTCAGATAGCAGTAATAAGTTAACTTTATACTAATATGTTGTTTATAAATCGTGACGACCTTGTTTAGCATTTTTGTATTTATTTTTAACTATTTAATTGTTGACCTTCTGACAGAACACTTATAAGGGCTTAATGAATGAGCGCTATCCTGAAGGCTCCCCGCGTCCGTCGATTGATCAAGAATTGTGGGAGAGGGCGTCAGTCATGAAGAAAAACTACGTTAAAGGCTAAGGACAAAAACGACACCCGACCATCAGTAGCACATGCAGTTCTACTATCCAGTCTACACAATCATCAGGTCATCCAGCCTATCATACTCTTGCTGATTATGTGAGAGCGATCTATCGGGATCGTGATCTTCTTCGTATACTGGGCGGGCATATGCAGTCTCTGAGTCCTGATGAGTTTGCGGATGTAGTGGCGGCAGCAACAGCAGCACAGTAGCAGGATGGTGATGAGGTATACATAGATATTGTTACTGTCACTATCTTACTTATATGTTTCACTACATTGTCTATTATTTAGCTTTCCCTAAGTCATAGCAGTATCAACACATGTAACATGTTTTATTCTTTTGTTAATTACAGGGTCCTAATTTGGATGATCCATGAAGAGCTAGACTTGTTTTTTAGATATTTAAAGCCTTGTATTTTTATATTCATTCTTTGGACAATTGTATTGGTTTATGATTCTATCATATGGATGATTACGATTGTATTGTGTTGTGTTGGTCCTAAAATTTTATTGTGTTGGTTTACGATTCTATCATATGGATGGATGTTTTTATATACTATTGTGGATGTTGTTGGGATATATATGGATGCTTATATATACTGCTGTGTGTTGGGATAGAAAGCATATACAAAGTAGGGTATTTAAGGGAAATCCATAAAATAGGAAAAATATTATAAAAAAAATTAACATCAGCTACCGCATGCAGTCGCTACTACTATACTACGGTCGTTGATAACTCCTTGGAAACTAGCGACCGACGCGGTCACTATTATCGATCGCTGACACGTGTGCCATGTCATCCCTGACAACTGATTCAGTATGAGTCAGATTAGCGATGGAGTCGATCACTGATGGCGGTCACTGATAAGTCATTTGTTATTAATAGTCGCTGATGTCTATCAAGCGACCAAATTACCTGCAACTAATATCAGCGACAACATTCGGTCGCTAATACTCATTGTGACCATATGCGGTCGCAGATATGCGGTCTCTGATAAGCCTTTTTGTTGTAGTGGTATATACATAAATGAGATTTTAAGACTTCATGGTATGCCAATATCCATAGTTTCTAATCGAGACCCAAGATTCACTTCACGATTTTGGGTTAGTTTGCAAAAAGCTATGGGCACAAATTTACTATTTAGTTCGGCATATCATCCTCAAATGGATGGGCAGTCGAAGAGGATTATTCAAACTCTTTAAGATCTATTAAGACTCTATGTCCTTGACTTCAAAGGGAGTTGGGAAAAGTTCTTGCCATTAGTGGAATTTTCCTACAACAACAGTTATCAAGCAAGTATAGGCATGGCTCCATTCGAGGAGTTGTATGGACGCAAATGTTGTTCTCCAGTATGCTGGGACGAGGTGGGTGAAACAACGTTGTTGGGACCGGAATTAGTACGTATGACTACGGAGAAGATTCAAAAGATCCGGCTATGTATAAAAATCTCACAAGATCGACAAAAGAGTTATGCTAATCTTCATCGAAAAAACGTGGAATTCAATGTTGGTGATCATGTATTGTTACGTGTTGCTCCATGGAAAGGAGTTACAAGATTTGGAATGAGAGAAAAGCTCAATCCTCGATTCATTGGCCCATTTGAAATCCTTGATCAAGTAGCAACTATGGCTTATAGACTCTCCTTACTGCCAAGTATGTCTCATGTTCATAATGTTTTTCACACATTTATGTTACGTAAATATGTGAAAGACCCGAACCACATTATTGAATTATAACCGGATGAGATAGCGGAAGATTTAGCGTATGAAGAGGTACCTATTAAAATCTTGGATAAGAAGGATCATATTCTATGCTCCAAGGTTATACCTCAAGTCAAAGTTTTGTGGATAGACCACGATATGGAGGAAATGACCTGGGAATTAGAATCTGAAATGAAATCAAGGTATCCTCCCCTCTTCGACATACCAGGTACGTACCCCAATTTTGAGGATGAAATTTCATATGAAGGGGAGTTTATAAGACCCCAACTTTTATGAATAAAGATTAATTTTTTCTTGAAATATATTTTTGAATATTATGGAGTGGATTTGATATAATGTTATAGTTGTGGGTAATATTTACAAATTTTGCAAAGTAAGCACGTTGTTATAAAATATTCGATTGGTCGGGGAATATTCGTTTTAATAGGGAATATTCGTACGATGGCACAATCATTGGTGGACCCCACAACGAAAGTATTGTCGTAGTTAGAAAACAACAAAAATGTCTTTTTATAAAAATAACGGCGAGAGTTTTACTATTAAACTATTGAAATATTCGGTGGTAAAAGTACAGTAATACGTGTGGCTGCATAGTAGCACACGGTATTGATTATTGATTCTTACGTGAGAAGTCACTCAGTTATACTCAATTATTTCTAGAGTAATTGCTGCATAATATCTCTCAAATTATTGATTCAATTATTGTCATAGTATCATCTGCAAAATATTTTATATTTTTAAATCAATAATTGAGACGACAAAGTTATTCATATTATTATTTGCAATATTGACGATGTCTAGAAAGTTCTGTCGAGGAAAGGGGTTAATTGGTCACCTAATTGCGTGCCAATAGGGAGAAATCCTTATCGAAAAGTCCCCTCTTTCCTGGGAATGTTTTGGTTGTTATATACTATAAGTTATAATATTAATGATGAATAAGTTCGGGTTGATTAAAGATGAAATTGATATTTCCATTGTGTTGCGATTATTATTGTTAGTGGAAATCGCTATTATTTCGATAATAATTAATTTTTGGAGGTTAAATTGTCCAATCGGGTAATTAATCGGATAAATGAGCAATTAATTGCTATTAGTTCACATGCATATAACTATTTGTTCACATGAATGGAACTATTGATTCACATGCATGCACTATTAGGGGAGGTGGTTCAAGTTTGATAATACTTGTACGACTAAATTAAAAATGGAGGAAAAAATGAAGGTTTTATACTGTAATAATTCGAGCCCCAAAACATGCAATTATCAAAACTATGTTTTCCTATAAATAGAAGCTCATTCTTCTTTCATTCTCACCAAATCACTAAGACTCAAAAGAGCAATTATAGAGAGAGAAGCTATAGAGAGAAAAGTTATAGAAAGAAAGAAGAAGAGTATTTTGCTACTTCACTATTCCAGTATCAAGTCTTCTTCTAAGGTAAGGGATATTATTTTTGTTCAATATTCATATGAAATAATATTTGTTTCCATACTCTAGAAAATTGGATTTTTATGATCATGACTATTGATGATTAAATTTTTTGATTGATTATGTGAATTAAATGAATTTAATTGATTTATTATATTTATGAGTAAGCTATGATGAATGAAGGTGATTACTATGACCTAGAATGTGCTAATATGGTTAGTAGTCATAATATTTCTCGTTGATATTAATTGTTTAAAAATTTGAATTAAATGAATTTAATTGATTTATGAAGTAAAAATAAATGTTTTTAGAAATTTACGATAGAATTAAAACACTATTCATCCGTTTATTCATCGTTTAGGGAATTATTTTGAAATTGAGAAAGCAGCGTAATGATAGAATATCGAGATAAGATGAAATATCGATAATATTTCATTTATGGCAAGCGGAGTTTTTGCTGCGGACTTAAAACCTAAGGGTTGAGTATATTGATTTCGAGAAGGAAATGAAATAACGTGTAGAGAATTTGCGTTATAGTTAAAGCGAGTGTTATACAATTATGGTACTATTTAGTATCTATGTATAATCTGATGAGTAAATCTGACGTATAATCGATTATTATACGAGTAGTATCTGAGAGAATCGTGAATTGTATGTATAAAATACGATTAGTATTATAGAATTAAGTTAAGTCTTAATGTTAATTCATTTGGGTTGGATTATAATTAGTCAATTATTTGAATGAACAAGCCCAAGAGGATTAATGGGTTAAGCCCAAGTCGAGGCCCGATGTTAATTTAGTTAAGCCCAATTCATGAAAGCCGAGGCAAGTGGATCGAGCAGGTGGGTCATAGAATGGGTAAAACCCATGGGGCAACCCATGGGATGACCCATGGCAAGGGAGGGGGGTAGCGGCCCACCTTGGTGTGCAAGCCAAGAATAAGGCTTGGTCACCAAGCATTTTACTTGGTGACCAAGAGTGAATAGTAAGGAGGTTTGTGTGTAATGCCTATTATGCCCTCCATTCTATTTTCTATAAATAGGAAGCTAGGTTTGGCCATTTGAGAGTTTTTCAATTGCCCAACTTAGATTATTTGAGAGAGAAAGAGAGCTAGATTACACAAATCATACACTTTGGAAGCTTTGACTTAGAGTTTTCAAGAGATTTCATAAGAGTTCTTGAGGTAATAATCCTTATCTTTCATTTCCATCTCTTTTGATTTTCTTTTATCATGGAGGATCATAAAATGGGTGGTATATGTCTTGTATAGTGGATTAAAGATGACTTACCATAGATTGATCTCTATAAGTCATGAGATCGTAAGAATCATAGGGTTCGTTATAGTTTCAAACCATAAAAATATTGTTTGTTGAGATCGATTGTTTATAAACGATTGAACTCCATCAGTACGTTAATATATGCATCTTCCTTGGTTAGGATGTAGATATGAAATCCATGGAGTATTCCATGAGATTTGGCTTAGAGAACATTAATGCTTGAAGTTATGGCGAATTTCACGCGAAATAGGCGTTAAGCGTCGAAAGCGTTGAAATTCGGATTGGAGGTTGAAAGTTAACGTGAGACTTGAAAATGTTGTTTTCAATGTCAACACGTGAGATAGGGTAATTAAGAGTTGTGGGTTTGAGAATCGTCGGATTCGACTTAAAAAAGAAAAGAAAAGCGAGCATTGAGCGCTCATTAACGTTTCTGAACGTTTAGAAATTGAACTCGATAGTGAATTTTGAGTTATTGGATTTGAAAGTGTTGGATTCTTATATGAGCAGCGTAGAGTATGTCATTTATGGCGTGTAGGCTTTTGAGCGGACCAAATCGGACTTCTTGAAGAAGTTATGACCCAAGAAATTTCACAAAATTTTTAAACTGTTGAAATTTTTAAATCTTTGAGAAGTGCAAGTGCTTTGACAGAGCACGTAGTGTAAAATAAATGCATGCATGGCAATGCATGTGATAACATTTGCCTTTGCTAATAAATGGCGTGATGCTATTTATTTGTTTGTACAAAGTCTCACTTACAATGCATAGAGACGGAAGGAAGTTATTGCGCTGCTAGCTGCGCACATAGTGATCTAGTCTACTATATAGGCCGCATGTGCATGTGCTTGAGTGTAAGGCTTTGGATAGTGACTTAGGTTTTGAACTTCAATTGTTCAGGGGACCTAAAGGGGTAATGTTTGTACACTTCATAAGTGTATTAAAGCTATTCTATACTACCTATACTAAGGTATATGGTATTGAACTTAGGAATTGAATGCATGTTAATAAGTTATGAATGATGAACAAAGTTGGTACTTTATCAACAATGTTTGAGTCAGGTTAATAACGTTAGTTGAGTAATGAGCGGGATGAAGGGTAATAAGTCGAGTTGACTTTATTATTAATATTAAGTTAACTAAGACATAGAAGAGAAAGAAGTTGGTAAAATAATGTGAACATTTGTTTGTTAGCTAATTACGAGTGTTTATGTGAATATATCATATAGATTACGTAAAGGTGCGTAGTCGGTCGATTAAGTTATTTGAAGATGATTTGAAAGGAAAGTTTTCTTAACGCTTATCTAACTTTCAAGTTAGTCAAGTTTTATGTGATTCATTTAATTGAATTGCACGATTGGTTTTTAAAGAAAGGGTCGATGCGATTTAATTCGGCTAGACTATTCGTAAGATATAGATTGATTATGATTCATATCTTTCTATATAGAAATGTTAGCGCTATCTATGCCAAGTAATTGGTATGCGGACGTGAAGGTAAGGTTTGTCATGAACAAACAAAAGTATTTTTCATCGATTATTCGATGGGCATGAGTTTGCCAAAAATATTAAGCGTAAATCGTTTAATGAATGAGTGTTGATCAACATAGAAGTCTTATAGGTTGATCACCTAGAAGTGCTCGTAAGTAATGCGGATGTATGACCTTAGTCTTTGTGAAATCCTTTTCAAGTATGAAAACTAAAAGTTAATATTCATGGTCTATCGGCCGGTTTAGAATTCCTAATCTATTTTATACTTTGGGAATTGATGTTATGAACTGATAAAGTATTATTATTGTTTCATGATACTTAATAACTATTGTTCAGTTATGTAGGAATTGTTATATAATTCACGAATGTGGTATTACTGTTATCCTTTGTTAAAACTTCTTTGGTTTATCATGCTCACTTCTTGCGTGAATTATATAAGCTGCGATTAAGGATGAGCGTCTTGAGAATGCTAAGAGAGATAAGGGCAAAGCTAAGATGGATGCTTAGCCATTATGTAATAGATTAGTAAGTTTTTATGTATTATACATTATGAACAACGAACGATGTAATCGGTTTATGAACCTGGGAAGGATTATACTTTGAGTGTAATAAAAAGATATTAATTACATTCATTTTGTTGTATTTCAATGGAATGATTGTATGGATAGTAGTACAGTTGAGCATCATATGTCGGGTTAGAAGATACCCGAATTTGGGGGTGCCACAGGTTGGTATCAAAGCTTTAGGTTATAAAACTTAAGGGGGGAAGAACCTTAGGCTAATAACCTTGTAAGGAAGGTAAAGTCTGAATAATGAAATTCAAGTCCATTGAATTATTAAGGTAGTGAGATTACTCAGTATCGAAAGATTTGAAAGATGAAAAGTAACCTTAAATAAATTAAATGTGATTTGTGCTTATACTATTGTGTATTATGTACTAATCAACTTGTTATGTCTTTATTGTAGATGTCGATCGATAGCATGATGTATAGAGACATTCACGTTGTGAGTGAAGAAGTCGATGAACCAAGTTGAAATTGTACCGATGCCGATTGGCGGAGAATGCAGATTAGTTATCTTAGAAGACTCGGACATTGAGAGTACATCTCGAGGAGGAATACTCGAGGAGGCGATGGGTTTAGCATCATACCTTAATGAGATGTTGGGCGTGGAGGAGGAAATGGAGGTGACATCGGTTAATACGGTGGTACCTACTCGAGAGCAAACACCTCCGGATCTGATGAGATCATTGTATATCTGGCATGTTGGATAGGAATGTGCATCTGCGCCTTTGTGATAGAAAACTCGAGAATGAGGAGATAAGCAGCCTATATGAGGTGAAGGAATCTGAGAGGCGGACTTTGAGTCGAGAGCACGAGAAAGAAAGTGCTTATGACGAGATAAAAGCACGGGACTATAAGGATGAGGTTCTAGAACTTCAAAAGAAACTGGTTGAAAAAGACCAGAAGATAGCTAGGATGTCATACATCCACGAGTGTGCTCATGAGGATTTCAAGCTGAAAATTGCTTGTTATTCATTGAGTCCGGGCAGACTCGACATACCATAAGTCGAGATATTGTGTCGATATTGGCAAATCAGAAATATGAGAATGTCGTTCGACAGTGTTAGTAGATCGTTAGATCTTTTGTGTATATGGTAGTGACGTAAAGCCCTCTTTTGTATAATTAAAGGGTAGTCTTTTTGTAAATCCCAATTTTTGTAGAAGGCAATCGCTGGATAGTATGTAATAGCTTTTGGCTAAAGAAACATGATGTAAATAGTTTTGACTATGAAAGCATATTAATATAATGAAGTTTTTTATTTAATGTGCTTGTTGTGGTATGAGTGGTTGTTGTTGTTTTGAGAATGATAACCAAGTAGTTAAATAGATAATAACAAAACTTTATTTATTTAATCGAGAATTATCCGCCAAGAAGGAACAAACGTAACCAAGAAGTAGAGTCTCATAATGAGAATCGGGGGGTCCTAATAACCCTATCTGAGAGTTCGTTAATTTATTAATGCAATTTGCATTTAACCAAGTTGGGGTAGGATTCTGTAGCTCTAGGGTAGTAAGAACAACTACCTTTAAGGAATTTAAGAGTGTGGGTCCTCCACGAGTTTGAGGAGCAGCGGACCCTTTAGAAGCCCAAACATGGGTGAAAAGAGATTGAAAAGGCGTTTGTGATAACAAGCGTAGGTGAAATGAAGACTTCTTTTGCGACTTACATGATGAAAGGGAAGCCGACTCTTGGTGGGAGGCTCACCGGGGTGGGGCTAGGACAGAAGGCATTACGTGGGAGCAGTTTAAGAAGGTCTTCTTGAAAACTACTTCCCTACTAGCATCGTGAGGTAGGATGGAGATTAAGTTCTTAGAACTTAAGCGAGGGGATATAATGAGTTCCCGAGTATCTTGCCAAGTTCAATGAATTGGCGAGGTTTGCTCCACACCGGTGGATATAGGAGGAGAGAGAAGGCGCTTGAGTTTGAGCGGGGCTTAAAACCCTGGCTCTATAGTAGGATATCAATTTTTGAGTGCTTCCTCTGGGACCATTACGGAAAAGCGATTATAATTTGAAGGTGGTGGTGAGGCATTGTCTCGAGTACCACAAAAAGCGAAAAGAACAAGAGTAAGTTAGAGGGGGTGAGTAAAATTTGAAGTTGCCGGTGAGCGATAACTTGCCAAAGAGGAAGAGTTTTAACCACAGGAATCTTTGGGGTAAAAGCAAGGAGAGCCCAAGCGGAGAAGCGAAGCATGTAAGACATGCGAAAAGACTCATATGGGAGTGCATTTAAAGGGAAAGTAGTTTCTTTACAGCTGTGGGCGGGGAGGGCATTTGTCACCCTTGTTGTCTAACCCTAAGAAGAACCGGGGTGTTTTATGCGTGGGTCGTTGGACCACATGGCAAGAAATTGCCGAAGAAGGGTTTAGAGGAAATAAGGGTTACGGTAGTGGTAAATTAGCCATTCTTGGACCAACACCATCGATGGGTAGACCCTCATTTCAAATACGTTTAATATGGTATCAAGATGCGGTTGCATCGGATGGATGTGGTAGCGGTATCATTAGGTCGATAAGATAAATGCTTATGTCTGCTATTTGACTCGGGTGCTACTTGTTCTTTTATAGCATGTGAATTTGCTAAGCGATTAGGTTTAATCCACGAGAAGTTACCAATACCTTTAGGCGTTAAGGTAGCAAATGAAGAGATAATCCCCATTGAACATATTCATAAGGATTGTTGCGTAGAAATTAGAGGGAATAAGTTATCGGTAGATTTAGTGCAAATAAGGTTAAAAAAATTTGATGTAATTCTTGGTATGGATTGGTTGGTTAACCATAAAGGCGATAATAGATTGCCATAGGAAAAGTGTAAACCTTGACTTTTTAAGAAAACCAAGGTAGTGTTCTTGATAGTAAATCAAGAGAGCGCTCTTGTTGTCACATCGATGACACAAGCTAGGAAAATGTTGAGAAAAGGGTGTGTAGGTTATATCATGCCATGTTGTGGATACCCAAAGAGTGGGAACATCCTTGGACCGAGATACCTATAGTCTGAAGTTTAGCGGATGTATTTTAGGAGGAATTCTGGGTATTCCACACCGGACGGGGAGGTTGAGTTTGTAATTGATACATTTACGAGAGCGACACGGTTTCAAGGGCACCATATCGGATGGCGCTTAGTTGAGATGAAGGAGTTAATGGTTGATTACAAGAACTATTAGATAGAAAGTACATTCAACCAAAGTGTGTCTCCTTGGGAGCACCGGTGTTGTTGTTTGTCAAGAAAAAGGATGGGTCGTTAAGACTTTGTATCGACTATCGAGAGTTGAACAAGTTGACGATTAAGAATAAATACCCGTTGCCCGAGGATCGATGATCTATTTGATCGGTTGAAAGGGGAAAAGTATTTTCTAAGATAGATTTTGTACGGGGTATCATCGGTTAAAGGTGAGGAAGGAGGATGTACCTAAGGCGGCGTTGAGAACTTCGTTATGGTCATTACGAGTTTACGGTGATGTCGTTTGGGTTGACTAATCGCCCGGTACCGCATTTATGGATATGATGAGCGAGTGTTCAAACAATATTTGGACAAGTTCATCGTAGTGTTCATTGATGATATTCTAGTCTATTCTAAGGCGTCGGAAGATCATCATGAGAACATTTAAGGATAGTGTTGGAAACACTAAGGAAGGAGAAGTTGTATCACGAAATTCACAAAGTGTGAATTTTGGCTTGAAAGTCGATTTCTAGGACATGTTATTGATAAAGATGGCATTTCCAGTGGATCCGGCAAAAGTAGAAGTAGTTAATGAGTGGGAGCAACAGAAAATGCTAAGCGAGGTTTGGAGTTTTCTGGGGTTAGCGGGATACTATAGAAGGTTCATTTAGGACTTTTCTAAAATAGCTACTCAGTTGAAAAATCGAAGAGAAAGTCGGTGAAGTATGTGTGGTGAAAAATGTGAAACAGTTTTGAGGAGTTGAAAAAGAGGTTAAGTGAGGCACTGTATTGTCTTTACCAGACGATCTGAGGAATTTTTGTAGTGTATAGTGATGCTTAGCATAAAAAATTTGGGTTGCGTGCTCATGCAGCATGGCAAAGTCATTGCGTATGTGTCACGTCAATTGAAAGATTATGAGAAGGTCTATCCTACTCATGATCTGGAATTGGTAGTTGTAGTTTTTTCCTTGAAGATATGAAGGCATTATCTATATGGTGAGAAGTGTGAGATATACACGGACCACAAAAGTCTAAAATATATCTTCACACAGAAGGAGTTGAACATGAGGCGAGAGAAGATGGTTAGAGTTGATAAAAGATTATGATTTATGATATTTTATATCATCGGGGAAAAGCAAATGTAGTAGCCGATCGCTAAGTAGGAAGGGTAGAGAGAAAGCGTCGATGTTAACAACTCGAGAATGAGTTGATAATGATGATGGCAAACATGGATTAGAAGTTAAGTTTGAGGAGGAGGCGGTGGAAATGTTATTTTCCATGGAAACCCAATGAACCATAGTGGAGCAGGTTAGGGGAGTACAATCGACAGCGAGGAATGCAAGCGAGATGAAGAAGAGGGTAGAAGATGAGAGAAGACTATGTATAACCTCGATAAGGAGGGATTACTTCGTTTTGAAGGAAGAATTTGGGTTCGAATGATCCGAATTAAAAGAGGAGATAATGATGGAGGCTCATAGTTAGAGGTACTCGATACATCCGATGTAATCTGAAGATGTATCAAGACCTTCGTCGAGAACTTTTGGTGGCCGAACATGAAAAGGAGATAGCGAGAATATGTTAGTAGGTGCTTAACTTGTCAAAAGTTTAAATTTGAACACCAACGACCTAGCGGGTTGTTGCAGCAGTTAGAAATTCAGAGTGGAAATGGGAGCATATCCTGATGGACTTTGTGGTGGGACTTCCAACAAAGAAAAGGATACGATGCTATTTGGGTGATAGTGGATCGATTAATGAAATTGGCTCATTTTCTACCAATAGGAGTTAGGTATAACCTAGATCGAGTTAGCTAAGTTGTATGTCGAGAAATTATTTCTAGGCATGGAGTACTTTTCGATTGTGTCGGATCGTGATCCACGATTCACATCGAACTTTGGAGGAGTTTGCAAGAGCAAATGGGAGCCTTGATTAAGATTGAGTACGGCGTATCATCCTCAGACGGATGGTCAGAGTGAAAGGACAATTCAAATGCTAGAAGATATGTTAAGATCTTGCGTTATGGATTTCAAAGGGAGTTGGGATGAATATCTACCATTGGTGGAATTTTTATACAACAATAGTTTTCACGCTAGTATAGGCATGCCGCCTTACGAAGCGTTGTATGGAAGGAAGTGTCGAACTCCATTATGTTGGGATGAGGTGGGTGAACGTCGGATGTTGGGACTGAGATGGTACAATGAGCAAGCGGCGGACATGGTGAGATTAATCGTACTCGATTAGTTCTTTGCTCAAGATAGGCGGAAGAAAGTATCTGAGATCCTCATAGAGAAAAAGAGAATTTGATGTAGGATCTTTGTTTTTTCTGAAAGTATATCGCCTTGGAAGGGAAGATACATTTTGGAAAGAAAAGGAAGTTAAGTCAAGGTTTGTAGGACCTTTTGAGATTTTAAGAAGAGTAGGAGAGGTGGCTTATGAAGTAGCCTTACCTCCAGAAATGGAGCGCATTCATAATGTGTTTCGTATGTATGTCGATGTTGCGTCCTTATAAAGGGACTATAAACACGTAATAGAGTATGAATCTATTGAGATAGAGAAAGATTTGTCCTACGAGGAACTTCAATTCAAATTATTGATAGGAAGGAACAAGTTTTAAGAAATAAGGTAATACCTTGATGAAGGTGTTATGGAGAAACCACAATCTTTGAAGAAGCAGCGTGGGAGCTTCGAGAGTAAAATGAAGGAAGATTTTCCTCATTTGTTTATGTAATTATAAGCTAAGATTACAGGGACAGAATCCTTATAAGGGGAGAGAATGTATGAGAAAATTGGATTTTTATGACAATTAAATTTTTATTTGATTATGTGAATTAAATGAATTTAATTGATTTATTATAATGAGTAAGCTATGTGAAGGTGGATTCTATGACCTAGAATGTGCTAATATGGTTAGTAATCGGCTACGTGCTAGAATTAATTGTTTGGAATTTCAAGGCGAAAATATTTGTTTTAGAAATTTTCGTAAAAACATTATTCATCCATTTACATTAGGGAATTATTTTGAAATTACGAGAAATGCGTAATGATAGAATATCGAGATAAGATGAAATATCGATAATATTTCATTTATGGCAAAAGAGTTTTTTGCTATATGGACTTAAAACCTAAGGGTTGAGTATATTGATTTTCGAGAAGGAAAAGAAATGCGTAGAAGAATTACGTTATAGTTAAAGCGAGTGTAATACAATTAAGGTACTATTTAGTATCTATGCATAATACGATGAGTAAATACGATGTATAATACGATTATTGTAAGAGTATTATACGGAGAGAATACGTGAATTGTATGTATAAAATACGATTCGTATTATAGAATTAAGTTAAGTCTTATGTTAATTCATTTGAGTTGGATTATAATTAGTCCAATTATTTGAATGAGCAAGCCCAAGGGATTAGTGGGTTAAGCCCAAGTCAAGGCCCAATGTTAATTTAGTTAAGCCCAATTCATGAAAACCGAGCAGTGGATCGAGCAGGTGGGTCATACCGAATGGGTAAAATCCATAGGGGCAACCCATGGGATGACCCATGCAAAGGTGTGGCGACCACCTTGGTGTCTGAAGCCAAGAATAAGGCTTGGTCACCAAGCATTTTACTTGGTGACCAAGAGTGAATAGTAAGGAGGTTTGTGTGTAATGCCTATTATGCCCTCCATTCTATTTTCTATAAATAAGAAGCTAGGTTTGGCCATTTGAGAGTTTTTCAATTGCCCAACTTAGATTATTTGAGAGAGAAAGATAGCTAGACTACACAAATTATACACTTTGATAGCTTTGACTTAGAGATTTCAAGAGATTTCATAAGAGTTCTTGAGGTAATAATCCTTATCTTTCATTTCCATCTCTTTTGATTTTCTTTTATCATGGAGGATCATAAAATGGGTGGTATATGTCTTGTATAGTGGATTAAAGATGACTTACCATAAATTCAATCTCTATAAGTCATGAGATCGTAAGAATCATAGGGTTCGTTATAGTTTCAAACCATAAAAATATTGTTTGTTGAGATCGATTGTTTATAAACGATTGAACTCCATCAATACGTTAATATATGCATCTTGCTTGGTTAGGATGTAGATATGAAATCCATGGAGTATTCCATGTGATTTGGCTTAGAGAACATTAATGCTTGAAGTTATGGCGAATTTCACGAAATTAGGCGTTAAGCGTCGAAAATGTTAAAATTCGGATTGGAGGTCAAAAGTTGGCGTGAGACTTGAAAGCGTTGTTTTCAATGTCAACACGTGAGATAGGGTAATTAAGAGTTGTGGGTTCGAGAATCGTCGGATTCGACTTAAAACGAAGAAAAGCGAGCATTGAGCGGCTCATTAACGTTTGAACGTTTAGAAATTGAACTCAATAGTGAATTTTGAGTTATTGGATTTGAAAGTGTTGATTCTTATATGAACGCGTAGAGTATGTCATTTATGGCGTGTAGGCTTTTGAGCGGACCAAATCGGGCTTATCTTGAAGAAGTTATGGCCCGAGAATTTTATAAAATTTTTAAACTGTTGAAGTTTTACAGTCTTTGAGAGTGCAGCTGGCATGGCCGCTGACGTAATGTAAAAATGTTGCATGTGCTTGTACGCGATGTATTTAGCACTTGCTAATAAATGGTATGCGGCGCCACTTTTTGTCTGAGTCTTGCACTGCCTTGCCAAGACCGAAAGTTAGCCATGCTAGCTATGTATGGCTGACGTCGATCTAGTACTATATAAGCCGCATGTGTGGTGTGCATGAGTGTAAGGCTTTTGGATAGTGACTTAGGTTTTGAACTTCAATTGTTAGGGGACCTAAAGGGGTAATGTTTGTACACTTCATAAGTGTATTAAAGTTATTCCTATACTAGCTATACTAAGGTATATGGTATTGAACCTAAGAATGGAATGCATGTTAATAGGTTATGAATGATGAACAAAGTTTTTACTTTATCAATGATGCTCGAGTCCGGTTAATAACGTTAGTTGATTAATGAGCTGGGACGGAGGGTAACAAGTCGAGTTGACTTTATTATTAATATTAAGTTAACCAAGATTTAGAATAAAAAGAAGTTGGTAAAACAATGTGAACATTTGTTTGTTAGCTAATTACAGTGTGCTATGTGAATATATCATATAAATTCTGTAAAGGCTGTGGTCAGTCGATTAAGTTATTTGAAATATTTGAAAGGCAAGTTTTCTTAGCAACATCTAACTTTCATGTTAGTAAAGTTTTATGTGATTCATTGTCTTTGAATTGCACGATTGGTTTTTAAAGAAAATTCGATGCAGATTTTAATTCGGCTAGACTATTCGTAGTATATAGATTGATTGATATTCATATCTTTCTATATAGAAATGTTAATGTTATCTATGCCAAGTAATTGAATGCGGACGTGAAGGTAAGGTTTGTCTATGAACAAACAAAAGTATTTTCATCGATTATTTGATGATGAGCGCATGAGTTTGCAAAAATATTAAGCGTAAATACGTTTAATGAATGAGTGTTGATCAACATAGAGTACTAATATTTGATCACCTAGAAGTGCTCGTAAGTAATGTGGATGTAATGACCTTAGTCTTTGTGAAATCCTTTTCAAGTATGAAAGCCCGAAAGTTCTTGTTCATGGTCTATCGTGGGTTCGAGAATTCTAATCTATTCTATACTTTGGGAATTGATGTTATGAACTATTAAAGTATTATTGTTTCATGATACTTCATAACTATTGTTCAGTTATGTAGGAATTGTTATATAATTCACGAATGTGGTATTACTGTTATCCTTTGTTAAAACTTACTGAGCTATCATGCTCACTTCTTGCGTGAATTATATAACTGCAGTTAAGGATGAACGTCCTGAGAATGCTAAGAGAGATAAGGGCAAAGCTAAGATGGATGCTTAGCCATTGTGTAATAGATTAGTAAGTTTTTATGTATTATACATTATGAACAACGAACGATGTAACCGGTTTATGAACCTGGGAAGGATTATACTTTGATTGTAATAAGAAGATAGTAATTACATTCATTTTGTTGTATTTTAATGGAATGATTGTATGGATATTAGTATGGAAGATACGAATTTGGAGCACCACCCTTTTTCTTTCATTGTTATAAGGAAATGAGCGTAACGGGTTGGAAGATACATCGAGCGAGCATTCTTGGCTCTCTCAAAGCTGACTGTGATGATCACGTCAAGAGATGTTACCAATGCCAAATTCATGGGAATGCTATCCACGCCCCTCCAAGGGAACTCCACAATATAAGTTCGCCCTGACCCTTCTTAATGTGGGGAATGGACGTGATCGGGCCCATCGAGTCCAAAGCCAGTAGTGGGCATAGATTTATTTTCACTATGATTGACTACTTCACCAAGTCAGTAGAAGCAGCCTCCTTCCCTAGGGTTACCAATGAAGTCAGCATTGGTTTCATCAGAAACAATGTCATTTGTCAATATGGACAACTAAAGGTAATTATGTCAAACAATGCTAAAAACCTCAACAACAAAATGATGGAGGAATTATGTAATAAATTCCATATCAAATATCTCAACTCCGTTATCTATCGTCCAAAGATGAATGGTGCTGTTGAAGCGGCTAATAAGAACATCAAAATGATCATGCAAAAAATGTTCGCCAATCACAAAGGATGGCCTGACTTGTTGCCTTCGACTCTATTAGCCTACAAAACCTCAATGCGCACTTCCACTGGGGCAACCCCCTACTCATTAACCTATAGGATGGAAGCAGTGTTCCCCATAGAGGTGGAAATGGAATCCCTCAGAGTGTTGATAGACGCTCAGCTGGATGAAGACCAATGGTTACATAATAGGTATCACCAATTGTCTCTAATTGACGAAAGGTGAACTGCTGCTATCTTCCATTGTCAGTTATACCAACAAATAATCGCCAGATCCTACAACAGAAAAGTTCAGCTACAGTAGTTTAAATAACATGACTTGGTTTTGAAGAAGATCATTGAAAACAAAGATCAGTCCAAGGGAAAATTCATCCCAAACTGGGAATGCCCGTTTGTTGTCAAGGAGGTATTGACAAGAGGTGCTCTCAGATTACAAGAAATTGACGGCGATGAATTTCCACAGCTCATCAACTCGGACATTGTGAAATGGTACTATGTTTGAGGTTACCATCAAACATACATCCTGGTTTTGGATCACCAGATCCCCAGTCACTTCAGGTTTTCTAACCCTTCACTACATATAACCCTTCTTCATACCCGTCTGCCCCATCAAGGACAAACACGCTTTTCAAACCAGTAGCCTGCTTTCGGATCAGCAGATCCTTCGCTCCGCTTCGTTTCAAACATTTTACATCTTCAGGTTATCCCACTAGGGATTAAACCTTTACACCTGCTTTTCACACCTACAGTTTTGTCCCACTAGGGATAAGACTTTTTTACCTACAGTTTATCCTGTACATGGGATCAAACTTTTTCGGCTGCAATCCATCTTGCACATGGGGCGAACTACGTCGACTTGATCTCCCTAATACACGGGAGTACGTAGGCAACCATTTTTATGGCCCGATCACACCACATAAAAAAACAAAACAAACACCTCAACACCCTTCTACACCCTTTCACATACATTGTTGAACCTCTTACACCAGGTTCGAACTACGCAAACCAAATCTCCTCTTTAATAAGAGTACATAGGCAGCCATTTATTGTTCGATCATACTGTGAGATCCCAAATTTTATGAAATAAAATTATTCAATTTTTCTATTTTGGTAAATAGTTAAATTGATAAAAGTTTAAAGTTAAGGGTTATATTTGAAAATTTTACAAAGTAAACAAGTTGTTATAAAATATTTGTTGTGTCAAAAAATATTCGATTGGTCGGGGAATATTCGTTTTATCAGGGAATATTCGTACGATGGCACAATCATTGGTGAACCCCACAACGGAAGTATTGTCGTAGTTAGAAAATGATAGAAATGTCTTTTTATAAAAATAACGGCGAAAGTGTTACCGTTAAAATTTTTGAACTACTCGGTAGTATAAGTACAGTAATACGCGTGGTTGCATAATAGCACACGGTATTGATTATTGATGCTTACATAAGAAGTCACTCAGTTATACTTAATTATTACTACAGTAATTGCTGCATCATATCTCTCATATTATTGATTAGATTATTGTCACAATATCATATGCATAATATGATATATCATTAAATCAATAATTGAGAGAAATCTACTACCTCTCTATTCCAATATCCAGTTTCTTCTAAGGTAAGGGGTATTATTTCTTTCGTATTCATAAAGAGAACTTTTGTTATTCCATTCTTTATTATTATGTTAGAATAACCTGTCTATGCGAAGTACCACATACATGGTGAAATTCTTCTGTTATTCCATTATTTATTATTATGTTGAAATAACTTTGTCATCGCAAGTACCGCATACATGGTGAAATTCTTCTATTATTCCATTCTTTATTATTTTGTTGGAATAACTTTATGCGTGTGGTCTACCGCATACACGGTGAATTCTGTTGTTATTCTATTCTTTATTATTACATTTGGAATATCCGATTGCATGCGGATTACGCATGACACGGTTCCATTCTTTATTCTTACATTGGAATATCACATGCATGCGGATTATCATGACCTTGTTCCATTCTTTATTATTACATTGGGAATAACACATGCATGCATGATCTATCGCATGCATGGTGAATTCTTTTGTTATTCCATTCTTTATTATTCATTGGAATAACCTGTCTCATGTGGATTACCGCATGCATGGTGACCGATCCTTTGTATTCATTCCTTATCAAATTGTGGAAATGATCATACGTTTATGTTGATTCTGCATGGCGGGTGAAAATCCATTTTGATTTTGTATATTCTATTATACCTGCCCGATATATCATTTCTTTTGTACTCGCCATGGAATATCATTTTCTTTGGTATTTTTTACGAGTTACTATTCTACGATTACTATTCACTCTAGTATTATTATTCACTCGGGTATTGGGCCACTTTTTTTTTGTCAGAGTACTATTCACGAGTTACTATTCACGGGTTACTATTCACCCGATTACTATTCACTCTAGTATCATTCACTCGGGTATTTGGGACACTTTTCTTGTCGGGGTACTATTTCCGAAGTACTATTCACGAGGTACTAGTCACCCGAAAAATATATTTCTTTTCTGTCCAAATTATTTTTAGTACATGAATATTATTCTTGAATTTTACTCTACAAAGCAGTATCATGTTGACAATTTGGACGTTATTGATTTCTGGATAAATTAAATTATAAATCTTTAAAATTTATCCTTGAACTTGTTTTATTGAATTATTATATCATTGTCATCATCCTCATGCTTATATTGTGATGAAAGTCATCTTTAGCTTACGTGCATAGATGGACTGTTGATTATTGGTTTACAGTTGTATATCTTTGGCTTACGTGCATAGATGGAATGTTGATTATTAGTTTTATAGTTGTATATCTTTGGCTTACGTGCAAAGATGGACAGGTGTATGACATGATCATAACTGTGACGCCCCCAAAATAGGTCCATTCCATCCAACCCATTCTGAGTCACCAAATACATGGTACAGAAATAACTACAACTTTATTAATACATTTGTCGTGCAAAATACGACAACATATATACTGTGAGTTTAAATACAATTATTGTCTTCTAGACAATATCCACACGCAAATAAATCCCCATCACAATTATTGATACATTATTTTACAAAATGGTGAAGACTACTAAACAACTCTCTCTAGAACCTTCATTCCATACCCGAGCTAGTACTCATTTACATCCTCGCCTCCTAAGAAGAAAAATGGAAAAAAAGAAAAAGGGTGAGCTCAACTAGCCCGATAAAGAATATTATGACTAAGATAATATACAACAAATTATCGTTAGTCTTCAACGAGGAAAAATATAATAGAATACAATAGACAACCGGTTTTAAATCAATCTTCGCAGCGAAAATAATAATTCATTAGAAGAGTTAAGTAGAGAATGCAAACTACTATCTTCTATATATGAATTTAAAAGTTCATCGTCGATATTTTATCCTGTAGCATCAATCAATATATATACGGAATCAAATATTCATCTTTACTCACAGGCCAAAGATATTCATCAGTTGGTCATGTTAATCTAAACACCTGTTCATCTTTGCACTACGGGCCAAAGATATTAATCAGTCGGTCATATTCATCACAACACATGTTCATCTTTGCACTACAGGCCAAAGATATTCAGTAATATCATCATTTAGGACTGAGGATGATGAAATTTTTTTTAAAGGAAACGAATCCAGTGAAACAAAAGAACAAATATTAAGGATTCGTATTTTAAACAATCCAAGTTCAAAAATACTTCATAAGTAATCAGAGTGGAGTAAAATTCAAGAATGATCAAAACATGGATACAATCAAAGCTAGTATCCATAATAGATATTTTGGACGAGAAGAAGAAATTTTATTTTTCGGTGAATAGTGACGTATTTGTGAATAGTGCCGTATACGTGAATAGTAACTCCGACACCAAAAGATTAAAATTTCATAAAAAACATCTTCACGCTTCGTGAATAGTACTCAGGAATAGTAACTCGTGAATAGTAACTCATGAATAGTAACTCATGAATAGTAACCCCGACATGAAAAAGTTCCAAATTTGATAAAAAATTCCAACCAATATTTCGGCATAATGATATTGAAGAAATAATATCATTTTCGAATAAAATAACATCCCTTACCTCGAAAGACAATACTTCTAGTTAAAACACCGGATATAGGCTATGACTTGTACTTGCACCGTATAGCAATACTCAAAGTATACTCAAAATACTCACAAGAATACGCTCGATAATATAGAGAGAGAAAACTTCAATTTCTGGTGTGATTTTCAATTCTAACCTAAGCACCCTATTTATAGGAAAATGCTTAGAACACCAAAGTAAAAAATTTAATAAATTAATATTTTAATTTTTCCACAACTTCATACGCACACTAACAATCTGAATTTAGCCTCCTAATCACATGTTAAATGAGTTTCAAAAATGAAAAAAACGTTTTTGTAATGAAAAATATTTTAAACTTCTAAAAATCAATTATTTCGGAACTTCGGAACTTCAATAATTCATAATAAATAGCCCTTTTATCAAAAAATTCGCATCTCGTGCCTTATTATAGGAAATTCAATTCTCTACAACTTTGCAGAAGAAAGTTTTTCCAAATTCCAAATAGAAATTGACCGAAATCCATAAACAGGCGATTTTACAGGCTATAATCAAATTTCGGTCAATAATTGTGTCCAACAACACACAAAATATGTGTTAAACATTTAATGCCACAAAAATACTCTTCCTCCTCATATACTCATATATCCCACATTCATTATAAAAATATCATAGTTAATATATTATTAAAATAATATATTTAAATGAATTATTTTATCGAGAAAAAGATAAAATATTAATTTTCAACAATTGTCACATTAAAATTTTCTCCATCTATATCCACATAAAATCAATATTTTCCTCATCATATAAATCAATAATTAATTATTCATAAATAATATTTACAGAATCACGATCTTGTGTGGTAGTTCCCAGGAAAGAGGGCTTTCGATAAGGATCTCTCTCTTCTTGGGCGCATGATTAGGTGACCAAACCTCTCCTTAGGCAGAACTTTCTAGACATTGCCAATAATGTTATCCAATAATATTATTAGGATAATATGAATTATTGCTACGATAATGGAAAATCGTGTAATGATAATTTATTGAAACAACGGTAATATAAAATATCAATGCGCAATTATTGAATCGATAAAATAAAATCTTGAACATTAATTACTATAACAATTATTGAGTAGTGCCTTCTTACGTAAGAATCAATAATTGGTGCAATACAGTGTCTTCTCTTTATTAACAACGCATATTAGTGTGTTTTAACCACGGGGCATTCCAACGATGATACTTGTAATAACTTCTGTGTTATTTATAAACAACTTATATTTGTCGTTTTTCTTCATCCAATCGCTTTAGTTATGGGGCCCAAAAAAGACTGTCATACGAATATTCTCGTCACGAATATTCCCCAAGACAATAATGAATATTTTATAACCATTTGCTTATTTGAAATATTTGCGTATTTTACCCATAACTATCCACATTAATCAAATCAACCCTTACTATTTCAAAATAATAAATAGAGGAAAATAAATTTCATTTATTTTAAATTTGGGGTCTTACAACCTCCCCTCCTTATGAAATTTCGTCCTCGAAATTGGCGACGATACACAGTATTTGAAAAGATGAGAATACCTCGCTTTCATTTCCGTTTCCAACTCCCGGTCATTTCCTCGATAGCATGGTTTCTCCACAAAACTTTAACTTGTGGTATAACCTCAGTACATAGGACATATTCTTTCCTATCCAAGATCTTGACAGTACCTCCTCTGACGTTAAGTCTTGGCTATCTCGTCCGGTTCTAACTCAATGGCGTGGTGGTTGGGGTCCATATTTAACATCGTCACGTGAAAAGCGTTATGAACACGCATCATACTTGGCGAAAGCGAGTCTATAGCCACAGTTCCTATTCGATCGAGAATTTCAAATGGATTAATAAATCGAAGGTTTGAGCTTTCCTCACCTCACCGATTCTCGCTTTTGAAATAAAAACTTCTTGCACCTCCTTCTTCAAATTCATCGACTTGATTGTGTAGCTTGAGCGACTTTAACTTTATCAATTAGAGTCGATTATACTCACATATCATCACGTGGGTACCTAGAGTTTTCATCTCCATCTCTATTATTTGTAAATTATACGAAATGAGTCTTTGACAATATCGTACTCATACTTGTATACGATCTTCTACTCAACACGTCAACTACCACGTTCGCTTTTCCGGGATGGCGTGGGTGAACATGTCTTTGAAATGAGTCTCCTCTTGAGTTCTTGAAGCTCTTCCACATTCCTTGCTCCATTCGAATTTTGTATCTCTACTGAGTTAAATTGCGTTAATGTAATAGCGATTCGAGAATATCCTTCAACGAATCTCGATAATAACCAACTAAGCCTAGAAAGCTACGTATTTCGATTCTGACTTAGGTTGTTCTCAATTGTGACTCATATCCCAACCTTGGATAGACGTTACAATGACACCTATCGATTTACTATTGCACGAATATGGTGTCCCCTACGGAGAATGCGGCGGTGCATTCCACAAAGGAAGTCACCGGATAAAGGCTCGGTACCAAATTCTATAGTTGAATTTTTAACTCTGAAGTTCAATAAGAGCCATTCGATTTGAGATTTTAGAAATGAGTTTTGTACCGGGTTCAAAGTCGATACAAAATTTAATATCAGGCTTTGGGAGTAAGCCAAGAAATTCTTCAGGAAATACGTTAAGAAAAATCAATAACAACGGGAATATTATTCAAATCGGCGTGTCTTTATTCAAATCCATAACATGGACTAAGAAAACTTGACATCCGTAATAAGCGAATGACTTCATGGCTTGATATGAAAATGTTTGACTACAATGGTTTGATTGCTTGAATTGAATAACGAGTTGCTTAGGAATATGAAAACTAACAACCTTACAAAAGTAATCAATTTTGGCATGATGAGTAGTTAACCTTAAAATCACATCAAAAGCAAATATCTCTATAGAAATAAGGTTAACGAGGTAATGTGATAGTGCCAACTGAATCAAGCAAGATTTCTAAACAACGGATGTAATGAAAGTTTCTCTAACGGAGTCTCCATATATAGGTCAAAGTCTAATTTCTCGTACTCAAGTTCAAGCGTTGGCGCAAAGCAAGAGAGATAAAAGAATGGGTAGAACCAGGTATCTAGTAAGGTATAAACTTCGCAAGAATTTATAATTAACTAACCCATGCTAACCGTTCGGGTTCCTCGCATTTTAATGGAAGGTCATGACAAAGCGCTCTTCGAAACCGTTGACTTTGACTTTTACGGGACATCCTTTTAAGTCACCATTCCATTGGATTGGGTTTCGATCTGCGCATAATCTCGGCGATATTTACTTCTTTTCCACAATTATAGCATACCTTAAAGCTGTTGTGGGCGGTTTGGGCTAATATGTCCCTCTTTCCATTTTGTAACATCTGACCGGTGGTCTTTCTCCTCCTTGGAACCGGTTACTCTTGGTGCCGGCGTCTTCACATGCTCGTTGTTGAATCTCCTCTTTTAAAATCTCCTCCCGACTCGCTTCTTCTATTTTCATGGCCGCGATTACCACCGAGTGGTTACCGCCTTTGTCCGTATTCTTCTTTCTCCATTTGGTTATCGTTATTACGATGATTCGCTATCTTGATATGATCCTGGTTATGGTCCCTCGGTTGAGCGTACTCGTTATCTCGCTCTAACAAGCTGAGCCTGTTGACAACATCTGAATAGAGAAAATTTATGAGAATGAGAGATCTTGGCGTATCTGGGTTTCAAACCTCTCGAAACATCCGCGTCATCGTTCCTCATTCTCCACCAAAGGAGGTGCAAACTGGATAACTCATGAACTTCGCCTCGTCTTTGGGACACCGTCATGTTATTATTCGCTCGGTCTAATAAACTCCACTTCCTTCATATATAGCGAATACTTTCGGGAAGTATTTGTCATTGAACTATTCTGAAACATCTCCCATGACATCGCCGAGTGCATTTGGATAGAGTACGTTTCACGATTCCCACCGAAGAATCGCCTCATTACGGAACATAAAAGTAGTGAATGGAACTTTCGTTTCCACCGTGCATCCCAAGACATCGAATATCTTGGTAATTTGCTTGACCCATGTTTTCGCCGCCATGATCGGATCGGCTTTCCCATAAATCTGGTGGTCCCAACTCTTTTTGAGCTGCTTTGGTTTGTGACCACGGTGAATTGCTATCATTTCCTCCTGTATTTTGAACACGAGTCTCCTAAATGCGATTTTGCATGAGCTGCAAAAAACTTCTAAACATCCCTCGTTCATCATCGCTTTCGGTGGTGTTGTTTCACAGGAGGTACATTGCCGACTGTGTTACGTTCTCCTCGTTAGTAAAGTATAGGCATCTCCAACGTCTCATTTACTCCATCATTAATATTCTCGATCGACATTCTCAACATCGTCATAAAACAAGGGTTAATTAAGGAAATCAATATATCACATAATATCCCTATATACTTAACCAACTAACAAATAAGCTTAGGTAGGACACACTAGCGAAGGATTTACTCGTCTCTCTCCCTCCTAGTTCTATTCCCCGATCTCACTTGAGATCATATCCTAAGCTCGATACCAAACGCATGACGCCCCAAAATAGGTCCATTCCATCCAACCCATTCTAAGTCACCAAATACATAGTACGAAATAACTACAACTTTATTAATACATTTGTCGTGCAAAATATGACAACATATATCCTTGTGAGTTTAAATACAATTATTGTCTTCTAGACAATATCCACACGCAAATAAATCCCCATCACAATTATTGATACATTATTTTACAAAATGGTGAGGACAACTAAACAACTCTCTCTAGAACCTTCATTCCATACCCACAGCTAGTACTCTATTACATTCTCGCCTCACGAGAAGAAAAATGGAACAAAAAGAAAAAGGGTGAGCTCAACTAGCCTAGTAAAGAATATTATGACTAAGATAATATACAACAAATTATCGTTAGTCTTCAACAGGGAAAAATCTAATAGAATACAATAGACAACCAGTTTTAAATCAATCTTCGCAATGAAATAATAATTCATTAGAAGAGTTAAGTAGAGAATGCAAACTACTATCTTCTATATATGAATTTAAAAGTTCATCGTCGATATTTTATCCTGTAACATCAATCAATATATATCGGAATCAAATATTCATCTTTTTTCACTCTGAGGCCAAAGATATTCATCATTGGTCATGTTCATCTAAACACATGTTCATCTTTGCACTACAGGCCAAAGATATTAATCATTCGGTCATATTCAAATCTCAATATTGTTCATCTTTGTATTTACTGGGCCAAAGATATTCGATAATATCATCATTTAGGGTGAGGATGATGAAAAATATTTTAAAGGAAAGCGAATCCGGTGAAACAAAAGAACAAATATTAAGGATTCGTATTTTAAACAATCCAAGTTCAAAAATACTTCATAAGTAATCAGAGTGGAGTAAAATTCAAGAATGATCAAAACATGGATACAATCAAAAGCTAATATCCATAATAGATATTTTGGACGAAAAGAAGAAATTTTATTTTTCGGTGAATAGTGCCGTATTCGTGAATAGTGTCGTGTACGTGAATAGTGTTGTATACATGAATAGTAACTCCGACACCAAAAGATTGAAATTTCACAAAAAACATCTTCACGCTTCGTGAATAGTACTCATAAATAGTAACTCGTGAATAGTAACTCGTGAATAGTAACCCCGACATGAAAAAGGTCCAAATTTGATAAAAATTTCCAACCAATATTTTGGCATAATGATATTGAAGAAATAATATCATTATCGAATAAAATAACATCCCTTACCTCGAAAGACAGTACTTCTAGTTGAAACACCGGATATAGGCTATGACTTGAACTTGCACCGTATAGCAATACTCAAAATATACTCAAAATACTCACAAGAATACGCTCGATAATATAGAGAGAGAAAACTTCAATTTCTGGTGTGATTTTCAATTCTAACCTAAGCACCCTATTTATAAGAAAATGCTTAGAACACCAAAGTAGAAAATTTAATAAATTAATATTATAATTTTTTCACAACTTTATACGCACACTAACAATCTGAATTTAGCCTCCTAATCACATGTTAAATGAGTTTCAAAAATGAAAAAAACTTTTTTGTAATTAAAAATATTTTAAACTTCCAAAAATCAATTATTTCGGAACTTTGGAACTTCAATAATTCATACTAAATAGCCCTTTTATCAAAAAATTCAAATCTCGCGAATTTTTATAGGAAATTCAATTCTCTACAACTTTGCAGAAGAAAGTCTTTCCAAGTTCCAAATAGAAATTGACCGAAATCCATAAACGGGCAATTTTACAGGCTATAATCAAATTTCGGTCAATAATTGTGTCCACCAACACACAAAATATGTGTTAAACATTTAATGCCACAAAAATACTCTTCCTCCTCATATACTCATATATCCCACATTCATTATAAAAATATCACCGTTAATATATTATTAAAATAATATATTTAAATGAATTATTTTATCAGAAAAAGATAAAATATTAATTTTCAACAATTGTCACATTAAAATTTTCTCCATCTATATCCACATAAAATCAATATTTTCCTCATCATATAAATCAATAATTAATTATTCACAAATAATATTTGAGAATCACAAGATCTTGTGGCAACCGTGCCATTCCCGAGAAAGAGGGGCTTTCAATAAGGATCTCTCTTCTTGGCGGCGTAATTAGGTGACCAGTTAGATAGAGAACTTTCTAGACATTGCCAATAATGTTATCCAATAATATTATTAAGATAATATGAATTATTGCTTCGATAATGGAAAATACTGTGTAATGACAATTTATTGAAACAACAGTAATATAAAATATCAATGCAGCAATTATTGAATCAATAAAATAAAATACTGAACATTAATTACTATAACAATTATTGAGTAGTGCCTTCTTACTTAAGAATCAATAATTGGTGCAATATCTGTATCTTCTTTGTTAACAACGCATATTAGTGTGTTTTAACCCACGGGTATTCCAACAAGATTAATCTGGTAATAACTACGCCAATTATTTATAAACAACTTATATTTGTCGTTTTCTTCATCCAATCGCTTTCCGTTATGGGGCCCACAAAAGACTGTGTCGTCGTACGAATATTCCCCGACAGTACGAATATTCCACGACCAAACGAATATTCCCCGACAATAATGAATATTTTATAACCATTTGCTTATTCGAAATATTTGCGTATTTTACCCATAACTATCCACATTAATCAAATCAACCCTTACTATTTCAAAATAATAAATAGAGAAAAATAAATTTCATTTATTAATAATTTGGGTTCTTACAATAACCACTGGTGATAATAACGAATATCCTTGGCCCGTAGTGCATGGATAATTCGATGATGTGATTGGCAGGATCATGATCATTAGTTAACAGTTGAATGTCTTTGGCCGTAGTTCACTGACAGACAATTGATTGGTATGATCATGACCATTGGTTTTATAGTTGAATATCTTTGGCTCGTAGTGCAAAGGTAAACAACTGATTGGTATGATCATTGTTATTACATTTGAATATCTTTAGCCTTTGGGGTAAGGATATTGAGTAAACGTTCTATTAAGCCTTTGTGGCAAGGAGAAACTGTTGATTTACATGATTATAAACATGAATTGTGAATTTAACTATAATCTTTGGTGGTTCAGGTGAAGACAGGTGGTGAAAGTTCTATTTGTCTTGGGTATAATAAAGAACTGTTGATGGGTATTATAGGGATAAAATTGATGATAAACTTTTAAATAATAGAAGATAGTAGATATCATGCTCTACTTGACTCTTCTAATGGATTGCTTATTCCGCTGCAGTTAAACTTGATGTCTATTGTATTTTATCAGTTTAACATTGTTGAAGGCTAATGATAATTTAAACTGCATTATCTTAGTCATAATATTTCTTACTAGGCTAATTGAGATCACCCTTTTGCTTTCATTGTTCTCTTCAGGAAATGAGAACATAGCATGGACTAGTCGGGGAACGAAGTGATGGTCCGAGATGGTGTCATAGTAGTCCTCACTATTCTATAAAATAGTGTGATAATAAATGTAATGAGGACTCCATTGAGTGTGGATATTATCTAGATGACAATATTTGTATTAAAACTCACAGCATATGTTTTGTCGTATTTTACACGACAGTTGTATAATTAAGTTTTTATTTGTATTTTGTACCATGTATTTGGCGACTCAAGATGGGTGAAGTATACCTATTTTGGGGGCGTAATAGTTGGTATCAAAGCTTAGGGATATGATCTCTGGCTGAGATGTGAGACAAGAACTAGGAGGGGAAAGACGGTGAATTCCTTCGCTAGTACGACCTACCTAAGTTTATTTGGTATTTAATTGGTCGGTCAGAGTATAGGGATAATATGTGACATGTCAATTAACCCTTATTTTGAAAATATATTCTAGAATGATATTTGAAATACAGGAGATGAGAAATGGGAAAATCATGATAGCGAGGAAATAACCGGGAAGGTACAATCCAAAAAGAAAGCAAGGTACTCTAATCTCTTCAAACTACCAGGTACGTAAATTTCGAGGGCGAAATTTCATAAAGAGGGGAGATTGTGAGATCCTAAATTTTATGAAATAAATGTATTCAATTTTTCTATTTTGGTAAATAGTTAAATTGATAAAAGTTTAAAGTTAAGGGTGATATTTGAAAATTTTACAAAGTAAGCAAGTTGTTATAAAATATTGGTTGTGTCGGAAAATATTCTATTGGTTGGGGAATATTCGTTTTATCGAGGAATATTCGTACGACGGCACAATCATTGGTGAACCCCACAACGGAAGTATTATCATAGTTAGAAAACGATAAAAATATCTTTTTATAAAAATAACGGCGAAAGTGTTACCGTTAAAACTGTTGAACTACTCGGTAGGAAAAGTAAAGTAATACATGTGGTTGCATAGTAGCACACGGTATTGATTATTGATGCTTATGTAAGAAGTCACTCAGTTATACTCAATTATTGCTATAGTAATTGCTGCATCATATCTCTCATATTATTGATTAGATTATTGTCACAATATCATCTGCATAATATGATATATTATTAAATCAATAATTGAGACGACAAAGTTATTCATATTATTATTTGCAATATTGACAATGTCTAGAAGTTCTGTCAATGAGAGGTTTGGTCACCTAATTGCGCGCCAATAAGGAGAAATCCTTATCGGAAAGCCCCTTTTTTTCCTGGGAATGACCTGGTTGTTAAATATTGTTAATTATAATATAAATGATGAATAAGTTCGCGTTGATTAAAGATTAAATTGATAGTTCCATTGTGTTGGAATTATTAGTGTTAGTGGAAATCGACATCTATTCTGATGATAATTGATGTCTGGAGGTTATATTGACCAATCGGGTAATTAACCGGATAAATGAGCAATTAATTCCTACTAATTCAAATGCTTATATAACTATTTGTTCACATGTGTGTACTATTGAGTCACATTCATTTACTATTAGGGGAGTTGGTGCAAAATTTATAATACTTGAATGACTAAGTTAAAAATAGAGGTATAGATGGAGGTACTATAATGTTTTTCGTATTTTCACATGATTATAACTATTGAATCACATGATTGAACTATTGATTCACATTATTTACTATTAAGGGAGGTGGTGCAAGTTTGATAATACTTGCAGGACTAAATTAAAAATGAAAAAAAAGGGGAAGGTATTGTACTGTAATATTTCGAGCCCTAAAATGTGCAATTATCAAAACTATATTTTCCTATAAATAGAAGCTCATTCTTCCTTCATTTCTCACCAATTCAATAAAGTTATAGAGTAATTATTATAGAGAGAAATTATAGAAAGAAAGAATAAGAGATGTCGACTACCTCTCTATTCCAATATCCAGTTTCTTTTAAGGTAAGGGGTATTATTTCTTTCGTATTCATGAAGAGAGCTTATGTTATTCCATTCTTTATTATTATGTTGGAGTAACCTGTCTATGCGAAGTACCGCATACATGGTGAAATTATTCTGTTATTCCATTCTTTATTATTATATTGGAATAACCTGTCTATACGAAGTACCGCATACATGGTAAAATTCTTTTGTTATTCCATTCTTTATTATAATGTTAAAATAACATGTCTATGCGAAGTACCGCATACATGGTGAAATTCTTCTGTTATTCCATTCTTTATTATTACATTGGAATAACTCGTCTGCAAGTGATCTATCGCATGCCAGTGAATTGTTGTTATTCCATTCTTTATTATTCTGTTGGAATATCCTGTCTGTACGGATTAAACATGACCTGGTTCCATTCTTTATTCTTCTGTTGGAATATCTTGTCTTTGCGGATTACGTATGACCTGGTTCCATTCTTTATTATTCTGTTGGGAATAACCTGTCTGTGCGGTCTATCGAATGTATGGTGAATTCATCTACAATAGCAATTATCATGCGAGTATTAGCATGTCGCCTTACGAAGCGTTGTACAACAGAAAGTGCATAACTCCACTATACTGGGATGAAGTTGGTGAACGTCAACTGCTAGGGCCAAAACTGGTACAGCAGACCGCCAAAATTGTCAAAATCATTAGGGCAAGATTGATAGTTTCTCAAAAAAGACAAAAGAAGAATGACGATTAACATCGACAGAATCGAGAATTTGATGTCGAAAATTTTGTTTTCCTAAAAGTTTGTCCCTGGAAGGGGAAAATCTGATTTGGTCAGAAAGGGAAGCTAAGCCCAAGGTTTATTGGACCCTTTGAGGTCCTGTGAAGAATATGTAAAGTGGCTTATGAGGTAGCACTACCTCCATAGTTAGAGCACATTATAATTTTTTCCATGTTTCGGTGTTATGACCGTATAAACCCTACTACAAGCATGTAATCGAGTATGAACCGTTATAGTTTGATAAAGATTTATCTTATGAAGAAATTTATATCTAGATAGTTAACAGGAAAGAACAAGTGCTCAGGAATAAAGTGATACCTTCTATGAAGGTGATATGGAGGAACCATAATGCCAAGGAAGCTACGTGGAAACTCGAAGATAAAATGATGAAAGCTATCCTGAGTTTTTTGTTTGATTTGTGTCTTTGATTATAGGGACAAAATAAAGGAGGGAAGAATGTGACGAATGAGTTGTTTTATTTGTGATTCTGGGGACATAATCTTTGCAAGGAGGGAAGGACGTAACGATCAAGAATTTTTGTATGTAATTTAAATTATTTATTAAATTAAATAAATATTTTAGTTGATATGTTACATAAATATTTAATTGGTTTATAGATTTATTGGTAAAATGAACAATTCATGAGTTGTGGTGAATTATCTTAATTAAGTATAATATTAATTAAGTTGGTATTTGGTAATTTTAAGGTTTGGAGTTTTAATTTAATGAGTTAATTAAATTAAATGAGTGTTAATTAATTATTATATTACATAATGGTAATATTATAATTTAATTTAATAATTAAATTAGAGAGTCGATAATGATTAAATGAATTGTTATAATATTGTTTTTAATTTAATTTAGTAATTAAATTAGAGTTATACTAATTTATTAAATAAAATTATAATTTATAATATAATTATATTTTTTAGCAATTGGATTATGTGGCATCTTGATTTAATAAGTTGTTGATGACTTTAATTGAATTGAATTTGAATAATAGAATTTAATTAAATAAAGTGTGACGAATAAACTATGTAGTGAATAAGTTATTAAAATAAGTTAAAATGAGTTTTAATTTAGTTTCAACCAAACAAGGCTTATGAATTCTTATTTTAATTTAGTTTTTACCAAACAAGCCTTTCTCTCGCGCGGCAATGTCGTGCTTGAGCTGCAGCGCCTGTTGATGTAATAATCCAGAATTTTTATATGTAATTTCAAATATTTATTGAAATAAATAAATATTTTAATTGATGTGTTTATTGTTAAATAAATATTTATTTAATTTAATTATTTATTAGTTAAATAAATAATTCATGAGTTGTGGGGAAGTAACTTAATTAAGTGTAAGCAAAGAAGACCAAGATGGGAGAGATAGATTATGTCTTTCATACTGTGATGAACAGAACTCAAGACCGAGTTATCTACTATCCGACTCAATTCAAGGAATTATCGTGGTACATGATAGATCATAGAACGATGTTCTGTATCTTGGAGGAGGATCGCAATAAGGTTGTGCAACGTCTTAATAGGCCTTGATAGAAAGTTTAATCACTATGTGAGTAATTATATAATAAATAAGATGTAAAATCCCAAGTATTATGTGACTAATGGGATATGATGATGTTGTCCTGAAACTTTATTTGTTCAGGAAAAATGATGTAAATAGTAGTGATGTTATCTTTGTTATGTTTAAAAGGTTTAAGTAAATAAAAGCTCAATATTTATTCATGATGTTATGTGGTAAGTGTTGATTATAAAATGTTCAAGTTAAGTAGTAAATAAAAATAAAATAAAAAATTTTAGTGATGATCTAATAAGTGTATATTTTAAACAGGAAATGCCTCTAAAAATACGCCAACCACGACAACGAACCCCCTGAGGGGTCTACCAATAATAACAACGCTATTGATAGCCTAGTTTAGCAGTTGGTGAATTTACTGACGGGAGCAATGCAGAATCAGCCGCATAATCAAGATGCGACCTTTAAAGATTTCAAAGCTATTTGGACTACCAAAATTTCATGGGACCATGAATACAGTAAAGACGCAAACCTGGATCATGGAAATGGAGAAGGTATTTGACGTTGCTAGAGTCTGTGATGACTATAAGACTACTTTCGCAACGTTTATGCTGAGGGCGGAAGCCAGCTACTGGTGGCAGGCAAATAAAACACGAGGGGGATAGAGAGTGATGCCTTGGAACAGATTTAAGGAAATATTTTTCGAGACGTATTTTCCAGAGAACTCACAGAATCAGATGAAGGTCTAGTTTTTAGAGCTAAAACAGGGTGCAATGATAATGTCGAAGTATGCTGCAAAATTTAATGAGCTGGCAAGGTTTGCGCCGTATCAGGTTAGTATAGATGAATGCAAGGCGAGAAGGTTTGAACAGGGACTGAAGCCCTGGTTGTACAGTAGAGTCTTAATGTTTCAGCTGAAGACATTTGCAACAATACTTGAAAAGGCGATCATCACAGAAGTTAGAAGCGATGAACAGAAGAAAAGGATGAATGAGAACGAAAGCAGAGATGGTGGTAACAATGGCGGGAACAGTAACCCGAAAAGGAAGTGGAATAAGAGTGTAGGTGCTGGAAGTCAGCAGAGTAGCCAGCAAAAGAGGAAATTTGAAGCGTGTGCTACCTGTGGAAAAAATTCACACTAGCGTGTGCTTGAGAGGTAAGCGAGCGTGCTTCAACTGTGGTTAGGAGGGTCACATTTATCTGAATTACCCTAATATGAAGAAGGGTGCTTGCTTCACATGTGAGTCGAAGGATCATCTAGCTCGCGATTGTCCTAAGAAGGTAGCTGGAGGTACAAACAAGGGAGGTAGAAGTGGAGGTACTTTGGCTATTGTTGGACCAACGTCGTCGAATAGACCCACAACTAGAGCCTTCAACATGACCGTGCAGGATGCTGTGCAATCAAAAGATTTGGTGTCAGGTATTATTCCAATCAATGACATAAATGCATATGTATTATTTGATTCGGGTTCTACTTGCTCATTTATATCTGATGAATTTGCTAAGAATTTGGATCTACCTAGTGAAGAGTTAAATTTCCCTTTGAACATAGAAATTTCGAATAGGGAAATTGTCAGGACCCAGAATATTAAACTATTCAATTTTATGAATAATTTTTTTATATTATTATCAGTATTGTTATCATTATTATTTTGAGCATGTGTGATATGAACGTAACAAGATAGTCAAATTATTTATTGACTAAGAAATATTAATGAAGTTGCGATGAACAACTGATTTAAAACCCTAACTCGAATTATGGATAGGGTTTTAATTATTAATACAGTTATTATAATTGTATATATGATTATGCATATGTGCAGTATGTGATTAATGATTAAATGTTGATCAGATAAGGTATAACATTAGAAACCCTAATGTTCAGTTAAGAAATCCTAACGATCAGTTAGAAACCCTAAACTCTAATTAGGAATCTTAAACCCTAATTTGTAAACCCTAGTGCTATAGTAAACCCTAAGGGTTAAGATTTAAAGAAAACATGTGAAATGACCAAACTACGACCTTAAAATTATGTGAAAAATTATCAAAATACCCTTTTGGTTACAAAATTACCAAAATACCCTTTTATCTTATCTTTTACTAAATGATAAGACCAAATCACAGTGAGTCGTCAAGGAAGATTTTGGCATTTGCTTGAAATCCTTCAAATTGGCTAAATGATAACACCTATACAAGCCATATTCATTGAATCAAAGATTGGATTTGTAAAGAAAGAGAAAAGTTAAAGAAAGCCTTACTTTATTTACTAACCCTAGCCAAGTCTCTCTCTCTCTCTCTTATAAGCCAAGAATTTTAGATAGAAATTCAGTCCAACGATCAACCAAGAACACCCCATAAACTACTCAAGATCAGATCAGAGAGAAGAAATCAAAATTTGTTCAAGAAATGTATAAACCCTAACCCTACGGTAGATCTTGTATGCTTAGGTAGATTTTATGTTTTTGTGTTTAAATATGTTGTATGTGATGTTATTTAGTGATATATATAGATAAATCATGGATTCATAACATTTAAGTGCATGAAAATGAAGATTTAAGAAACTATCCAAAACCTTAAAAATGAGGTCTGACAGTAAAATGTTAGAACCTCTAGATCCTAACTTGTTAATTGTTAGACTTTCTAAGTGTATCCATGTTATAATGTCACGAGGAGAGTAAACTGGAAGTGGAACCATATCCATATCATGTCTAGAATTCAAGTTATTTATGGTCAAACATGGTTGACTAAACATGAAAAATCATTTCTGGAAAACCCAGAATTTACCCAGAAAGGGTCTGACAAACTTTTGAAGGGCTTAGATCTTGCATTTGTTATGTTGTTAGCTTGTCTAAGTGTATCATTACTTTTAAGTGTATCATTACTTCTAAGTGGAACCATGTCCATATCATGTCTAGCTTGTTTTAAGTTATAATATATTACTTTTAATATTTTGACATGAAATACATTAATATTTTAATATTAATGATAATTATTTAAAAATGATTTTAAATGTTTTAAAGATCATTTAAAGGTGATATTAAGGTTTTAAAAATATTTTGAGTTATAATAAATAACTTTTAATATTTTGACATGGATTTCATTGATATTTTAAATTATTTAAATATTGATGATAATGGAATTATTAAGTATTTAAATCATTTAAAAATAATATCGTTGTTTAAAAATTAATATAAATGATAATAATTATTTAAAAATTATTTTGAGCTTCCGAAAAAATATTATAAATGATAATTAAATTATCTAAAATAATATTTAAGCTTTTAAATAGAGTTTTATTGAAAATAAACTTGATAATTAGCCGATAATGCAATCAGGACACTTAATTGATACCGAAATCAAACTAGATTGAAATAGTTTGACTTGATAAATGTTTTTACATGTTCTAATCACTGTTATGAATATGTGATAATGTATTTAGGTTATATAGCGACTTTAAATAATGGTATTATGTGTCGTGAGGTATTATGCTAATTGAGATATCAATATTATTAATGATAGGTCTTTCAAACGATGTTAAATTAGATTATGTACCAGTAGTCAACGACCAAGGTATGCTTTCTTAACTCAAACTCGAGTTATTATTTTTCAAAGCATGATTAATGAATAATTATTGTTGGTTATTCACATCCATAATGATCATTGTTATTCGCACATAGTGCAAATTATTGATGTCTATTATTGAACAGTTTATGAGCTATGTCTAAGCTAATTGTTATGGCGAGACTAATATTTGTTAAAACATGAAACGTTCTATTATTTGAACTAAGTTATTATTGAAATATCTATGCCATTTATTTTAGCTAAATCGATATGAATATTATATGTTGAAATCATATCATTTCTTTAAAAACAATCCAAACCATATTGTTGTGGTATGGATTAATGATGTAAGACTGAGATGAACAACCCTTATAAAAAGGGAAACTTTATTGTCGGACATCCGACTATTGCGCTATTTTTTAGTATTATGCATAATATAGGGTACAATGAAGCTGACCACTTCATGTACTTGCAGAAGAGTATGATTTAATCTTTACGGTTAACTGATACACTTGAGGTAATTCAGTATTAATTAACTGATAATTCATTTATTAGTTCATGATTCATTTGGTATCACTCAGCATGAAATCTGGGAATATCCCACTTTAATGTTGCAGTATTGTTAATTCTTCATAATCAATTGAATATTATTGAAACTTCGAAAGAGTTTTACTCTTTCATCATTGACTTGTTATTCAACATGTAATTTAAGAAAGTCATGTTATTGGAAAATGATTTATTTAGCTACTTCGAAGTCCTTCGAACATCGTTGAAGTTCTATAGAAGCTAGACTCTTCTATTCTTGATTTATATTTTTATTATATAATTTAACTTGCGGAGGAAACTCGTTGCTCACCTTTGCTTAAATAAAAAATTTCAGCTCAGGACGAGGTAGCGAGGGGGCAAAGAAAGCCAAGGGAAAAGGCAAAGTTCTGGAGTAGTTGTTGTGAACTTTACTTATTATGTTACTTTATGTAAATTAATTGTAAACCTTTTTTTTGCTAAATTTTGTTTGTATATAAATATGAAAAAAAAACTAAGATTATTACAATGAAGTTCAGAACATAGTCCTCTTCTCCTAAGAGGACAAAGCACCTAGATAAAACTAGGAAACCAATTTCCTAACCTAAAATATTCTAAGGCTAGGCAAAATAAAACAACTAAAATGCATAATTAACTAAATTAGATAGGAATTTAGTAACGACAAAAGGACCACAAATTGGAAGAACCGAAAATTAAACAAGTGGAGCTCGATTGTGTCAACATTAAAATTAGATTTTTGTAAAACTTGAAAATCCAAAGCACAAAGCAAGGTGGGCCATGCAAGTTCAGCAACCAAGGATCATGGCAACACCCACTCACGGGCAGCCCCGTGTGGGACAAGACAGCAACACAGAGACGCATAACAACAAATAATGGCACCCAATATGAAAGACATATTATATCCTAGAAAGCCATGTGCAACAAAAGTCATGGCAACCATTTGAACAAAAGCCGCACAAAAACTATGAGCAGCAAACCAGCTGGCGAACAACCAGAAAACCAGCTCGGAGCTTTTAGCTAACTTGAGCAGCTGTAAATGCTACATATTCCCAAGTACAACCAAAAAGCCTAACAAATAAATATGTCAGGTGGTTTTGGTTCCATAATCCTTGAGGTTGGTCTAGGAGTAGTTACTTTTAAGCATAACTTGAGAATAGGAATAGTAGACAAGGCAACTTTTTGAGTATGTTGAACCTTTTAAAGCAAGAGCTCGGTCTTGTCAAAAAAAAACTTTTTTCACTGCACTTGAGTCAGTGGTAGAACCCTTAAAACTTGATATAACCAAAATACTAGAAAATTTCGAGACCTTTTCCTTTCCTTTCACCGTAATAGGTGATGGAGTATTCTTCGAATAGCAAGGAGCAGAAGAGGGACAATCCTTCCTTTTTGGAAATTCCCTCCATTCAAACCTGGGCTTAGATTTCACTTCCTCCTTTAATTTTCCCCTCACGAGGCTTTAGGGATAAAGTGGAATTGGAATGACCATAGGTTTTGCAATGCATACATTTCTGCGGCTGCTAAGGAATATCAGTATGAATTTCATAAGGAGCATAATTCTGAATTTGAGCTTTAAAAGACTTAGGTAACTGAGTTGTGACTATAATATCAATATAAACTCTAGCAAAAGAGAGTTTATTGCCAAATTTAGTAGCATTATCAATAAACAGAGGTTTGCCAAAATGACTAGCAAGATAGGCAAACCCATCATTGTGCCAAAGTGGGAGTGGGACATTATTAAAATTGACCCAGATAAGAACAATTGTAGGATCACATTTAAGAATATCCATACCCGCTTGCCCTCTTTGGAGGATCAAAAGAGATTTACCAAAGTAAGTATGCCCACGAGCAGCAATTGGAATAAGGTCTTCCTCCGTCTTGAAACAGAAGAAATAAAGGCCATTTCCTTTAAAATACACCTTTGCTACATTATCACCCCAAATCTGTTTTGACCAAAAGGTAGCATAATGAATAGACTTTTTCCCTCTAATAAAATAGCCCACGGTAGAAAGAGACCAAGAAGTGATCATGGGTTGTGAGATTTCAGAAGGTATAACAACATATCATGATTATTTATAAGATTGACGTTATGATTTATGAGGTTTGAAATATCATGAGGCTATTTATATTTATTAGGAGCAGATTGGTGTGGTAAAGAATATGGCTAAGAATTTGTCCCTAATACATGGTCACCAACTTGAATTGGTGAATAAAGGGTTTGGACCCCACCAGTCCCACGTGAAAAGCTCCCACTAACCGGAGAATCATTGCCAAAATTTGAATTCAAAAAGCAACTAGAGAACTGGTCTAAAACAAGGGACCCACGGTCAACCCCATTCTCACTATAACGATCAAGAATTTTTATAATTAATTTAAATATTTATTGAATTAAATAAATATTTAAAATAATTTATTTATTGAGAAAAAATAAATAATTGATGAAATTATGGTGCAATAATTTAGTTAAATGTGTACGTTAACTACATTGATTAATGGTAATTTTATTATTTGAAGATTTAATTTAATGAAATAATTAAATTAAATGAATTGCTTAATATTTAAGGAAATAATTAAATTAACTAAAATGATGTTCTAGTCTTATTTAATAATTAAATTAGATATATAATAATTTATTATTCATAAGTATAATTATAATAAAATTATAATTATTATAATTATAATTGTAAGTTATTTAATTAGTTACATGTGTGACAAGTAAAACTATATAATATAAATATTATAAAAATAATCTCGAAGAGGGAAATTTTGGATAGCGAAACAATGCCTTGTGGCCTTTGACTTATTTTAACCGACGCAACCTGTTTGGGTTTTAAAACTGAAGTATGTGAGTACGTGGGAAGCCTTCAGTGTATATCTATGCATGTTTTTGGCTTGAGGAAGAGAGAATTATAAAGAATTGAGAATTGGAGAAGAAGGAGAAGGATTTACTAGAACCTTGTTAACATCAAAGGATTAAGGTATAATCTACCCCTAACTCTAATTTTCAGTTTTTGTAATTTTCATTCTTTAGAATTTTGATTTTTGTTAAATTGTTGATTGTAAGACGTGGGTTATATGTGTGTATAATAATCTTGTAGAATATGTTACTGTCATATGTGACGCCCCAAATCCAGGTCCCTTCAAACCTCAAATCTGGTCCGCCACGATACTACTATCGTCAAACTATTATATCTTTTATTCATAACTTAAATGAATATAACCTTGCTTATTAAAATTTAGAATATAAATTGTTTCCATATCAAGAATCTATGTATAATGACCCCAAACTATTATAAGTTTCAAATATTGGTCATTTACCATTCCTATTTTACATCATATTTGATGTTATATAAATATGCGGAATAATTTAAACTTTTTTAATCTCCTTGGAAAAATAATCTTTTTGTGATTTCTTAACTTGAATCAATTACAAATCCCTGAATCAAATTATGCTATGATTCATTCAATTCAATTACTGTATAAAAATTTACATCTCAATTCGAATTTCTCTATGTATCACATAATACAACTTTTACAACGCAACCTGTATTGCACCTCGTAAACTACTATATTGTATGACTCCTAGAACATAAACGTGGTTTAAGAGTATATATTTAAACATATAAACTGATCTCCTTCAATTACTATTGAACTCTATCAATCAAGTAGCACGTAATCTTTACCGTGAATCCTTAACCTACAAAAGTGGTTTTTTGCAAGGGTGAGCTCGATGATTTCAAAGAATTAAAAGTTTTCATGTAAAGACGTAGCATATAATAACATATACAGATTCATGCATTCATAATCGATCAATATTTACTACGCACGTTACTTCTCACATATGAGCATAGAGGTTTATATCACAAGCATATCATCAAAGATCAACTTTCACATTTCATACATATCTCATATGCATTTCATATATATACATCAACATTCTCGTGGCATAATATAACTAACTGTTATCGAATTCATATAACAAATAGAAACTGAAAGACTTGCCTGATTCGTAGTTTATCGACTACAACTTAACTGCGTATCGCTAATTGCACTTCGTGTATCCCGACACAATTATATAATCATGGATTCATACCCATCAGTCATACATTTTATACACTTTTAATATAAGAACAAATATTGTTTCCTAACTTGGTTTCATTTTTACTTGAACTTAGGATAACCATGAGACTAGCTCATTCTACTATCATATTTATTTCAACAATCTTGTTTCATAACTTGTAGTCCTTAAGGATAACATATAACTATAACTTAAGACAATGCAGTTAACAAACTGCTCTTGGTCACTTTTATGAACGGCAATTCATGCGTCTTTAAATTTAAGCTTAGGAGTGGCGGGCCGCTTACTCCCACTAGTAACCGCACTTAGGATTTTTATTGCCTAACATAATTCCTAGCACGACATGTATTCTGATACGTACTGTAAACATACATCAAGTAGGTTCTAATAGTTCTTCAAGTTCACATTTCAAATCATTTAGTTTTGAATTACATAGTTCTATGTTGAATTATTTACAATAACAAGGCTTAACAACTTCTTTTAACAAAGGTTCAAGGTTTATAAGCTTTTAAACATTATATTGGAACTAACAACCTTTAATACGCATGTTCACATGGATCTATCTCATTTACATAGGCATAACATAGTTCATACTTTTAAAAGATGTTTAAATAACTTATGTCATGCTTGACTAGTTGAGTGCACATATCATTCATGTTCAAAGGCATAAATAACTCTATCATGCTTGCTTATAAGGTCATAATGCAAGTAACACAACGCTCATCAAAGTTAGTTTCTAAAACTTTTAAATTTCTCTTTAAAACACGTACTAAACCGAGCTTGACAACCTTTAATGTGCAATACATCTTGGAATTACATTCCTTATCCATCCGCGCACATAACTAGGCCACATTCACATGTTTCCAAGGTCGGAACTTAAAAGACACAAAGTTCGTTAAGTTTCATTTTCAAAACTTCAAGTTTTTCTTTCAAAACACTTTAAACCAAGCTATATCAATCTAGTATATGCAAGGTAACTTTAAAACTACATTTTATATTCGTTGATATGCATACATAGGGTCCAAGATCAGAACTTAAAGGACACCAAATTCATCAACTTCCGTTTCTCAAAACCTTTAAGTTTTCTTTTAGAAAATCATGTGAAGGAACTCCATAATGAGTAAAGTAATCTTAGTTATATGACATGTCTATTATCATGCATATTTATGTTTTATCACTTAGAACAACTTATTTCATCGTCGGGAGCACTATACTTGCGTATGTGCTCGTTCGACGCCATCCGATCGCCTCCTATTACGTAATAGTCACAAAGATGACTATTTTGACCCTTCCTAACAAACTCAAATTGAAACACTTAAAGAACAAAAGTTGTAGGACTATTCGTCCTCGTTCCGGATCATCTTGAATCACCTCAATCGAAATTCGTATGAAAATGTTATGGCCATTTTACCATAATAGGTCATAGCAGTCACAGACAGTACACATGGACGCGTCCCTTTTCCTCACCATTATCAAGCGTGCCGTGCAGCCAATGCCCAAATTTCAACAGACACACCCACGCCAGCATGGGCAAGGGCGCTTTACCGCTTCACACAGAAATAGTTTTTGACATAACTTTCTCATTTTAAGTCCGAATTAGTTAGTTTTTGATTCTTTGGACTCCTTAAACTCTTAGCTACCCATCTACAGAGTAATTATAACACTTCAAAAACATTAACTGACTCAAAGATTAATCCAAAACTCATATTCATACTAAATTTTCATGTTTTGATAAATTTAGCGAATTCATTCACCACGAATTCGTTTCTCAACCAAATTGGTTCATTTAACTTGCGTTCTTTTTGTTTCTAAGAGGGATAACATAATCCATCATAAATTTTACCATTTACAAAGTGAATTTGCCACAAATTTTGACTACAAATAAAACTAAAGCAATATATTACTACCAAACCAAAACCCATTGCTTTAACATACTCTGAACAACTATCATGATTCCATATAACTCATATAATATCATGATATCAATTTACAAACCAATTCATAAGTAATTTCATGAAGATTTTAGAAGGCTATCATTCTTGAAAGTAAGAGCACATATGAGGACATTACCTCTTTAAAGCTTGAATTTGCTAATTTCCTTCCAATCAGTTTGCTCACTCAATTCTCCCACACTCACTCTCCATAGCTATTTATCAGACAATTTAACAACTTGGATTTGTGAAGGGGAGCTTCCAATTTATAGGGAATTCATTGCCCAGATAATTGCTTTGCCACCAAAGTAGAATCTAATGGAAAATTGAAGAAGATGATGGTTAAGGAGGAGTTGGTGGAAAGTGACTAACCACTCTTTCCCCACCATTTCCATAGCCATCATCACCATCTTCTAGCCTTTTGATTTCACTGAGTTTTAGAGTTGAAGGGGTAGGCTAGGCCAATGGCCTATTCATGTGATGAGGAGAAATGAGACTCACAAAATGGGACAACCCATTTGGTTTCTTTGCATTAGCAAAATGGGCATTTAAGACATCTATGTTTACTTTCTTTTGGACTTATAAGCTTATATTTAATATCTTAATGTTATTACTATATGATAAATTAGGGGTACATATACCCATAATCATATAATCCATGTATACTAGTCCACGTAATATTTTAATTGGGCTAAATATAAAATAATTGGGTACTCTTAACCCATTATTTCCTATCACACATAAATATCATAATGATTATTATTAATCATTAATTCTCTTTAATAATTTCAGGTTAAACATTCATTCGCTTAACTTTAATATTTAGGCCATACAAGGCTCATTTATCTTATTTCTTTGAAAAGTTACATATAACTCAAGCTCATTATTTCTATAATAAAATATTATGGGTCTAGGCCACGCGTTTGGCTTTTCCCCAATTCCACATTATTTTATTATTTATTTAATATAAAGTTTATGTCACACTTTATCATAATGCTAAATTATTTAGCTTACTTAAATAATTACAAACATATAATATGTACAACCTTTACACTTAGAATAATTAATATTTACTCTATTAATTATTTAAATTATACACTATGCGTATGATTATTCGATCGTCCTAAGACAACTTTCTCAATCTTTACATTAATATCTTTCAAATATTAAACCCTTTCATATATTACCATATTATGTAATATATAAAAATACCAAAATTAATTAACATAATCATTTTATTTTCTTTATGTAAAGCACATATATTAATTCACCATTTTACTTAAGTGAATTACTCCTTTAACCCAATTTACTATCATGCCACTGCTACACAAGGCTTTAATATTCAATTTATATTATTCCATAATATAATTTTTCACTTATAAGTTAACTAATATTTATTCTTGTTTTAGTTAATTTCCATAACAACCTCTCATTCAATTCATGGTCACTATCTACATCCCTTCATGGGCACTATCTATATCAAATATGACCCATATGATAACATATTAGCCACTAATATACAATTCCTATAGTTCAGATTACACAAACTCATCATAAACTGTCTACAGACCGGTGCGGCAGCTCTAGTCTTAGGCTTGAGAGTGGCGCAGTCGCGCCACCTTAAGTTAGGACGCATACATAATATGCTTCAACAAAAACAGAACTTAACTCACAATCCTTTAACATGCTCCATACATACTATCTCATTATACTAACCAAAATAAATCTCCAATGACTACATTCTTCAATAATTTAGAGATTAAACTTCAAGTTCAACTTGTCTTCCTTTAATCTATACCTTTAACCATATCCCAATATTAGTTAATAAATCTCTAACCAATATTTATCTAAAGATATATTGATTTTCTTCTCTCGTCAACAACGTACATATATATATACAAGTCCAAACCGTTCCTCATTGGAACACACTAGAAAAAGGCGCCCAGCGCCATTTAGAAGCAGCTCAAATACCATTCTTCCTCTAAATGCTTGTAATACGATCCCTTCTTATAGAGTCGTGCCACAGCCCGACTTCCGGTCTTTTGAAACCCTACATGGCGTCATAGCGCCACTTGCTACTCTAATGCTCACGCCGCAGCGTGAGCTCTGGTGTCCAGATAATAAAAGGGGTTTAAATGACCTAAGGAGAGAGGGAGGAAATATACTTAATATCAGCCGTTACGATAAATCTCAGACAGTTAGCTTAGACTAGAATAGTGATTAAAGTCTTAAATTTCTAGAAGAGAAAGAAGCTGTGTCAGAAAGGAAGAAGATTTATTGCATCTGATAGAAGCTCAGTAGCTACCCAGTGAAGAAAAGATTTGGAGGAAGAACACTTCAAACAGAGGTTTTCTTATCCCAAATCTCTCATTTATTTGTGTGTTACTTCTAATGTTGAATGTATTGAAAATGTGTGTTAGTACCATAGATATGAACCAACTCAATTTTTAGGATTGCAATGTAACCTTTTGTGGAGCTTAATTAACTTTCTCTCCTATTTTATATAATGAATCATTTTGGAATGGGTTGTTGTATTTCTTACTTAATGACTAATTGCTTGATAGAGAAATTGGTATTGATAATAATGGAAATTGACAAATGGATGTTATTATCTATCTTTAAATACAACAACACTGTTATGACCATGCCAATAGAATGTGTTCATAAGCATACTAATAGGATGTAGACATATCTCTATTTGCCTTGTGTGACCACGAGACTTAGCTTAATGACATTGGGCTAGCTATGTTCACCAATAGACATATTGTCATTTATCTGGCTAGAGATGTACATTTGACCTTCGACAGAAGCTTATGCGTATTTACTATTCTCGGTTGACCATTCCTTGATTCGTTTGTAATTTGGAGAGTTAGGAGATTAGGCAATGCATTTGGGGAGTTGTAGTCCTATCTTGACTTCCTAGCACAACTACTTCTCTTATTCTTATAACTTTAAACATATAGCTTAACCAACCATCTTGTTTTACTTGTTTAGATAAGATAAGTAACGACTTTACCTTAGTAATTGTTTTCTCTTAAGACTTTGTCCTCGTGGGTTCGACACTCATTTTATACTTATATTACTTGTGAATCACAGTATGCTTCTATGCCGTAATTTCATAATAGCTAAATTGACCAACAAGTTTTTTGGCGCCATTGTTCGGGGACTTATAATTAATTGTTTTTCAATATTAAAACTAAGTCATTACGATCTTACTTTAAACCGATTCTTCTGTTTAACTCTCTTTTCAGGTAGTCTTCATTGTTTATGCCACCTCGAAAGGGACGGAATATAATACCTTTCGATCCCGAGGTTGATAGAACATTCAGACGACTACGGAGGGAAAAATCTGAGGACATACCTTCTCCTATCAAAATGGTTAAATAACTTCTGAAATCTTTGAGGGATTATGCTATGCCTCATATCGACGATCTCCGGAGAACATTCTCGAGCCCGCCATCCAATCTAATAATTTTGAGATCAAGTAGGGCACCATTCAAATGTGCACCAATATTCAGTTTTGGGGACTACCGAATGATGATCCCAATGATCACTTAATCAATTTTGTGGAGATCTGTGACACATTTAAATGCAACAGAGTGTCTGACGATGCCATCAGACTTTGGTTGTTTCCATTTACCTTAAGGGACAAAGCCAAGAGTTAGCTTCATTCATTACCGTCAGGCTCCATCGCCACATGGGCTAACTTGGCACAAAAGTTCATGGCGAAGTTTTTTCCGCCCACCAAAATAGCCAAGCTCAGGCATGATATCACTTCTTTTGTCCAGTTCGAATCAGAATCCTTGTACGACTCGTGGGAGCAATTCAAGGATAATCTAAGGAAATTCCCTCACCATGGATTGCCAGAATGGCTTCCTATCCAAACCTTTTATAATGGGCTATCTGGATCAACTCGTTTGACTTTTGATGCCACGTCTAGAGGGCCCTTCATGGCTAAATATGCGGAATAATTTAAACTTTTTTAATTTCCTTGGAAAAATAATCTTTTTGTGATTTCTTAACTTGAATCAATTACAAATCCCTGAATCAAATTATGCTATGATTCATTCAATTCAATTACTGTATAAAAATTTACATCTCAATTCGAATTTCTCTATGTATCACATAATACAACTTTTACAACGCAACCTGTATTGCACCTCGTAAACTACTATATTGTATGACTCCTAGAACATAAACGTGGTTTAAGAGTATATATTTAAACATATAAACTGATCTCCTTCAATTACTATTGAACTCTATCAATCAAGTAGCACGTAATCTTTACCGTGAATCCTTAACCTACAAAAGTGGTTTTTTGCAAGGGTGAGCTCGACAGCCCAGCAATTCTAAAAGTTTTCATGTAGCACGTAGCATATAATAACATATACAGTTCATGCATTCATAATCGATCAATATTTACTACGCATGTTACTTCTCACATAACAGGCATAGAGGTTTATATCACAAGCATATCATCAAAGATCAACTTTCACATTTCATACATATCTCATATGCATTTCATATATATACATCAACATTCTCGTGGCATAATATAACTAACTGTTATCGAATTCATATAACAAATAGAAACTGAAAGACTTGCCTGATTCGTAGTTTATCGACTACAACTTAACTGCGTATCGCTAATTGCACTTCGTGTATCCCGACACAATTATATAATCATGGATTCATACCCATCAGTCATACATTTTATACACTTTTAATATAAGAACAAATATTGTTTCCTAACTTGGTTTCATTTTTACTTGAACTTAGGATAACCATGAGACTAGCTCATTCTACTATCATATTTATTTCAACAATCTTGTTTCATAACTTGTAGTCCTTAAGGATAACATATAACTATAACTTAAGACAATGCAGTTAACAAACTGCTCTTGGTCACTTTGCAGAATGGCACGGTCGTGCTGAATTTAAGCTTAGGAGTGGCGGGGCCGCGCTACTCCCAGCTAGAACCAGACTTAGGATTTTTATTGCCTAACATAATTCCTAGCACGACATGTATTCTGATACGTACTGTAAACATACATCAAGTAGGTTCTAATAGTTCTTCAAGTTCACATTTCAAATCATTTAGTTTTGAATTACATAGTTCTATGTTGAATTATTTACAATAACAAGGCTTAACAACTTCTTTTAACAAAGGTTCAAGGTTTATAAGCTTTTAAACATTATATTGGAACTAACAACCTTTAATACGCATGTTCACATGGATCTATCTCATTTACATAGGCATAACATAGTTCATACTTTTAAAAGATGTTTAAATAACTTATGTCATGCTTGACTAGTTGAGTGCACATATCATTCATGTTCAAAGGCATAAATAACTCTATCATGCTTGCTTATAAGGTCATAATGCAAGTAACACAACGCTCATCAAAGTTAGTTTCTAAAACTTTTAAATTTCTCTTTAAAACACGTACTAAACCGAGCTTGACAACCTTTTATGTGCAATACATCTTGGAATTACATTCCTTATCCATCCACAAGACATAACTAGGCCACATTCACATGTTTCAAGGTCTGGAACTTAAAAGACACAAAGTTCGTTAAGTTTCATTTTCAAAACTTCAAGTTTTCTTTCAAAACACTTTAAACCAAGCTATATCAATCTAGTATATGCAAGGTAACTTTAAAACTACATTTTATATTCGTTGATATGCATACATAGGGTCCAAGATCAGAACTTAAAGGACACCAAATTCATCAACTTCCGTTTCTCAAAACCTTTAAGTTTTCTTTTAGAAAATCATGTGAAGGAACTCCATAATGAGTAAAGTAATCTTAGTTATATGACATGTCTATTATCATGCATATTTATGTTTTATCACTTAGAACAACTTATTTCATCGTCGGGAGCACTATACTTGCGTATGTGCTCGTTCGACGCCATCCGATCGCCTCCTATTACGTAATAGTCACAAAGATGACTATTTTGACCCTTCCTAACAAACTCAAATTGAAACACTTAAAGAACAAAAGTTGTAGGACTATTCGTCCTCGTTCCGGATCATCTTGAATCACCTCAATCGAAATTCGTATGAAAATGTTATGGCCATTTTACCATAATAGGTCATAGCAGTCACAGACAGTACACATGGACGCGTCCCTTTTCCTCACCATTACTGCGTGCCCGTGCTAGCGCCAATGCCCAGCCCCAGCTGCACACCCACGCGCATGGGCAGTGCGCCTGGCTTCACACAGAAATAGTTTTTGACATAACTTTCTCATTTTAAGTCCGAATTAGTTCGTTTTTGATTCTTTGGACTCCTTAAACTCTTAGCTACCCATCTACAGAGTAATTATAACACTTCAAAAACATTAACTGACTCAAAGATTAATCCAAAACTCATATTCATACTAAATTTTCATGTTTTGATAAATTTAGCAAATTCATTCACCACGAATTCGTTTCTCAACCAAATTGGTTCATTTAACTTGCGTTCTTTTTGTTTCTAAGAGGGATAACATAATCCATCATAAATTTTACCATTTACAAAGTGAATTTGCCACAAATTTTGACTACAAATAAAACTAAAGCAATATATTACTACCAAACCAAAACCCATTGCTTTAACATACTCTGAACAACTATCATGATTCCATATAACTCATATAATATCATGATATCAATTTACAAACCAATTCATAAGTAATTTCATGAAGATTTTAGAAGGCTATCATTCTTGAAAGTAAGAGCACATATGAGGACATTACCTCTTTAAAGCTTGAATTTGCTAATTTCCTTCCAATCAGTTTGCTCACTCAATTCTCCCACACTCACCCTCCATAGCTATTTATCAGACAATTTAACAACTTGGATTTGTGAAGGGAGCTTCCAATTTATAGAATTCATTGCCCAGATAATTGCTTTGCCACCAAAGTAGAATCTAATGGAAAATTGAAGAAGATGATGGTTAAGGAGGAGTTGGTGGAAAGTGACTAACCACTCTTTCCCCACCATTTCCATAGCCATCATCACCATCTTCTAGCCTTTTGATTTCACTGAGTTTTAGAGTTGAAGGGGTAGGCTAGGCCAATGGCCTATTCATGTGATGAGGAGAAATGAGACTCACAAAATGGGACAACCCATTTGGTTTCTTTGCATTAGCAAAATGGGCATTTAAGACATCTATGTTTACTTTCTTTTGGACTTATAAGCTTATATTTAATATCTTAATGTTATTACTATATGATAAATTAGGGGTACATATACCCATAATCATATAATCCATGTATACTAGTCCACGTAATATTTTAATTGGGCTAAATATAAAATAATTGGGTACTCTTAACCCATTATTTCCTATCACACATAAATATTATAATGATTATTATTAATCATTAATTCTCTTTTAATAATTTCAGTTAAACATTCAGTCTGGCTTAACTTTAATATTTAGGCCATACAAGGCTCATTTATCTTATTTACTGAAGTTACATATAACTCAAGCTCATTATTTCTATAATAAAATATTATGGGTCTAGGCCACGTTTGGCTTTTCCCCCAATTCCACATTATTTTATTATTTATTTAATATAAAGTTTATGTCACACTTTATCATAATGCTAAATTATTTAGCTTACTTAAATAATTACAAACATATAATATGTACAACCTTTACACTTAGAATAATTAATATTTACTCTATTAATTATTTAAATTATACACTACGCATTATGATTATTCGATCGTCCTAAGACAACTTTCTCAATCTTTACATTAATATCTTTCAAATATTAAACCCTTTCATATATTACCATATTATGTAATATATAAAAATACCAAAATTAATTAACATAATCATTTTATTTTCTTTATGTAAAGCATATATATTAATTCACCATTTTACTTAAGTGAATTACTCCTTTAACCCAATTTACTATCATGCCAATTGCTACACAAGGCTTTAATATTCAATTTATATTATTCCATAATATAATTTTTCACTTATAAGTTAACTAATATTTATTCTTGTTTTAGTTAATTTCATAACAACCTCTCATTCAATTCATGGTCACTATCTACATCCCTTCATGGGCACTATCTATATCAAATATGACCCATATGATATAACATATTAGCCACTAATATACAATTCATATTGCAGATTACACAAACTCATCATAAAGCTGCTCTACGCATCAATTCAATAAGCAGCTCTAGTCTTAGCTTGAGAGTGGTATGATCGCGCCACCTTAAGTTAGGACGCATACATAATATGCTTCAACAAAAACAGAACTTAACTCACAATCCTTTAACATGCTCCATACATACTATCTCATTATACTAACCAAAATAAATCTCCAATGACTACATTCTTCAATAATTTAGAGATTAAACTTCAAGTTCAACTTGTCTTCCTTTAATCTATACCTTTAACCATATCCCAATATTAGTTAATAAATCTCTAACCAATATTTATCTAAAGATATATTGATTTTCTTCTCTCGTCAACAACGTATATATATATATATACAAGTCCAGCGGATTTCTCGTTGGAACACACTAGCTAGAAAAGGCGCCCGGCGCCATTTATGGCCCAAATACCATTCTTCCTTCAGGCAATGTGCAAATAACGATCCTTCTTATAGAAAGTCGTATATAGCGACTTCTTAGGTCTTTGAAACCCTACATGGCGCCATAAATACCACTTGTTATTTAATGCTCACGCCGCAGCGTGAGCTCTCGTGTCCAGATAATAAAAGGGGTTTAAATGACCTAAGGAGAGAGGGAGGAAATATACTTAATATCAGCCGTTACGATAAATCTCAGACAGTTAGCTTAGACTAGAATAGTGATTAAAGTCTTAAATTTCTAGAAGAGAAAGAAGCTGTGTCTGAAAGGAAGAAGATTTATCAGCATCCGATAAGCTTCGATAGCTACCAAAGTGAAGAAAAGATTTGGAGGAAGAACACTTCAAACAGGAGTTTTCTTATCCCAAATCTCCCATTTATTTGTGTGTTACTTCTAATGTTGAATGTATTGAAAATGTGTGTTAGTACCATAGATATGAACCAACTCAATTTTTAGGATTGCAATGTAACCTTTTGTGGAGCTTAATTAACTTTCTCTCCTATTTTATATAATGAATCATTTTGGAATGGGTTGTTGTATTTCTTACTTAATGACTAATTGCTTGATAGAGAAATTGGTATTGATAATAATGGAAATTGACAAATGGATGTTATTATCTATCTTTAAATACAACAACACCTGTTATGACCATGCCAATAGAATGTGTTCATAAACAGCTAATAGGATAGACATATCTCTATTTGCCTTGTGTGACCCTGAGACTTAGCTTAATGACATTGGGCTAGCTATGTTCACCAATAGACATATTGTCATTTATCTGGCTAGAGATGTACATTTGACCTTCGACAGAAGCTTATGCGTATTTACTATTCTCGGTTGACCATTCCTTGATTCGTTTGTAATTTGGAGAGTTAGGAGATTAGGCAATGCATTTGGGGAGTTGTAGTCCTATCTTGACTTCCTAGCACAACTACTTCTCTTATTCTTATAACTTTAAACATATAGCTTAACCAACCATCTTGTTTTACTTGTTTAGATAAGATAAGTAACGACTTTACCTTAGTAATTGTTTTCTCTTAAGACTTTGTCCTCGTGGGTTCGACACTCATTTTATACTTATATTACTTGTGAACCGCGTATGCTTGCGCGCAATTTCGCAATAGCTAAATTGACCAACAAGTTTTTGGCGCCGTTGTCGGGGACTTATAATTAATTGTTTTTCAATATTAAAACTAAGTCATTACGATCTTACTTTAAACCGATTCTTCTGTTTAACTCTCTTTTCAGGTAGTCTTCATTGTTTATGCCACCTCGAAAGGGACGGAATATAATACCTTTCGATCCCGAGGTTGATAGAACATTCAGACGACTACGGAGGGAAAAATCTGAGGACATACCTTCTCCTATCAAAATGGTTAAATAACTTCTGAAATCTTTGAGGGATTATGCTATGCCTCATATCGACGATCTCCAGGAGAACATTCTCAGGCCCGCCATCCAATCTAATAATTTTGAGATCAAGCCGGGCACCATTCAAATGTGCACCAATATTCAGTTTTGGGGACTACCGAATGATGATCCCAATGATCACTTAATCAATTTTGTGGAGATCTGTGACACATTTAAATGCAACAGAGTGTCTGACGATGCCATCAGACTTTGGTTGTTTCCATTTACCTTAAGGGACAAAGCCAAGAGTTAGCTTCATTCATTACCGTCAGGCTCCATCGCCACATGGGCTAACTTGGCACAAAAGTTCATGGCGAAGTTTTTTCCGCCCACCAAAATAGCCAAGCTCAGGCATGATATCACTTCTTTTGTCCAGTTCGAATCAGAATCCTTGTACGACTCGTGGGAGCAATTCAAGGATAATCTAAGGAAATTCCCTCACCATGGATTGCCAGAATGGCTTCCTATCCAAACCTTTTATAATGGGCTATCTGGATCAACTCGTTTGACTTTTGATGCCACGTCTAGAGGGCCCTTCATGGCTAAACATCACACCGTAGGGTACGAACTAGTGGAAATAATGGCGACCAATAATTATCAATGGTCGAATGATAGGCAATCCCCCAGAAGAGCAGCGGAGGTATATGTGTGATGCCCACAAATTCGGGTATCTTCCAACCCGACCGATGGTGCTACACGATACTCACAACTGTACATTCATTCTATTGAAACGACATCAAAATTTGTGAATCAACGACATTTTAATTACATTAATAATATTACATCCCGTCCCTAGGTTCTAAAAGCATTACATTATTTGTTCATCATACTATAATATACATAACTTACTAGTTTATTACAAGGTAAACTAATCGTTCATCTTCGTCTTGCCTTTATCCTTGTCGTATCCCTCGGTTCGTTCGGTCCTAGCTGCATTCATATGGTTCAAGCAAGAGTGAGCATAACAAGCTCAGCAAGTAAAACAATTTCTTTTAAACAATATGCTAGAAACATAGGAATCGTATATCTTCAATAACTGAATAATAGTTATGAAGTACTATCAATAATTCAAAATATCATTTCTTTTCCTTCAAAACATTTAACAATAACAATATTCAGTAAAAACATCAATTCTGGCTAAAGACCATGAGCATTTCATAACTTCTTTGAAAAGGACAACCCGACACTAAGTCCGTAAGTCTGATATATCTTACGAGCACTTCTGGGTGATCAGCCTATAGTACTCTATGTTGATCAACACTACATCCATTAAACGTATGTACGTTTAAGTTTTGGCAACCTCGCGTGCCCATCGAATAATCGATGAAAAATACATTTGTTTATTCATACTCAAGCTTACCTTGAATTCGTACCAAACAATTGGCGTAGGATAGCGTTAACAATTCTATATTGAAAGATTTGTAAATAAATCAATCAACTCTTCAAGATTAGTCTAGCCGAGGTAAAACTAGCATCGACCCTTTAGTAAAACACTTGATGCATCTCATAACATGAATCACAGAAAACTTGGCTAACACGAAGGTTAGACAAGCGTTTAAGAAAAACTTGCCTTCAACGTCTGCTACAGTATAATAACATTTCCTTTCAGTCTTTACGGTCTCTACAACACATAACCACATAACATACCATATTAGGTCATGAATGAACATACATGGTTCCTAATGAATCTTATCCTTCTTCTCAATCTAATCCTATTTAGATATGTTATTTATTGGTTCTGGCTTATCGTTTTAACTTACATCATTCTTACCAACTTCTTTCTCTTCTATATCTTACTTGGATTTACTTTATTAATACAACTCGTTTCGAGTTAATCATCCTTCCTCACGGCTTACTAACTTTCTTACGTTATTAATCAAAACTTGATCGTCATTGGTTAAGTACACTTACTGCATATCGTTCACGTTCAATTACCTATCTTCAACCCTAAGTGACCATACTTAAGGTGTAAGAATATCTTAATAATGCCACCTTATGTTTGTTAAGGTTATGTTACTTCATTTGTCTTTCCTTTTATCTTCATAATCATTCATCTCTATGCAATCCCTAAAAAGTCATGACTATACAAGATTTTCTTCTTTATGTCACATCGCGACGTGACTTAGCAGTGTGCATGCTCCGGACTCGGCACTGCGGCTCGAGTCTCCTTTGTTATGGCCACGCTGCGGTGCCAATTAACAGTGTACCTTATCTCGGCCTCGATCTACGGCGCGGGCTTTTGTGCCTTGAGTCGCGCTGCGGCGCGGACTCTGTGCCTCAGAAAAATTTGACAGATTTTTATTTTTGTGAGATTCCCGGACGCATAACTTCTTTGTTATAAGTCCGAATTGGCTCATTCAAAAGCCTACGGTTCACAAATTATATACTCTACACGTTCATGCAAGAATTTTATCTATTTGACTTTGTTTGCTAAAAATTCATCTATTAGTCCATTTATAACGAAAACGGTAAACGTTTGTGAACGTTCAACGCTCGTTTCTTCATTCTAAGTCAGAATTCGGTTATTATCTTGTCCGTAACTCTAAAATGCCAAATAAGACTTGTCTCCATTGAAAACTAATGTTTCTAAGCTCAATATCAAAATTTGACTTCCATTACGAGAATTTCACGAATTCTACGATTATCGTCCAAACTCGTAAATTTTGCCTTAACTTCATTTCTTATGATTTGTTCATCGTTTCAAATGGATTCAATCCATCATACTAACATCTTGACATACATATTTCATTAACTTATAAACATGATAAGTTATTACTTGTTCTTTGTGAGTTTATAACTTATAAAAGTATAAACTACTTATGACTTCCTTTCTTATGACTTATTATAGTTTAAGTCTTTTAACCACCATTCTTGCTTCTTATTATCATACAATCTATTAAAGTAAACATATGAATAGTTCATATAAACTTCTTCATGAGTTCAAAACTTAATTAAGTTTGAATTACTTATTCATGACTTATACGGCTTAAGTAAGCATTGATTAATCATTCTTATCATTCCTTAGCTTACATGTTCTACCACTACCCCTTCTCTAACAATTGAAGAGAAAGAGAATTATGGTTTAAGTTCTTACCTATGAAGATCACTTGGTTAATCTTTAATCTCCTTCGCTTCTTAAATTCTCAAAGGCTAACTTGTTCTAGCTTTTGTAGCTTATTCTCACTTATTCTCTCTAACCAATAAGCTATCAAGTTATTGGATGAAAATCTAACAACTAACAAATGAGCTAGCAAGCTTCCTATTTATAGGACTTCCTAAGTTAGGGTATAATGGTCATAAAGCCACTCCACCTCCTTAATCACCTCCTTACTATTCATTACCTAGCTATTAAGTAAACTTGGCCACCACACTTACTTAGCTCTTAAGTATACTTGCTTAGCACATAGCTTATCCTTTGCTTGCTCATCAAATTAATTACTTGGCCATCACAACACTTATCCATTAAGTTTACTTAATCATCACATATAAGCACTTTGCTTGTTCATCACACATAAGCACTTTACTTAGCCTTTAAGTTACTTAACTTATCCTTTGCTTAACCCTTAAGTCTACTTGCTCATCACACAAAGTTCTTGATCACCAATTCACCCATATGATCATGGGTTGCCCCATGGATCCTCCTAATCCATTGGATTCTTACTTTGGGCTTAAGGTTTAATTAACCTAACATATACATTGGGCTTGCATTAACAATTCTTTGGGCTTTAACATTAATTCACATTGGGCTTTATTATTATCCCAATTGGACATTACAATCTCCTACACTTGGGCCTTATCGATATCTCATTGGACTTTAAAATTTCCTATTCAATCCTACAAGTCCATTACATTTGGCTTAAAGCCTTATAACGTATAATTTACGTATTAATCTCATATTCTAACTAGTATACTTATTTAATATACGACATTCCATCATTCATACATACTCGTATAATACCTCTTATTATACTTGTATTCATTACCTCGTATAATACTTACATATTATACAATCATTGCTTTAATTCATTATACACATTTAAATTCCTTATCGGAACTCATTTTCCCTAATAGTTAGGTTTTAAGTCCGCAAGCAAAAAACTGCGTTTGCCATAACTGAAATGTTATTGGATATTCCATCTCACCTCGATATTCTATCATTACGTATTTCTCAGAAGTTCAAAAATAATTCCCGAGCAGAAATGCGTGAATAGTATTTTTCAGAAAATTTCTCAAAAAGCTTTTATTTTTGTCTTGGAAATTCAAACACTTTAATTCTACCACGTAGCCAAAACACTATGACATTCTGATATGTCTAGGTTATAGAATGACCTTTAATTAGCTTACTCCCATAAACAATTAATTAAATTCATTTAATCCACATAATCAAATAAAATTTTAATTCTCAAAAAATCAAATTTTCTGGGGCGTTACACTCTTCCCCCCTTATAAGGATTATGTCCCCAAAATCACGCTAATAATACATACACCATTGAGGAAACATTTTCCTTTATTTTAATCTCAAGTTCCCACAATGCTTCTTTGACATTGTGGTTCTTTCATTTCACCTTCAACGAAGGTATTATCTTATTTTTCACGACTTGTCACTTCCTATCAATAATTTGAGTTAGAAGTTTAAATAATTATTGACACATTACATTATTACCCTTTCATTAGCTTTTAACTTAGAATTATTTGGACCTCAAATTCCTCCTTCAAAATAAGATTATACATGATCTTCTCTTTATCCTACATTCTCTTCTTCACTCGCTTGCACTCCTCGTTACCTAGTTGTATTTAATTAACTCGTTCCATTATCGTGGATTAAGTCTACGTTATGAATAACATTTCTACCACTTCATTTCGTAATTTAACTTATAGCTTCGTGCTTGCCATCTCCGTTAGTAACTCATTCTGAGTCGTTAACATTGGTAGCTTTTCCCTACCCTTCCTACTTAACGCGTTGGCTTCTATGTTTACCTTCCATGTATGATATAACATATCACAGTCGTGATCCTTTATCCATTCTAATTATCTTCTCTACTTCGTATTCAACTCCTTCTGTGTGGAGATATATTTCGCAGACTCTTACAGTCCGTGTATATCTCACACTTCTCCCCGTATAAATACTATCTTCAAATCTTTAATTCAAAAACTACTGCTGCCAATTCTAAATCATAAGTAGGATAGGCCTCCTTATAATTTTTTTAACTAGCGTGATGCATACGCAATGACCTTGCCATGCTACATGAGCACGCAATCTCGTCATCTATGCGAAGCATTGAGATACACTATAAAATCCCCGTATCATTTGATAAAGACAATACAGATGCCTCACTTAACCTTCCTTTTAGCTCCTGAAAACTATTTTCTCCCTTTTCATTCCCAACCTACTTCTCAATAACAAATTTTGTTTATCTCTTTAAGCTACAATTCACACGTAGTGAATTCCGTATCCAACTTCTCCCTCCGTAGTGTTTCTCACACTATTTCTAAATGTTCAGCGTGATCTTCTGACATCTTAAAATAGACTAGAATATCACCAATGATCATTACGAAACCCTCATCCAAATATTATTTGAACACTCTGTGACGCTAATGGTACTTTCAACCATAGCACCTCACAAGAGTACTTATCAATTTGCCACCGACTTGCTCGGCACCCATTACAGAAAGTCTAACTTTCGCACATTAGTTAACCCAAACGATATAACCAGAAACTCGTCATAACTATAACGAGTTCTGAACTTCATCTTATGTACCTCGTCCTTACTTACGTTTTGCCGATAATACCCTGTACACAAATCTATCTTAGAAAAATTCTTTGCCATCTTCAACTGATCAAATAGATCATCGATCCTGGGCCATAGGTATTCATTCTTAACCGCTAACTTACTCCTATTACGATAGTCGATACGCAACCGTAATGTCTCATCCTCTTCCTTAACATCCTCCTAACTTGCGTCATGATTAGACAACAAGAGCGTCGCGGTATTTTATTACTGTAAATTACTACATTGGGTTTCTTTAGAAAACCGAAGATTCATACTTTTATTATAACAATTTATTAAAGTTCTATGATTAATCAACCCATTCATACCGAGAATTACTTTAAATTCTCTCAACATTATCGGTGCTTATCTATCAACACTTGCTTACCATTATTATCCATGAAACCATTTCCACGAATATAATTAACGAAAGTTATTTCCCCATTCTCTACCGTAATGTTTAAAGATACTTATAATCCCTTTCAGACAGACTCCTAGATAAGTCTTTCCACATGTCTTACACACTTCGATCTTACACTTAGGATCCCCTTGTCCCACTCCAGTATTCCTGGAGTTAAAATTCTTTCTTTTTGGCTTACTATCATTACCACTAGCACTCTCTGCCTTGGTTCCTTCATTTCCCTTGCTCTTATTCTCCCTCTCTTTGTGATATTAGGTCAACGCCTCACTACCACCCTCGGCTATAATCACCTTTTCCAAAATGGTCCCACAGAAATAACTGAACACACAAAATCCTACTATAGAGCTGTGGTTTCAGCCCCGCTTCAAACCCACGAGCCTTCCTCTTCTCAGTGTCCACTTAATGTGGAGCAAACCTTGCCAATTCATTGAATCTGGTAGCGTACTGGGAACCGTTATGTCCCCTAGTTTAAGTTCTAAGAACTAAATCTCCATCCTCCCTTACATGCTTGTAGGGAAATAATTCTCGAAGAAAAACCTTCTTGAATTATTCCCACGCTACCACATCTGTTCTAGCCCCACCCTGGTGAGCCTCCCACCAAAAGTTGGCTTCCCCTTTCTTCATGTAAATTGCAAAAGAAGTCTTTTGTGCCTCACCTACATTTTGTAATAACAAAGGCCTTCTCTATTTCTTTTACCCATGTCCGAGCTTCTAATGGGTCCGCTGTTCTTTTGAACTCCGGCGGACCTACACTTTTAAATTCTTTAAAGGTAGTCATTTTGGCTAACCTAGGTTCGGCAGGTACTCTACCCCCGGTTTAGTTAAATGTAGCCGTTAATAAATTAACAAACTCTTACATAGGGTTGTTTTGACCCCCTTGATTTTCATTACGTGGTTCCGCTTCCAGATTACGTTGGCTTCTTCTTGACGGCATTTTTTGATTAAATAAATAAAATTTCATTATTATCTATTTACTTGCTTGGTTATTATTCGCCACATAACAACTCATACCATAACAAAGCATATTAAATGAAAACTTCATTATATTCATATGGTTTTTCATAGTCTGAAACTATTTACGCTTTACTTCCATAGCCAACGGCTAGTACATTTCTATCCCACAATTGAACTTCTCAAAAGTTGGGATTTACAAAAAGACTACCCTTTTATATAAAAGAGGGTTTTACGTCACTACACAAATATTTATAACTCTAGCTTTCTAATAATGCATAACAGTGTCCTCATGTTTCTCATTCGCAATCATTTCTACAGTATCCCGACTAATAATATGTCGAGTCTGCCCCGACTCTATAGAATAACAAGCAACTTTAAGCTTGAAATCCTTATGAGCACTCTTATGGATGTAAGACATCCGTGCTATCTTTCGGTCTCTCTTAATCATTTTCTTACGAAGCTTATCGGCCTCTTCCTTATAGTCCCTAGCCTTACTTTCATCATAAGCATATGTCTCATCATGTTCTCGACTCAAAAAATCGCTTTGCAGACACCTTAGCTTCATGGAGATAATTAATATCTTCACTCGATTCTCGCATAACTGCATTTCAATTGCACATTCTCGTCAAGCCTTCGCCAGATACAATGCTCTCATCAGATCCGGAGGTAATGACTCTAGTGTAGGTACCACCGTATTAACCGATGTTACCTCTATTTCCTCCTCCTCATTGACCATTATATTAAGATATGACACTATATCCATATCTCCCTCGGAGTAGTTTTCCTCAGAAAAGTACTCCACTATCTCCGACTCCTCTAGAATCACTAATGGTACCTTCGTCACCGGCATAGGTACAGGCTCTACTCTGTTCACAACTTCTTCGCTCACCGCGTGTATATCTCTATACATCAAGCTATCGATCAACATCCTATAATAACACATAACATGTTGATTAGTACATAACACACCATACTATAAGCACAAATCACATTTAATTTATTTTAGGGTTAATTTCCATCTTTTAAATCTTTCAGTACTGAGTTTCCTCAATACCTTATTGACTCATTCGACTGAAGTAAAGCTTGAGTTTACTTCCTTCAGACATTTCTTCCTTAATGAGGTTATTAGCCTAAGGTTCTCCCCCCTTATGTTTTATAACCCTATGCTTTGATACCATCCTGTGACGCCCCCAAATTCGGGTATCTTCCAACCTGACAGATGGTGCTACACGGTACTCACAACTGTACATTCATTCTATTGAAACGACATCAAAATTTGTGAATCAACGACATTTTTATTACATTAATAATATTACATCCTGTCCCTAGGTTCTAAAATCATTACATTATTTGTTCATCATACTATAATATACATAACTTACTAGTTTATTACAAGTTAAACTAATCGTTCATCTTCGCTCTTGCCTTTATCCTTGTCGATCCCCTGTTCGATTTTGGCCCTAGTCGCATTCATATGGTTCAAGCAAGAGTGAGCATAACAAGCTCAGCAAGTAAAACAATTTCTTTTAAACAATATGTTGGAAACATAGGAATCGTATATCTTCAATAACTGAATAATAGTTATGAAGTACTATCAATAATTCAAAATATCATTTCTTTTCTTTCAAAACGTTTTACAATAACAATATTCAGTAAAAACATCAATTCTAGCTCAAGACCATGAGCATTTCATAACTTCTTTGAAAAGGACAACCCGTCACTAAGTTCGTAAGTCCAATATATCTTACGAGCACTTCTGGGTGATCAGCCCATAGTACTCTATGTTGATCAACACTACATCCATTAAATATATGTACATTTAAGTTTTGGCAACCTCGCGTGCCCATCGAATAATCGATGAAAAATACATTTGTTTATTCATACTCAGGCTTACCTTGAATTCGTACCAAACAATTGGCGTAGGATAGCGTTAACAATTCTATATTAAAAGATTTGTAAATAAATCAATCAACTCTTCAATATTAGTCTAGCCGAGGTAAAACTGGCATCGACCCTTTAGTAAAACACTTGATACATCTCATAACATGAATCACAGAAAATTTGGCTAACACGAAGGTTAGACAAGCGTTTAAAAAAAACTTGCCTTCAGCGTCTGCTACAGTATAATAATGTTTCTTTTCAGTCTTTACGGTCTCTACAACACATAACCACATAACATACCACATTAGGTCATGAATGAACATACATGGTTCCTAATGAATCTTACCCTTCTTCTCAATCTAATCTTGTATTAGATTTATTATTTATTGGTTCAGGCTTATCGTTATAAATTACATCATTCTTACCAACTTCTTTCTCTTCTATGTCTTACTTGGATTTACTTTATTAATACAACTCATTTCGAGTTAATCATTCTTCCTCACGGCTTACTAACTTTCTTACATTATTAATCAAAACTTGATCGTCATTGGTTAAGTACACTTACTGCATATCGTTCACATTCAATTACCTATCTTCAACCCTAAGTGATCATACTTAAGGTTTAAGAATATCTTAATAATGCCACCTTATGTTTGTTAAGGTTAAAAGGCTATTTCATTCACTTTTCCTTTTATCTTCATAATCATTCATTCTATGTCTTTTCTTTTATCTCTATAATCATTCATCGCGGACTGTGCATCGAAAAAATTAATGATTTTTTATTTTGTGAGATTCAGGCGCCTTAGACGCAGATTTTAACTTTCTTTGTTATAAGCATAACTTCTTTGTTATAAGCCCGAATTGGCTCGTTCAAAAGCCTACGGTTCACAAAATACATACTCTACACGTTCATGCAAGAATTTTATCTATTTGACTTCATTTGCTAAAAATTCACCTATTAGTCCATTTATAATAAAAACGGTAAACGTTCGTGAACGTTCAACGTTCGTTTCTTCGTTCTAAGTCGGAATTCGGTCATTCTCGAGTCTGCAACTTTAAAATGCCAAATAAGACTTTTCTCCATTGAAAACCAATGTTTCTAAGCTCAATATCAAAATTCAACTTCCATTCCGAGAATTTCATGAATTCGACGATTATCGTCCAAACTCGTAAATTTCGCCTTAACTTCATTTCTTATGATTTGTTAATCGTTTCAAATGGATTCAATCCATCATACTAACATCTTGACATACATATTTCATTAACTTATAAACATGATAAGTTATTACTTGTTCTTTGTGAGTTTATAACTTATAAAAGTATAAACTACTCATGAGTTCCTTTCTTATGACTTATTATAGTTTAAGTCTTTTAACCACCATTCTTGCTTCTTATTATCATACAATCTTATTAAAGTAAACATATGAATAGTTCATATAAACTTCTCATGAGTTCAAAACTTAATTAAGTTTGAATTACTTATTCATGGCTTATACGGCTTAAGTCTATTGATTAATCATTCTTATCATTCCTTAGCATACATGTTCTACCACTACCCCTTCTCTAACAATTAAAGAGAAAGAGAATTATGGTTTAAGTTCTTACCTATGAAGATCACTTGGTTAATCTTTAATCTCCTTCTTGCTTCTTGAATTCTCAAAGACTAAGTTGTTCTAGCTTTTGTAGCTTATTCTCACTTATTCTCTCTAACCAATAAGCTATGAGTTATTGGATGAAAATCTAACGACTAACAAATGAGCTAGCAAGCTTCCTATTTATAGGACTTCCTAAGTTAGGGTATAATGGTCATAAAGCCACTCCACTTCCTTAATCACCTCCTTACTATTCATTACCTAGCTATTAAGTAAACTTGGCCACCACATTTACTTAGCTCTTAAGTATACTTGCTTAGCACATAGCTTATCCTTTGTTTGCTCATCAAATTAATTACTTGGCCATCACAACACTTAGCCATTAAGTTTACTTAATCATCACATATAAGCACTTTGCTTGTTCATCACACATAAGTACTTTACTTAGCCTTTAAGTTACTTAACTTATCCTTTGCTTAACCCTTAAGTCTACTTGCTCATCACACAAAGTTCTTGATCACCAATTCACCCATATGATCATGGGTTGCCCCATGGATCCTCCTAATCCATTGGATTCTTACTTTGGGCTTAAGGTTTAATTAACCTAACTTATACATCGGGCTTTGCATTAACAATTCTTTGGGCTTTAACATTAATTCGCAGATTGGCTTTTTATTATTATCCCAATTGGACATTACAATCTCTCCTACACTTGGGCCTTATCAATATCTCATTGGACTTTACAATTTCTTACTCAATCCTACAAGTCCATTACATTTGGCTTAAAGCCTTATAACGTATAATTTACATATTAATCTCGTATTCTAACTCGTATACTTATTTAATATATGACATTCCATCATTCATACATACTCGTATAATACCTCGTATTATACTTGTATTCATTACCTCGTATAATACTTACGTATTATACAATCATTGCTTTAATTCATTATACATATTTAAATTCCTTCTCGGAACTCATTTTCCCTAATCGTTAGGTTTTAAGTCCACAGGTGAAAAACTGTGTTTGCCATAACTGAAATATTATTGGATATTTCATCTCACCTCGATATTCTATCATTACGTATTTCTCGGAAGTTCAAAAATAATTCCCGAGCAGAAATGCGTGAATAGTGTTTTTTGGAAAATTTCTCAGAAAGCTTTTATTTTCGTCTTGGAAATTCAAACACTTTAATTCTACCACGTAGCCAAAACACTACGACATTCCGATATGTCTAGATCATAGAACGACCTTCAATTAGCTTACTCCCATAAATAATTACTTAAATTCATTTAATCCACATAATCAAATAAAATTTTAATTCTCAAAAATCCAAATTTTATAGGGAGTTACAATATGAGGTTGACTCATTCACATCGTTAGCGGCTCAGGTTGCAGCGCTAACAAAATGGCTAGACACCATGGGACTATTAGCAGTGCAGAATGTTCAGAGTGTCGTAGTCTAGTGTGAGTTATGTCATGGGAGCCACCTTACTGATCAGTGTGCAATAAGCCCTGAGTCAGTTCAATTCATTTCCAACTACGGGTGGCAACAAAATGCTAATCTTCCCACTTATTACACCCCGGGCTTGAGAAATCATCCCAACTTCTCTTGGGGAAACAACAACAACAACAACAACCCCAATCAAGCACAACCTTCATCCACCAGGCCGAATTATTCTAACCATCCGGGTTTTCAATCTTAGAATCAGTACACCCCACAGCCGCAGAGCGCTCAAAATTAGTTCCACCATCCACCACCTCAACAGGAGAGGAAGCCTTGCTCGGAAGATCTCTTGTCGAGGTATATTGCCCAAAATGAAACAAGGAGTAACAATCAAGAAGCCTCCATTCGGAATCTTGAAGTATAGATGGGATAATTGGCCACTGCTTTAAACAGTCGTCCACAAGGCACATTTCCTAGTGACATTGATATCAACCCAGAACGAGAAGGCAAAGAACAATGCAAAGCAGTGACTACTAATGATCAAGGTGGAGAGAGTTCTCCTGTGGAAGATGAAGTTATTGAAGAGGAACTTGCAGTGAAGCAGAATAATGAGAAATCTGGGGGTGAGGAAAGTACTCAAGATAACCCTCCAACACCATCTCCTCCAATGAATAAAGTCAACCCTCCTCTCCCTCAGTTGCCTTTCCCCCAGCGTTTGCAGAAACAGAAGCTGGACAAGCAGTTTTCTAAATTCCTGGAGGTGTTCAAGAGGCTTCACATAAACATCCCATTTGCGGAGGCATTAGAGGGAATGCCAAGTTATGTCAAGTTTATGAAGGATATTTTATCTAAGAAGCGTAAAATGGGGGATTATGAAATAGTGGCGCTGACAGAGGAGTGCAGTGCCATCTTACAAAACAAGCTTCCACCGAAGCTAAAAGATACAGGAAGCTTCACAATTCCTTGCACTATTGGGGACCAATTCATTGGCAAGGCTTTATGTGATCTACGGGCTAACATCAACTTGATGCCTCTAACTATATATAAGAAGTTGGGCCTAAATGAAGCCAAACCTACAAGCGTCACTTTACAATTGGCTGATAGATCTCTTACATACCCGAAAGGGATAGTAAAAGATGTGCTTGTTAAGGTTGACAAGTTCTTATTCCCAGCTGACTTTATTGTCCTAGATTTTGAAGAAGATAGGGAAGTCCCTATAATATTAGGCAGGCCATTCTTGGCGACTGGGAGGACCCTAATTGATGTACAGAAAGGAGAGTTAATAATGAGGTTACATGATCAAGAATGTTCAATGTCTTCAGATCGATGAAATATCCTAATACTCTTGAGGACTGCTTCTAGATTAATAATATTGATAATTCAGTGAGGGAAGTGTTCTCATAAACATGCATTAAAGACCCTTTGGAAGCCACATTGACAGGGGCCAGTACTATGGAAGAGCCCACACATGTGGAATGTCCTAAGTGGCTAAATGAACCCCAAAGATCCAAACAATTCCAACGACAGTTTAAGTCTCTAAATGATGATGAGGCGTCAACTTCCAAGGCTCAGCCATCGATCATAGAACCTCCCATTCTGGAATTAAAGCCATTGCCAAAACACCGGAGGTATGTTTACTTAGGGGACTCATCCACTTTACCTGTGATAATTTCTGCTTCTTTAACCAAGAGCTAAGAAGACAAGTTGTTGCTAGTGCTTAAGAAATACAAAACGACCTTGGGGTGGTCCATTTCTGATATAAAAGGGATTAGTCCAACACTATGCATGCACAAAATCTTATTAGAAGAAGGGTCTAAGCCGTCTATTGAACATCAACGACGGTTAAACCCCATCATGAAAGAGGTGGTTCGAAAGGAGATTATAAAACTGCTAGATGCTGGAATCATTTACCCCATTTCTGATAGTCATTGGGTCAGTCCTATCCAGTGCGTGCCGAAGAAGGGTGGAATGACTGTAGTACCCAACGAAAACAACGAGCTGATTCCAACCAGAACAGTGACTAGATGGAGCGGGTGTATGGATTATAGGAAATTGAACAAATCCACCTATAAGGACCACTTTCCTCCTCCATTTATTGATCAAATGCTCGATAGACTTGCTGGGCATGAATTTTATTGTCTGTTGGATGGTTACTCTGGGTATAATCAGAACTCAATTGCTCCCGAGGATCAGGAGAAAACTACTTTCACGTGCCCATATGGGACATTTGCATTTCGCAAAATGTCTTTTGGGTTATGTAACGCTCATGCTATATTTCAGCGATGCATGATGTATATTTTCTCTGACATGGTTGAAAAGACCCTGGAGGTCTTCATGGATGACTTCTCAGTATTCGGGAGCTCTTTTGATAATTTCCTAAAAAATTTGACTGCCGTTCTTCATAGATGTGTTGAGACTAACCTAGTCTTGAATTGGGAAAAGTGCCACTTCATGGTTGAGGAGGGCATTATTCTAGGCCATCGGGTCTCTGCTGGCAGCATTGAGGTTGATAAGGCAAAAATTGATGTTATTAATAACCTTCCACCCCCGACGTTAGTAAAAGGGATAAGGAGTTTCCATGGGCAAACTGATTTTTAAAGGAGGTTTATCTAAGACTTCTCATGGATAGCTAAACCGTTGTTTACACTATTGGAAAAGGTCATACCTTTCCAATTTGATGAAGCCTACCTGAGTGCTTTTGAGTTATTAAAGGAAAGACTTATCTCGGCTCCTATTGTTATAGCCCCTGACTGGACCTTTCCTTTTGAGCTAATGTGTGACGCAAGCGATTTTGCTATAGGGGCGGTTCTAGGCCAGAGAAGGGAGAAAGTATTCCACACAATATACTATGCCAACAAAACTTTAACTGATGCTCGGCTGAATTATACTACCACTGAGAAGGAGCTGCTGGCAATTGTCTATGTGTTTGATAAGTTCTGTTATTGCCTCATAAGGTGATCGTCTACACTGATCACTCGGCAATCAAATACTTGATTAAAAAGAAAGATGCAAAGCCGCGATTGATAAGATGTGTCTTGCTTCTCGAAGAGTTTGATTTAGAGATCCGAGACAAGAAGGGGACAAAAAATTAGGTAGCTGATCACTTATCAAGGTTTGAAAACACCTCGCATTCGGGAGATGCTGAAAAAGTCATCAATGATTTCTTCCCGGATGAAAAACTTTTTATCGTCCATAGAAAAGCCCCGTGGTATGTGGACTTTGCCAATTTTTGTCGCTTGCCAAGTGCTTCCTCCAAACCTAATCTATCAACAGAGGAAGAAATTCCTAAAAGATGCCAAGCAATATTTGTGGGATGAGCCATTCCTGTTCAAGAAGTGTTCTGATCAAATTCTGTGAAGATGCTTGTCGGATGAGGAAATTGAAGGCGTGATACATCACTGCCATTCTTCAAATTATGGAGGTCACTTTGGGGGTCAAAGAACTGCAGCTAAGGTGCTTCAGTCTGGATTTTACTTGCCCACCATATTCAAAGATGCACACACATATATGTTGCACTGTAATAGATGCCAAAGGGTGGGAACTATTTCGAGAAGGCAAAAATTGCCCTTGCAGAATATCCTCGAAGTGGAACTTTTTGATGTCTGGGGTATTGACTTCGTGGGTCCATTCCCATCCTCCTACAACAATCTCTATATTCTTGTGGCAGCGGATTATGTCTACAAGTGGGTTGAAGCAGTTGCCTTGCCGACTAATGATGCGAAGGTAGTGCTTCAGTTCCTTATGAAAAACATTTTAACTCGTTTTGCCACGCCTCGGGCTATTATTAGCGATGAAGGGTCGCATTTTTGTAACAAATACTTAGAAGCCCTTATAGCTAAGTATGGGGTGACCCATAAGATAGTCACTGCATATCATCCACAGACTAGTGGCCAAGCCGAGATTTCTAATCAAGAAGTAAAACGAATCTTGGAGAAGATTATTAACCCCAATCGCAAGGACTGGTCAAAGAAGCTCGACGATGCCTTGTAGGCTTACCGCACAACTTACAAAATGTATATCGGAATGTCTCCGTATAGGTTTGTCTATGATAAGGCATGTCATCTTCTAGTAGAATTGAAGCACAATGCTTATTGGGCTATTCAGAAGCTTAACTTTGATTTAGAAGCAGCCAGTGAGAAATGACTCTTGCAACTCAATGAATTAGACGAGTTTCGTCTACAAACGTACGAAAACGCTAAGTTGTATAAGGAGAAAACAAAGAGGTGGCACGATAAAGAAATACTCGACAGAAATTTTGAGCCTGGTCAAAAGGTTCTTCTCTTCAACTCCCGTCTGAAGTTATTCCCAGGAAAATTAAAGTCCAGATGGTCGAGGCCATTCACGATGGCCAAGGTGTATCCGTATGGGGCAATAGAGGTTGAGGACCCCAATTCTGACAAAACCTTCAAGGTTAATGGTCAGTGCTTGAAGCATTACTAGGGCGGCGAGGTAGACCGGTAGAACACCTCAATTACATTGGGAGACCCGATGTAAGACAGGATAATAGTCAAGCTGACGACTCTAAATCAAGCGCTTGATGGGAGGCATCCCCATCTCAGTATCAAATAAATTACTTTTATTTTTAGTAACTTCAGTCTTCTTTTGGTAGTCTTTAGTTACTGTCTGTAGTTCTTAGTATAGCATGTAGTCTGTATAGTGCATGTATGTTAGTATTTGTGTTTAAGGGCTTTCAGTAGTTAGAACTTGTGAATACTGTGTTTGTTGTGTTTCACAGGTCTTTGATTCATCGATATGAAATTTTGGCATGTGCAGATTGCTCAACTCAAGATCGTAAATTTATGCTCCATACCATGGCCATGCTACCGATATTTATATTGGCATTCGCACCGTAGCACCATATTCACGCTACAGCCTCAAGTTTCGCACTACAGCGCCGAGCAAAGAGAAGACATACTGCAAAGTCGCGCCCTGGCGCCAGGCACTATATAACCCTTCGCTACCGCAAAGGCTATATCGATTTGGTGCATTCTCGAATCTTCACGCCCGACGCTCCAAAGGCTTACGTACCAATTCAAAGCATTCGCGCAAACTCAAGACTGCGCAAAGACCGAGTACCATACTGAGATTCACGCCGCAACACCAGAGTGGGTTTGACCCCATGCCACAGCGCCATCAGTGTGTTTTTGTTGTTTAAATGAGGCGTTTCACTTAAATTATAGAGTTAATTCTTCTCTCTCCTTTCGTATCAGTTGCAACCTTGCCCATTTTCCTCTCCTACCGACGTCGTCTCCTCTCCCGCAGAGTCATTAGGCAACCAACCGTCGGCCGTTTCTTACCGTTTGGGCGCTCAACCGTCCTTTCAATTGCACTGCTGACCATTGATTCCGTTCATGCATTCCCTCTTTAAAAGCCAAGAAATGTACGGTGTTTTGTTATACTATTGGCTTGAACAGAAAAATTACTTACAGAGCGTGCCTTTAGATTATTTTTTCAAATCAATTATTGTAAGACCCCAAAATTTTTTTAAATAAAAAGGAATTTCCTTTATTTATTATTTTGAAATAGTAAGGGTTGATTTGATTAATGTGGATAGTTAAGGGTTAAATACGCAAATATTTCAAAATAAGCAAGTGGTTATAAAATATTCATTTTTTGTTGGGGAATATTCGTTTGGTCGTGGAATATTCGTGATCGTTGGGAATATTCGCATTTACTAGCAGTATGACCATGTGTGGGCCCCATAACTTAAAGCGATTGGATGAAGAAAACGACAAATATAAGTTGGTTAAAAATAACTAGCGTAGTTGTTACCAATTAAGACCATTGGAATACCCGGTGGTTAAAATACAAGAATACGCGTGGTTGCACAAGAGAGACACCAGATTGCACGCAGTATTGCATCAATTATTGATCCTTATGTAAGAAGGCACTACTCAATAATTGTTACAAAGAATTATCGCTCAAGATTTTATTTTATTGATTCAATAATTGTTGCGTTGATATTTTATATTATTGTTGTTCAATAATTGTCATCGCACATTATCTCCATTATCGATCAATAATTCATATTATTTAAATAATATTATTAGATAGCATTATTGGCAATGTCTAGAAAGTTCGTCAAGGAGAGGTTTGGTCACCTAATTGCGGCGCCAAGATAAGAGAAATCCTTATCTGAAAGCCCTCTTTCCGAGGAACTACCTGGTTGTCATAATTGTGATTCGTAATATTATTTGTGAATAATTAATTATTGATATGATAAGAAAATATTTATAAACGATGGATTTATTTATTTTATGTGGTTATAATTGAATGATTTAATGTTGAGGTGTTTTATCAGTAATTTTTTTGAATGGAGGTATTAAAAATCAAATCAAGATTTTTACGATGTATCATGTGAGTTATAATTTTTAATCCCGACCGTTGGATCGTTGTAATTTTTGGATATGTTATACATACATAAGTTGAGTATATGTCCACAAATTTTGAACCGTTAAAATGAACGAATGATTTGTTATGAATTTTAAGAGGTGACTGATTCGGAAATTAGGGTTATAATTGATTTTGGTGGAAAATTCTAGAATTGAGTGGGGCCCCACTTGTGGTTGGTGAAGAAATGTGCTGAATTTTATTTCAAATGTGGTGGGTGGTAATAGTAGTAGTAAAGCCATCGTAGTAGCAGTCAAGTCGCGCTTTTGTAGGCTAACATTTTCCTATAAATAGAGGGCTAAGTTAGAATTGAAAATCACACCGTAAACAAAGTTTTCTCTCTTTCTCTATATTATCGAGCGTATTTTGTGAGTATTTAGATACTTTGAGAGTTGTTGTTCAAAGATAAGTTTCATTCAAAGATCACTTCCGACCTTTCCTTCCGGCAACCGATTCTTTCGAGGTAAGGGATATTATTTTTTTCAGAATGATATTATTTCTTCAATATCATTATCTTTGAAATATTAGTTGGAACTTTTATCAAATTTGGAACTTTTTCATGTCGGGTTACTTATTCATGAGTTACTATTCACGAGTTACTATTCATGAGTTACTATTCACGAAGTTACTATTCATGAGTTACTATTCACGAAGTTACTATTCACAAGCACTATTCATGAAGCGTGAAAATGTTTTTGTGGAATTTCTATCTTTTGGTGTCTGAGTTACTATTCACGATATACTAAGACTATTCACGATACTCAAGACTATTCACGATATACAAGACTATTCATAGAAAAATAAAATTTCTTCTTTTTGTCCAAAACATCTATTCGGATACTAGCTTCGATTGTATCCATGTTTTGATCATTCTTGAATTTTACACCACTATGATTATTTTGAGGTATTGTTGGACATGGATAAAACAAAGTACTAATCCTTAATCCTTAATCCTTGTCATTTTGTTTCACCGGATTCGTTCTTTAAAAATATTTTCATCATCCTCGGCCTTAAATGATGATATTATTGAATATCTTTGGCCCCAAAAGTAAAAGATGAATGATTTTCAAGAATATCTTTTGGCTCGTAGTGCAAAGATGAACAGTGTTTAAATGAAATACGACCGATCGATGAATATCTTTGGCCTTTAGTGCAAAATGATGAGCAAGGTGTTGAGATGAACATGACCGATTGATGAATATCTTTTGGCTCAGTAAAGTGCAAAGATGAATATTTGATTTGAGATGAATATTGATTGATGTTACTGAGGATAAAATATTGATGATGGACCGTTAAATTCATAGATTATAGTAGATTTCATTCTCTACGTAACTCTTCTATGAATTATTATTTCACGCTGTAATGTTGATCCAAACTTGTTGTCTATCAGTATTCTATTAAATTTTTTCCTCGTTGAAGACTAACGATAATTTGTTGTATATTATCTTAGTCATAATATTCTTTATCGAGCTAGTTGAGCTCACCCTTTTCCTTTTTGTTCCATTCTTTCGTAGGAGGCGAGAATATAGCGAGTACGTAGCCTGGGTATGGAATGAAGGTTTTAGAAAGGATTGTTTAGTAATCCTCACCATTTTTGTAAAATAATGTATCAATAAATGTGATGAGGATTTATTGGAGTATAAATATTGTCTAGAAGATAATATTTGTATTTAAACTCACGTTTTTGTTGTAATAATAATAAAGTTGTAGTTGTTTTGCACTCATGTATTGACAACTCGTAATGGGTGATGTATACCTATTTTGGGGGCGCCACAGGTTGGTATCGAGCTTAGGGATATGATCTCCAATGAGATCGGGAATAGAACTAGGAGCGGAGAGACGAGTAAATCCTTTGCTAGTGTGTCCTACCTAAGCTTATTTGTTAGTTGGTCAAGATATATAGGGATATTATGTGATATATTGATTTCCTTAATTAACCCTTGTTTTATGACAAGATTTGAGAATGTCGATCGAGAATATTAACAAGTGGAGTAAATGAGACCGTGGAGATGCCTCTGTCTTTACCAACGAGGAGAACGTGCAACAGTGGCAATGTTCCTCCGTGAACAACACCACCGAAAGTATGAGATGATGAACGAGGGATGTTTAGAAGCTTTTTGCGTTCATTCATGCAAAATCGCACGAGGAGACTCGTGTTCAAAATACGAGGAGGAAATGATAGCAATTCACGGGTTGTCACAACCAAGCGCTTCAAAGAGTTGGGACCACTAATTTAAGGGAAAGCGATCCGATCATGGCGGAAACATGGGTCAAACAAATTACCAAGATATTCGATGTCTTGGGATGCACGGAGGACAGAAGGTTCCATTCGCCACCTTTATGTTCCGTGGCGAGGCAGACCATCGGTGGGAGTTCGTGGAAGCGTACTCCATCCAAACCAAGCACTCAAAGATGTCTTGGGAGACGTTTGAGAGACTATTTAATGACAAATACTTTCCCGAAAGTGTTCGGCTATATGAAGGAAGTGGAGTTCATCGATTAGAGCAAAACAACACGACGGTGTCTCAAAGACGAGGCAAAGTTTGCAGAGTTATCCGTGTTCAGACCTCATTTGGTGGAGAATGAGGAACGATGACGCGGATGTTTCTTAGAGGTTTGAAACCCAAAGATACGTCAAGATCTCATTTCTCATAAACTTCTCTTTATTCGAGATGTTGTAAAGCAGGCTCAATTATTAGAGCGAGATAACGAGTACTACCAACTAAGGGACCATAACCGTGGATCGTACTAAAAGATAGCAATCCAAATGAATAATGATAACTCATGCGGAGAAAGAAACAGACGGATGTAAATGGTAACCACTCTGGTGGTAATCATGGTCATGAAAAATGAAGAAGCGAGTCGGGGAGGAGATTTTAAAAGAGGAGATTTAACAACGACTATGTGAAGACGGCAAAGGCTTAAGCAAAGAATCGGTTCTAAGGGAGGAGAGCGACCACCGGCCATATGCTACAAATGTTTAAAAGAGGGACATATCATTCAAACCGCCCACAACAGATTCAAGGTATGCTATAGTTGTGGAAAGGAAGGACATATCGCCGAGATTATTATGCAGAATAAACCTAGTTCAATGGGGACGGTGACTCAAAAGATCGTCCAAGAAAAGTCAAAGTCAACGATTCCGGAAGAGCGCTTTGTTGTGATCGGTCATAATGCGAGGAACCCAAACGAGGTGATCACGGGTAAGCTATTTATAAATTCTTGTGAAGTTTATACCTTACTTGATACCGGTGCATACCCATTCATTTATCTCTCCCGCATGTGCTCAACGCTTAAACTTGACTCAGGAGAAATTAGACTTTGACCTATCTGTGGAAACTCCGTTAGAGAAACTTTCATCACATCCATCGCTTATAAATCTTGTTTGATTCAAGTTGACACCATCACCTTACTCATTGACCTTATCTCTTTAAAGATACTTGTTTTTGATGTGATTTTAGGGATTGATTGGTTAACTACTCATCATGCCAAAATTGATTGTTTTCGTAAGGTTGTTAGTTTTCATATTCCTAACCAACCTTGTTGTATTTAATTCAAGCAACTAAACCATTAAAATCAATCACTATCATATCTAATCATAAAGCTATTCGCTTATTGAAAAACGGATGTCAAGCTTTCTTAGCCCACGTTATGGATTTGAATAAAGACACGCCAAATTTGAATAATATTCTGTTGTTATCGACTTTCCGACGATTTCTCAAGAACTTCCTGGCCTACCCCTTAACGTGAAGTTGAATTCTTTATTGATCTTGAACCCGGTACAAAGCCCATTTCTAAAACCCCATATCGAATGGCTCCTATTGAACTTCAGAGTTAAAGGTCCAACTATGAGAATTGTTGGACATCGGTTTCATTCGGTCCCAAGTACATCTCCTGGGTGCTCCTGCTTTTTTTGTAAAGAAGAAGAAAGACGGAGTATGCGACTTTGTATTGACTATCTGGAATTGAACCATGTCACCATCAAGAATAGGTATCCTCACCTCGTATTGATGACTTGTTTGACCCAATTGCAAGGGGCACAATTTTTTCAAAATCGATCTTCGCTCGGATATCATCACCAAGATTAAAAGCGAGGATATTCCAAAGACCGCCTTCGTAACTCCCAGATGGGCATTATGAATTCTTAGTCATGTCTTTCGGACTAACTAATGCTCCTCATGCTTTCATGGATATGATGAACCGAGTATTCAAGGAATATTTGGATCATTCGTTGTTGTCTTTATTGATGACATCCTTATATATTCCAAAAGTCGTGAAGATCATGAGCACCATTTGAAGTCGGTACTCCAAAGGCTTCGTGAAAACAAACTATATGCCATATTGAAGAAATGCGAGTTCGCTTAAGGAAGTAGCCTTTCTTGGGCATGTGGTGTCAAAACATGGAGTATCTGTTGATCCGCGAAGATTGAAGCAATACAAAGTTGGGAGCAACCAAGTCGGTGTTGATCAAGCACGTAGCTTTTTGGGCTTTAAGTGGTTATTATCGGAGATTCGTGGAAGGGTTTCTCGAATCGCTACTCCATTAACTCGCCTAACTCGAAAGGATACGTAAATTGTTTGGAGCGTAAGAATGCGAGAAAAGTTTCCAAGAGCTTAAGAGGAGACTTATTTTGCAGACTGTTTCTAACAATACCATCCGGTTTGGATGGATTTGTTATCTACAAACGATGCTTCGTGCAAAGGGTTAGGATGTGTTCTCATGCAACGTGGGGAAAGTCATAGCCTATGCCTCGCGACAACTTAAAGAGTATAAGAGGAATTATCCTACTCATGATCTAGAGAGGCGTGCAATGTTTGCCGCTTAAAGATATGGAGGCACTATCTATATGGGGAGAAAGTGGAGATATATTCGCACCATAAAAGCCTTAAATATTTCTTCACTCAAAAGAACTCAACATGTAACAAATGACGTTGGCTCGAGCTATTGAAAGACTACGACCACACTATTCAATACCATCCCGGTAAAGTTTAACGTGGTAGCTAACGATTGAGTAGAAGATCATACGGGAACGAAAAGCGATGATGTCAAGTATACGACAGAGCCAACTTTAATAGAAAAGTTAAGGTCGCTCAAGCCACCGAATCCGGAAATGATGCTTATGAAGAAGAAAGTACAAGAAGGAGCTATCCTAAGCGAGAATTGATGAAGAAGGAATACTTGAGTCCACTCTAGACTTTGTGTTCCTAACAACTCGATTTGAAGTACAAGATTATGATGGAGGCAACACAATACACCATTTGCAATCCATCCCGGGAGTACTAAATGTATCGTGATCTTCTACATACATTTTGGTGGAACAATATGAAGAGAGAGATTGCAAAGTTTATCTCAATGTGTTTAACTTGTCAACGGTAAAAGCGGAGCATCTAGTACCTAAGGGTCCGTTGCAACCACTTGAGATTCCGGAATGGAAGTGGGAACACATTACCATGGATTTCGTTACGGGTCTTCCTACGGTTTCTCAAGGCATCAATGCTATTTGGGTTATTGTTGATAGATTAACCAAATCGCTCATTTCTTGCCGATACGGAGACTTATTCCCTGAACGCCTCTTGCTAGTATGTACGTAAATGAGATTGTGAGGTTGCATGGCATGCCCAGATCCATAGTTTCGGATCGTGACCCAAGATTCACTTCAAGATTTTGGGTTAGCTTGCAAAAAGCTATGGGCACGGATTTACGATTTAGTTAAGCATACCATCCCCAAACGGACGGACAATCGAGAGGACTATTCAAACTCTTGAAGATTTATTAAGACTCGTGTCCTAGACTTCAAGGGCGTTGGGATAAGTATTTACCATTGGTGGAATTCTCCTACAACAACAGCTTATCAAGCAAGTATAGGTGTGGCTCCATTCAAGCATTATATGGACGAAAATGTCGTTCTCCAATATGTTGGGATGAGGTAGGTGAAGCAACATTGTTGGGACCCGAAGTTAAGACGTATGATCACCGAAAAGATCCAAATGATTCGACAACGATACAAAACAAGACAAGATCGACAAAAGAGTTATGCGGATCTTCATCGAAAGGACGTGGAATTTAATGTAGGGATCATGTATTGTCATGCGAGTTGCTCCATGGAAGGGAGTTACAAGATTTGGGAAGAGAGGAAAGCTCAATCCACGCATTTATTAGTCCATTTCAAATTCTTGACCGAGTAGGAAATGTAGCCTATAGACATGCGTTACCTCCGAGTATGTCTCGTGTTCATAATGTGTTTCACATATCAGTATTTCAGAATATGTGAAAGACCCAACCACGTTATCGAAGTTAGAACCATGACGAGATAGCCAAGACTTAACGTATGAGGAGGTACCGTCAAGATCTTGGATAGGAAGGAGCATGTCCCTACACAAGAAAGGTCATACCACAAGTTAAAGTTTTGTGGAGGAATCATGCTATAGAGGAAATGACCCGGGAATTGGAAACTAAATGAAAGCGAGGTATCCTCACCTTTTCAAACACTGTGTATCGTACGCCAATTTCGAGGACGAAATTTCATAAGGAGGAGGGAGGTTGTAAGACCCAAAAAATTTTTAAATAAAAAGGAATTTCCTTTATTTATTATTTTGAAATAGTAAGGGTTGATTTGATTAATGTGGATAGTTAAGGGTTAAATACGCAAATATTTCAAAATAAGCAAGTGGTTATAAAATATTCATTTTTTGTGGGAATATTCGTTTGGTCGTGGAATATTCAGATCGTCGTGGAATATTCGCATTTACTACAGCCATGTGTGGGCCCCATAAACGGAAAGCGATTGGATGAAGAAAACAATAAATATAAGTTGGTTAAAAATAACTGGCGTAGTTGTTACCGTTAAGATCGTTGGAATACCCGGTGGTTAAAATACGATGAATACGCGTGGTGGTCGCATAAAGAAGACACTCAGATTGCAGTATTGCATCAATTATTGATCCTTATGTAAGAAGGCACTACTCAATAATTGTTACAAGAATTATCGCTCGATATTTTATTTTATTGATTCAATAATTGCTGCGTTGATATTTTATATTATTGTTGTTCAATAATTGTCAACGCACATTATCTCCATTATCGATCAATAATTCATATTATTTAAATAATATTATTAGATAGCATTATTGGCAATGTCTAGAAAGTTCGTCAAGGAGAGGTTTGGTCACCTAATTGCGCCCAAGAAGGAGAAATCCTTATCTGAAAGCCCCCTCTTTCCCGAAACTACTGGTTGTCATAATTGTGATTCGTAATATTATTTGTGAATAATTAATTATTGATATGATAAGAAAATATTTATAAACGATGGATTTATTTATTTTATGTGGTTATAATTGAATGATTTAATGTTGAGGTGTTTTATCAAGTAATTTTGCTCTGAATGGAGGTATTAAAATCAAATCAAGATTTTTACGATGTATTGCGTGAGTTATAATTTTAATCCGACCGTTGGATCGTTGTAATTTTTGGATATGTTATACATACATAAGTTGAGTATATGTCCACAAATTTTGAACCGTTAAAATGAACGAATGATTTGTTATGAATTTTAAGAGGTGACTGATTCGGAAATTAGGGTTATAATTGATTTTGGTGGAAAATTCTAGAATTGAGTGGGCCCCACTTGTGGTTGGTGAAGAAATGTGCTGAATTTTATTTCAAATGTGGTGGGTGGCAATAGTAGCTTGTAAAGCCATCGTAGCAGTGTCAAGTCTCGCTTCTACGGGCTAACATTTTCCTATAAATAGAGGGCTAAGTTAGAATTGAAAATCACACCGTAAACAAAGTTTTCTCTTCTCTCTATATTATCGAGCGTATTTTGTGAGTATTTAGATACTTTGAGAGTTGTTGTTTCAAAGATAAGTTTCATTCAAAGATCACTTCCCGACCTTTCCTTCCGGCAATCGATTCTTTGAGGTAAGGGATATTATTTTTTTTCAGAATGATATTATTTCTTCAATATCATTATGTCAAATATAGTTCGAACTTTTATCAAATTTGGAACTTTTTCATGTCAAGTTACTTATTCATGAGTTACTATTCACGAAGTTACTATTCATGAGTTACTATTCACGAAGTTACTATTCATGAGTTACTATTCACGAAAGTTACTATTCACAAGCACTATTCATGAAGCGTGAAAATGTTTTTGTGGAATTTCTATCTTTTGGTGTCTGAGTTACTATTCACGATATTTCAAGATTATTCACGATACTAAGACTATTCACGATACTAAGACTATTCACCTAAAAATAAAATTTCTTCTTTTGTCCAAAACATCTATTCCGGATACTAGCTCGATCAGATCCATGTTTTGATCATTCTTGAATTTTACACCACTATGATTATTTTTGAGGTATTGTTGGACATGGATAAAACAAAGTACTAATCCTTAATCCTTAATCCTTGTCATTTTGTTTCACCGGATTCGCTCTTTAAAAATATTTTCATCATCCCGCCTTAAATGATGATATTATTGAATATCTTTGGCACTCAGCAAAAGATGAATGATTTCAAGAATATCTTTGGCCTGTAGTGCAAAAGATGAACAGTGTTTAAATGAATACGACCGATCGATGAATATCTTTGGCCTTTAGTGCAAAGATGAGCAGTGTTGAGATGAATATGACCGATTGATGAATATCTTTGGCTCAGAAAGTGCAAATATGAATATTTGATTTTGAGATGAATATTGATTGATGTTACAGGATAAAATATTGATGATGGATCGTTAAATTCATAGATTATAGTAGATTTCATTCTCTCACGTAACTCTTCTATGAATTATTATTTCCGCCACGTAATGTTGATCCGAAACTTGTTGTCTATCAGATTCTATTAAATTTTTCCTCGTCAAGACTAACGATAATTTGTTGTATATTATCTTAGTCATAATATTCTTTAATCGAGCTAGTTGAGCTCACCCTTTTCCTTTTTGTTCCATTTTTCTCGTGAGACTAGAATATAGCTTAGTACTTAGTCGGGTATGGAATGAAGGTTTTAGAAAGGATTGTTTAGTAATCCTCACCATTTTTGTAAAATAATGTATCAATAAATGTGATGAGGATTTATTGGAGTATAAATATTGTCTAGAAGATAATATTTGTATTTAAACTCACAGTTTTACTGTTGTAATAATAAAGTTGTAGTTGTTTCTGTACCATGTATTGACAACTCAGAATGGGTGATGTATACCTATTTTGGGGGCGTCACAATTATGGCTTCTAATCGTCCTCGAACCAGTATTGGTCCCCCTCCTCCATCCTCTTCCCGAACCCCTGTTACGACATGGGATGCCGTCAAATTTCCATCTGAAGAGGCTTATAAGTGCTATACTCAAAATTTTTTGTGTGTAGTCTTGTACCTGAGTGAGGGCTTAGGCCTGATGATAAATTGGATGGCCACATGAATGCTATGATTATCACCATGAAATGGGTGCATTTTACCAAGCCACCAGAATCCACTGTAGTGGCGGTGGTGAAAGAGTTCTATGCCAATGCCATTGCTGATGGCCCTCCGGCTATTCCAGTGAGGGGAAAGCTAATCAAATTTGATAGTCGTGTGATCAATGCAGTCTACGGAACTCCCAATTATGAGGGTCAAGATTATCGAGAAGTTGGGCTTCGGAGTTATAACACTGATGAAATTATTAGTAAACTCTGTAAGCCCGGGACGACTTAGAAAACTAATGAATATCATGGTGAAAGGATATCATTCCCGCAGCAGGCCTTAAGTAGGTATGGTAAGGCTTTGTACTTATTTATCTATTCCAATATCATGCCTACACGTCATTTAAGTGATGTAACTCAGGAAAGGGCAATTATGCTCTATGCCATAGTTACAGGCTTAAAGGTCGATGTAGGGGTATTGATTAACGAGTCCATCAAGAAGGCTATAAAGAGCAATTTTATGTTTGGCCTCCCACATCCGTCTCTTATTACCCGTCTATGCAAAAAGGCGGATGTTTAGTGGGAGATGGAAGATGTCACCTTGCCGCTGATGTCTGTCATTGATCATCATCTCATAAGTCGCTATGCAGTCTAGGAAGGGGCGTCGTCGCATCCTCGGGGGAGGGCTATTTGCCAACTCCTCCACCGCCGCCATATAATGAAGCGGGTACCTCCACTCAAGTGCCTGAACCTCCGTCATTTGAGACGGTTCCTCTTGGGGCCCTCACGAAAATCCTGAACAGCCTGAATTTTTTACACTGCAAGGTAGACACTATCGCCCAGTGGCAGAGCCAATTCCACCATTACCATGCAGAGTTCGCAAACACAATCGCCAATATTCATGCTGCTCAGGGGGGCGAGGACGTTGATTTCATGCCTTTACCATTTCCCGTGCCTTCAATGTATGCTCCTTATCCGCCACAATTTCCGCCGCCTGCTGAGGAGGCCCACGCAGATGAACCAGTTAATCTTGATGGTGATGAAGGCGGTGATGCTCCTGATGTTTGAAGATGATGAAAAGAGGCCAGTGAGGACACTGGCCAAATTACAAGTTTGGGGGGAAGAGTTCCTTTTATTTATATTATATATGAATTGTGTTAGTCTATTGTTATTTAAACTACTGTATTTGTGAGGATCCAAAAATTTACGAATAATTTTTTTATTTATTTAATATTTATATTGATTATCAATATTGTGATAAGTATCTGGGATATAATTTGTGTATTGACTAAGAAATATGAGTTGAGTTGAGTTGTGCTTAACAGAGTATAGAAACCCTAATCCTAAGTCCGGATAGGGATTTAGTAGAAAATACAGTTACAACAATTGTATTCATAAATATGTGTTTGTACGGTATAGAATTTATGATCAATGATTGATCAGATAGGGTATAAACTTAGTAAACCCTAATAAGGGATTAGAAACCCTACTTGAATGTCGGGAAACCTTAATTTTCAATTTAAAAACCCTAAACCCTTATAAACAAACCCTAACCCTAATGAGGGATAACACTAAGAGTTTGTGATATTAAATATTATCATAAGTATGTGGATGTAGATTACGTATAAAATTTATCAGAGAAATCAAGTTAGAAATAGCAAACCCTGATTGGTAAACCCTAATTTTGGTTTTGGATATTCAAAACCCTAATTCAGGAGCTCAAAAGTTAAGATTAAATGGCTAAGTGTTAAATGTTGTGGGATATATTTGAAATGTCCAAAATACCCTTCAAGTTGTAGAGGAAAAGACCAAATTTCCCTTAGTGAATGTGAAATGACCGAAATACCCTTTTTCTTAAAACATAAGCAAAAGATTTGTGAAATCTTGTGAGTCATCACCACTTATTTATCCCATTTGTCTTAAAATCTCCCAAGATCAGATATCAAGTGCCACCTTGCACATTTAGGTACATGAATCAAAAATCAAAGTGTATAACTTAAGTAAAATCTTACTTTACTTAGCATTCTCTCCAAGTGTTTTCTCCCTCTCTAATTTCGAAGCTAGAGTGAGAGAGAGTGAGAAGTTAGCCCAATATCATGTCTTAGCAAGCCAAGGATCAGAATCCAAAAATCAGAATCAAAGATCAAGCTTAGAAAGGAATAAACCCTTACTCTTGTAAATCATATGATTTCTTGTTAGATGTTGTTTGTGGTTGGTTAAAGTTTTGTTAAGAGATGTTATTTAGAGATCCAAAATGTTACATCAAGGATTTATAACATCTAGGTGTTAGAAAATCAAGTTTTAAGGACTGACCAAGAACCCTAAAATGTTGTCTGACAAGCCAATGTTAGGGCTCTTAAATTCGTGTGTTAATGATTTATGGTGTTTTAAGTTATAGATCTGTAGTATGAAATGTTGTCTATGATATGGAACTGGAAACAGGGCCAGATCATGCATAAATCACAAGATATATGTAGTCAAACCTCATTGACCGATCAAGGAAAACTTCCTTCTGGGCAGCCCAGAAATCCCCAGAAGGTCTGACAAGCATTTTTAAGGCCATGAATCTTGTTGTTGTTTGCTTGTTTGGCCATGTTGTGAATTCTTTATTATTCCATTCTTTATTATTCTGTTGGAATATCATGTCTGTGCGGATTACGCACGACCTGGTTCCATTCTTTATTATTCTGTTGGAATAACCTGTCTATGTGGATTATCACATGCATGGTGAATGATCCTTCGTATTCATTCCTTATTAAATTGTGGAAATGATCGTTTACGTGGATTACCGTGTGGCGGTGAAAATCCATTTCATAGTTTCATATATTCTATGATACTCATTTGGTTAAAGTTTTGGCTTCTATACTCCATGAAATTAGTAGAATATCCTGGATATTTGAGCTTCATCCGGTATCTTTTCATGGAAATATTCTTCTGACCATTCTTGAATTTTACTCCACTAAGCAGTATCATGTTGACAATTTGGACGTAATTGATTTCAAGATAAATTAACTAATAAATATTTAAAATTTATTCTTGAACTTGTTTTATTGAATTATTATGTCATTGTCATCATCCTCATGCTTATATTGTGATGAAAGTCATCTTTGGTTTACGTGCATAGATGGACTTGGTATGATTATGACCAGGGATTATTCAATATAATCATGACCTGTAATGTTATAAATGATGTGGTAAAAGTCATCAGTAGCCTGTAGTGCATTGATGGACAGTTTTTGGTATGATTATAACCAAGGATTATTCGGTATAGTCATGACCATTGATGATTTAATGAATATCCTTGGCCCGTAGTGCAGGGATGACTCGATGATGTGGTTTATCTATTAAGCTAAGTCTCAACGATAAAAATTGATGAAAACATTTTAAATCATAGAAGATAGTAGATATCATGCTCTACTTCACTCTTCTAATAGATTGCTTATTCCGCTGCAGTTAAACTTGATGTCTATTGTATTTTATTAGTTTAACATTGTTGAAGACTAATGATAATTTATTCTGCATTATCTTAGTCATAATATTTCTTATTGGGCTAGTTGAACTCACCCTTTCTTTCAATGTTCTCTTCAGGAAATGAGAACGTAGCTAGGACTAGTCGGGATACGGAGTAACGGTCCAGATGATAGCATTAGTAGTACTCACTATTCTGTTAAATAGTGTGACAATAAATGTAATGAGGACTCCATTGAGTGTGGATATTATCTAAATGACAATATTCTTATTAAAACTCTTAGATTATGTTTTGTCGTATTTCACACGACTGTTGTATAATTAAGTTGTATTTGAATTTTGTACCATGTATTTGGTGACTCAAGATGGATGATGTATACCTATTTTGGGGGCGTCACAGTTGGTATCAAAGCTTAGGGATATGATCCATGGCTAAGATGTGAGACAATAACTAGGAGGGGAGAGACGGGGAATTCCTTCGCTAGTATGAGCTACCTAAGTTTATTTGGTATTTAATTAGTCGGTTAGAGTATAGGGATAATATGTGATATGTTAATTAACCCTTGTTTTGTGGCAATATTTGAAAATGGCATCCGAAAATGTTGAGATAAATAATGAAGCACATGAGACCGTTGAGTCACCACAGATTAATGCCCAAGATAATGTGCAACAGGAAGACAATAATCCTCATGTAAATAATAACACCGATGAAATGGTGAACGATGGGATCTTCAGAGGCTTTATGCAATTCATGCAACATCAGGCGAAAGCGGCTCCTGTCCAAAATGCAGGTGGAAACACTGACAACTCTCTGACAGCTTATCGCTAAGCGCTCAAGGAGCCGGGACCACCGTAGTTTTTTGAGAGCCAAAACCACTTAAGGTGAGACGTGGATAAAGCGTATCAACAAGATATTTGATGTTTTGGGATGCTCGAGGAGAAAAAGGTTCCTTTGCCACCTTCATGTTCATGAAAGCAGAGAGGTGATTACTTATGGGAATCTGTAAAGCGTACTCAACTTGCTGCACTCAAAATGTCTTGGGAGAAGTTCTAAGAGCTGTTCAATGATAAGTACTTTCCTAAAAGTATTTGTCACATGAAGGAGGTAGAGTTCATCAAGCTTGAAAAAACAATATGACCGCGTGGCAAAGACGGCTAAGTTTGCCGAAGTTATCTCTTGGCCATATCCCACTTGGTTGATAATGAGGAGAGAATGACGTGGATGTTTCTAAGAGGTTTGAAACCCGAGATACGTTAATACCTAATTTCTCACAAACTGTGTTTGTATTCAGATGTTGTGAATAGGGCTCAGTTATTGGAGCGCGATAATGAGTCAACCCAACCAAGAGAGAGCAATCGACAAGTCGATAATACCAGTGCTAGCATTCATCGAAGCGGTGACAACAAACGTGGAGGGAATCAACATGCCAGAAATGATAATCACTTCAATGGTAATCATGCCCATGACAATAAGAGTGGACATTTCAAGAAGAGGAGATTCAACAAGGATGGAAAGACGTCAGCACCAACACCTGTTGTTAAGGAAGGAGAACGACCACCGGTCGTATGTTACAAATATGGAGGGGAAGGACACATAAGTCCAAAATGCACGATGCAGTCCAAAACGTGTTATAATTGTGGAAAAGAAGGTCACTTAGCCCGATTTTGTCGTGCACCAAAGTCAAGTCTAGCTAGGATGGAGGCATCAAAGGGTGTCCCAAACAAGACAAAATCGGTAGTTCAAGGGAGAGCGTTTGTCATAACCTCCCAATGTGACACCCCCAAATCCGGTACTTCCATTTCCACAGGATTTGGTGTTCACTGTACAAACATCATCTATCTATCTACCCCTAAATAAAATGCAAACCATACAATATATAAAAATAATAATAAAATCTCTCCCCATATGGGGTTACATCAACTGAATAATAAATAAATCCCAGGTTACTTTAACCTTAAATCATTTGTGCGGAAAACATAAACAAATAAGTCTTAAGTAACATCAAGTCTAACTATCATTACATAATCACATAAATAAATAGTCTTCATTACTTGCTAAGCTTTTCGCCCTTACTAAAGTGGAAGGTTAAATCCGCTTTTTCGTTTTTAATCGCAATGTTATTATTACGCTTAAGTGAGCACGATTGCCCACAAGTATAACAATATAACAATGAATAATAACATGCGAGAGAAATAATAACCCGATATAAAGCTCAACTTTTGAATCAAGAATGAATAACAAGAATCAAAAGAAATTCGAGGGTCATAAGACTCGAACTATGTCATAGGTTGTCAAGTGTTTTTACTTGAAACCTTTAATATCATAAGACTATGGACTCTTCTTCTCGCATTTAAGGCGGATCAGCCCTTAGTACCACATCAGGCATTAATATCTTAACGCTAAAGCGTAAATAATCCCCTATACAGGGTTGTTCATCTCAATTTTGACATTCGAGTCCGCACCAAAGGAAGTTTGGTTTGGATAATTCATCAAGGGGTTCTGAAATTTAGAACGCTCATCAACTATGGACTAGTCTAAAAAATAAGGGTTCGCTAGTCTAACAAGGTTTAACAGTGAATGATTATTTAACTTGAATAACATCTAAAAAGGTATACAATAGAATAATTATTGTATAACAACATCATGCTTGAAGATTAATAAGCTTTAATATATAAGACATGCTTGATCAATAATAATGAGAACTTGTTCAATATCGAAAGATGAATTAATTAACTTAAATAACAATAACAAGTAGGATTAGGAAACTTGCTCAATGAAAGTTTAGGGTAAGAAACTTGCTCAACATAAATGTAAAGTTGGAAAACTTGCTCAATGTAACAAGATAAGGTTTAGAAACTTGCCTCGTGTGTAGATTACATTTAAACAAACTTGTTCTTTGAATTAAATCCTACATACCAATTACGTTCACAATACCAGTCAATAACAACGTACTAACATCATAACTTTACTCTTTGTTTAACTCGAATTCATGACTATACTTAGTCAATTATTACACTTAGTGTAAAATTAAGACTTCACGAAAAAATAAACTAATTATACATTCGATCATTCAATCCACACCTAATTGTTTTATGGACATGTTAAGAATTTATTTTAACATCTCATTATAGGTCTAACAAGTCTTTATAATCATTAGACTAAGTTGCTATCACATTTCCATACTTCTACACTTTTAAAAACTCATTTCTAACTATTTCGCTAAGTAGTAATGCACGCCACTTTTATATTATGTCTCAAGGCCATACACATGCACATGGCACAATGGCGTGCATGGTACAGCCAGTGGCTTATTGTAATGTATGGCGTCATGACGTTAGACAGTGTCTGTCATGGCGTTATTTGTGGCCAACAAGCCATGCCATGGAAAATGGCCATACCATGAGACTCAGTTCGAAATCAGCCGCACATGACACCTCCATTCTCGAATTTCATTTGTGAAGAACACATAATTCAGCAAAATAAACTCTACGTGATCATTAATTTCACCAATTTAAACATACCCACATGCTAGAATTTATACATAACTATTACTTAACATATATAGAGTGATTTTAACACATTAAAACACATAATCATAGAATTAGAGCATGCAAATTGTACTGTTCTTGATGTTCTTGAAGTTCTTGAACAAAAACATGGATTTTAATGCTACGGATTCGTTATAAAGCCAAATCCAACCATTCAAGTTTTATTTTGTTCATTTTAATATGCATAATCATATCAATGTGTGAATTTTAAAATAAATTATATTTGACATATAAAAATCACGTATAAGGCCATATGGCCGTATCATGTACTCTGTAATCGTATACTATAAAATTTCATGAAACTAATGATATGGAATTATGAAATATATATATAAAACATGCCACTACTCGAATTATTACATATATTCTTATAACAACTTTCCAATTTGCAGAGATTCACAGAAGACTTTAAGCCATATTCATGAAACTTAAAAGACGTAAAATAAGAATTTGGGTTGAAGATAATTACCCAAGCGTAGATTAGTAGGATTGAAACCTTTCCCAATTTCTTCTTAACTCTCACAATCTCTTAACAATCTCTGAACTTTCAAACTCTCTCTCTCTCTCTCTTTCTCCTCTCTGTTTTTGCCAGACTTAGAAAAATAATAAGAAAAGAGAAGACATCTGATAATAAAGGAGAAAAACTAACGCAGTAGAGGTCAGTTACCCCCCATCATGGGTAACTTCCCTCAACTCCCACCAAGGCCATGTTTGGCTAGTTAGAATAGGTTTTAAAAATCATTTAAATTAATAAAACTTTATCATATAGTTTAAATAATATCACACTCCTTTATAAAATAAATCAATATCTTATTTAATTTACTTTAAATAAAATATAATGATTTCTCAATAATGCACATAGTCACATAATTAAATTTTCTCATTTAATAATAATATCAATTATTAAATCTCTAATTAATAATTAAATTAATTAAAATAACAAAGGCTTATTAAATATTTCTTTTAATTCAATAAGCTCACATAAATACATACATCGAATAATAAAATTCTTCACTTCAATTTAATAAATATAACACATATAATTAAATTAATCTATCACAACTTCATCAATTAATTAATTAATCTAATAATTAATTCATCGAAAAATATTTATTTAATCCAATAAATATTTAAATTAAATTACAAAATCTTTGGTTGTCACATCTTTCCCTCTTAAAAGGATTCTCATCCCTAAGAATCACAACTTAATAATTGCTCATACATTCTCCCCCCTACAAATATTCTCATCCCCGTAATCGCTTATAACAATCTAAGTAAACAAATGAGAAATTTTTTCATCATATTCTCTTCGAGTTCCCACGTAGCTTCTTCAAAGATTGTGGTTCCTCCAAATTACCTTAATGTAAGGTATTACTTTATTTTTCGTAACTTGTTCTTTCGGTCAACAATTTGAACAGAATTTCTTCGTAAGACAAGTCTTTTGTCGAAATGTAGGGGTTCATATTCAATCACGTTTGTAATCGTGTCAGTAGGGCGTAGGATCGAGACACATGGAAACGCGTTGTGGACATTCTCTAGCGATGGAGGTAAGGCTACCTCATAAGCAACTTCTCCAACCCTTCTCGTAACTTCAAAGGGTCCGGTGAATCTTGGGCTCAATTTTCCTTTCTTTCCGCATCGATCTTTCCCTTTAAGGAGAGACCTTTAAGAACACATAGCTACCGGCTCGAATTTGACATTCTTGCGGTGTGGATCTGCGTATTTCTTCCGCCTACATCTTGAAGTCAGTCATCAATCTTGCTCGAATCACCTTGACTATCTTTGCCGTTTGTTGTACCAATTAAGCCTAGTAGTTGTCTTTCGCCAACTTCATCCCAATATAGTGGAGTTCGCACTTTCCGCCAGATAACGCTTCATAGGGTGGCATTCCAATACTAGCGTGATAATCGTTGTTGTAAATACATTTCTACAAGCGGTAAATGGTCATCCCAATTTCCTTTAAAATCCATTATACAAGCTCTTAACATATCTTCCAATGCCTCGAATTAATCTTTTCACTCATCCATCTCATTCGAGGGTGATATGTCAGGCTCATTCGCAATCGCAGTATCCATGCATTCCTGTAGACGTTTCCAGAAGTTCGACGTAAAATGCGGATCTCTATTAGAAACAATTGACACCGGAACTCCGTGCCTTGAAACAATCTCTTTCACATATAACCTTGCCAACTGATCTAGGTTGAATCTGATTTTGATTAGAAGGAAGTGTGCGGATTTCGTCAATCGGTCAACAATAACCCATACTACGTCGTAGCCTTTCTGAGTCGTCGGTAGGCCAACCACGAAATCCATCGTAATATGTTCCCATTTCCATTCTGGAATCTCTAAAGGTTGTAGCAACCCACTCGGTCTTTGATGTTCTGCTTTCACTTTCTGACATGTTAGGCACTTGGCAACACACTCTGCAACCTCTCATTTCAAATTTGGGCACCAAAAGTGTTGTCGAAGATCTTGGTACATCTTGGTGCTACCAGGGTGAATCGAATATCTTGAGTTGTGAGCCTCGCTCAAAATTTCTTCCTTAATCTCCGCATGGCGGTACCCAAATTCTCGCTATCAAATCTTAGTAGTCCCTCACCGCTCATTTTTCATCCCTTCAGATATCTTCTTCTTCACTTTTCACATTCTTCGTTCCTCCAAGTTGAGCCTCCTTAACTTTATCCAAGAAGGTTGTACCAACTTGCATCCTCAAACGACTTTTTCACAATTTCCATAAGATACTTCACTTCCAATTCCAGCTTTTCCATCTCTAAAATTAGCTCTTCCTGAGCGGTCAACATCATCAATTTCTCCTGACCTTTTCTACTTAGGGCGTCGGCCACCACATTTGCCTTACGCAGATGGTATAGAATCTCACAATCGTAGTCCTTAATTAACTCCAACCACCTTCTTTGATGCATGTTCAAGTCTTTTTGTGTAAAAAAATATTTCAGACTCTTGTGGTCTGTATATATTTAACACTTCTCCCCATAGAGATAGTGCCTCCAAATTTTCAAAGCAAAAACCACTGCAGCTAACTCTAAGTCATGGGTCGGATACCCCTTCTCATAATCTTTCAGTTATCGTGACGCATACGCAATGACTCTACCATTTGCATAAGCACACAACCAAGTCCTTTATGCGATGTATCACTATATACCACAAAATTTCCTGTGTCATCCTGAAGAGATAACACAGGTGTTGTACTCAACCTCTTCTTTAATTCTCGAAAACTTTCCTCACACTTCTCCGTCCAAACGAATTTCACCGATTTCGTAGTCAAATTAAATCGGGTTGCGATCTTGGAAAATCCTCGAATGAATCTTCCGTAATAACTCGCTAATCCAAGAAAACTTCTTACTCGATGGCGTCTTCTATTGATCCCGATTATTTACAAAACCGACTTTGGAGGGATCCACCAAAATTCCATCTCTATCAATCACATGTCCAAGAAATTGTACTCTTTCAATCCAGAATTCACATTTCGAAAACTTATCATACAACTTCTATCTCCTCAATGTCTCTAATGTCAACTTCAAATGTTCTTCGTGTTATTCCTTGGTTTTTGAATATACCAAAATGTCATCTATAAATACTACTACGAATTTGTCCAAAAACGGCTTGAACACTCCATTCATTAAGCCCATAAATGTTGTAGGAGCATTCGTTAGACCAAATGACATTACCAAAAATTCGTAGTGACCGTATCGTGTTCTAAACGCTCTGTTCAATACATCCTCTGGTCTCACCTTCAGTTGATGATAACCACTTCTCAAATCTATCTTTGAAAAAAATATTATGCTCCCTTTAACTGATCGAATAGATCGCCAATTCGCGGTAATGGATACCTATTCTTAATCGTGACCTTATTCAGTTCTCTGTAGTCTATGCAGAGTCGCATTGCCCATCCTTCTTTTTCACAAATAAAATCCACGGCCCCAAGGTGATACGCTTGGTTGAATATACTTTTGTCCAAGAATTTTGTAGTTGGACCATCGGTTTTTTTCATCTCTACCGGTGCCATTCGGTAGGGTGCCTTCGATATTGGGGTCGTTCACGGAGCCAAATCGATAACTAATTCAATCATTTTCTATCCGGAGGAAGTCCCGACAAATCATCCGGAAATACGTTTATAAATCTCTCTCACCATCGAATCTCATCAATTTTTGGATTCTCTTTACGACTATCGACTATATAAGCTAGATATCCTACATGTACCTTGTCTTAACAATCTCCTCGCTCAGATCATCGCCGATAACTCGCTTGTTCAGGCGATTTGCTACCATAAAACACAACCTTTGACGGAGTTATAAGGTTAATACGCTTCTTCTGGCAATCAATTACCGCCCCATAATTGGATAACCAATCCATACCCAATATGTAACGACCCCAAAATAGGTCTATTCCATCCAACCCATTCTGAGTCGCCAAATATATGGTACGAAAAACAACTACAAATTTATTACAACAATTGTCGTGTAAAATACAACAACACATATCGCGTGTGTTTGGATACAAATATATACCAATCAGAGTACGTCACAATGACACCTTACATAAAGGTATAGTCAAAAACTGTTTTAGAAATTAGAATCTTTGGGAAGTGCTCAAGGAAACCTTCGCATATGGGAGGCCATGCTTTTAGGTTATGGTAGATATCATATGGCCACGAATTATCCTTAGTTGACCTAATAGACCTTAAAGAAAAACGAGAAGATTACTATCGATTCTTCCCAATGGTGAGTCTTCTCGACATATCATTATCTCCACTGCCTCTAATTGGGTATTATACTCCAAACAAACACCAAGATTATATAGGTAGTGCATGTAAATATACTCAAAGAAGTGGATGAGCACAACCATGTCTTATGATAACACGAAGTAGTTTGTATGTCATTAGACATCTTGTATGATAGTGACAAAACACCCTTCCAAAGTTGGGTTCGCTTTCACCCTATTTAATTCACCAAAAATAACTATTAAATGATGTATAAAATACAACACACTAAAGCCCTCAATAAAATTATTTTCATACTATTTAGGAGAACCTCAACAACTATAGACCACCATTTTATTCCTTGTTATCCCCTGGGCCAACCCAGCCTGCATACTTTTATTACCCGAAAGGAATTGTGAAACAAAAGGGTGAGCACAACTAGCTCAAGAAAGAATATTATGACTAAAGATAAATAAATTATCAATAGTCTTCATCAAGAATGAATCGTAGATTTAGAACATATGGTAGATGATAAAACTTTTCAACCATAGTTCAGTAATGAACGAAAGCAATCCATTAAAAGAGTCAAATAGACTATAAAGTCTATTGTCTTCTCCACGTTAAAAGTCCACCAACAATATTTTATCCTTGTAACATCAATCAACAGCCTCCTTTCCACAATCATATGAATAACTCATAATCATAATTGTGATTCTAAATTCCTCTTCTCATCCGTGATTTAAGATAATTTTCATCATTGCCTTTACTCGAAACATCAAATATCATGGTTATACCAAATCACAGCCTCGCTCATAATCATACTAATAAATTCATCTTTGCACCACGGGCCAAAGATATTCATCAACAGATTCATCTTTACACTACATGGATAAAGATATTCAATAACAGTCATCTTTGCATTACGAGCCAAAGATATTCATCAATAATTCATCTTTGCACCACAAAGCAAAGATATTCAACAACAACAAGTCATCTTTGCATTACAAGCAAAAGATATTCATCAATAATTCATCTTTGCACATGGTGCTAAGATATTCATCAACAAGTCATCTTTGCACTACGAGCCAAAGATATTCATCAATAATTCATCTTTGCACTACAGCTAAGATATTCATCAACAAGTTATCTTCAGACTACGAGCCAAAGATATTCATATATCAAAGAAATACATAATCATTTCGTGAAGTTATATAACAATAATTATAACCATGTTGATCAATTCACCTTTGCACTTAAGCTAAAAAATATTCAATTATAAATTCAATGGTCATGATCATACCAACCAACAATTCTACTTTTGCACCATCGCCAAAGAGAACCTATAGTCACGATCATACCAATAATCTACCCATCTTTACACTCAAGTCAAAGAGAAATATTATCATTAGGGTTATAAGAATGTTATATAAAAACAATATAATCAAAACATAGTTTTAATTTCAAGAGTAAGATTCATAAATCAATGATAATTTGGTCAAAGAAGAAACCAATTTGTCGTGAATAAGACCGTATTCGTACATAGTACCGCAGATATGCGTGCATAGTAAGAACTCTCTATAACCTAAAAGATAAAGTTTCATAATAAAATTCATATCCATATTTATAACACTTTAATCCAAATATTATAAATCACTTAGAAATCTCATAATCTAATATTATTAATATTACAATAATATTTTAATCATTTCTAAAACTTATAAACAATTTAATTAAATTGTTTACACTTTACTAATTAATGCATTTAATCATCATAAAATGCCAAACTCATAAGATTTCATCACCAATAACCAAAACCCTCATCAAAAATCAGAGATATACCTCTATATATGATTCTCAAGCCATAAAATCATATTTTCCAATTTTCTTACTTCACATAACATATTTAATTCATTTACTCATAACTAGACTATTTTCATGAAAAATACCAAATCAGTTCCAAAAATATTTCTTTTCGGGATTTAGCATTGTAAGACCCAAAAAAAATTTTTAAATAAAAAGGAATTTCCTTTATTTATTATTTTGAAATAGTAAGGGTTGATTTGATTAATGTGGATAGTTAAGGGTTAAATACGCAAATATTTCAAAATAAGCAAGTGGTTATAAAATATTCATTTTTGTTTGGGAATATTCGTTTTGGTCGTGGAATATTCGTCTTATCGGGGAATATTCGCATCGACAAGCAACCATGTGTGGGCCCCATAACGGAAAGCGATTGGATGAAGAAAACGACAAATATAAGTGGTTAAAAATAATCAGGTAGTAGTTATTACCGTTAAGATCGTTGGAATACCCGGTGGTTAAAATACAAGAATACGCTGGCATGTGGGTGCACAAAGAAGACACCAGATTGCACTGCAGATTGCATCAATTATTGATCCTTATGTAAGAAGGCACTACTCAATAATTGTTACGAGAATTATCGCTCAATTATTTTATTTTATTGATTCAATAATTGTTTGCGTTGATATTTTATATTATTGTTGTTCAATAATTGTCATCAAGACATTATCTCCATTATCGATCAATAATTCATATTATTTAAATAATATTATTAGATAGCATTATTGGCAATGTCTAGAAAGTTCACAAGGAGAGGTTTGGTCACCTAATTGCGCGCGCCACAAGAAGGAGAAATCCTTATCTGAAAGCCCCCTCTTTCCACAGGAACTACCGGTTGTCATAATTGTGATTCTGTAATATTATTTGTGAATAATTAATTATTGATATGATAAGAAAATATTTATAAACGATGGATTTATTTATTTTATGTGGTTATAATTGAATGATTTAATGTTGAGGTGTTTTATCGGTAATTTTGTTTGAATGGAGGTATTAAAATCAAATCAAGTATTTTTACGATGTATTGCGTGAGTTATAATTTTTAATAAATACCGTTGGATCGTTGTAATTTTGGATATGTTATACATACATAAGTTGAGTATATGTCCACAAATTTTGAACCGTTAAAATGAAGCGAATGATTTGTTATGAATTTTAAGAGGTGGTGATTCGGAAATTAGGGTTATAATTGATTTTGGTGGAAAATTCTAGAATTGAGTGGGCCCCACTTGTGGTTGGTGAAGAAATGTGCTGAATTTTATTTCAAATGTGGTGGGTGGCAATAGTAGCGGAGTAAAGCCATCGTGTAGTGTCAAGTCTCGCTTTACGGCTAACATTTTCCTATAAATGAAGAGGGCTAAGTTAGAATTGAAAATCACACCGTAAACAAAGTTTTCTCTTCTCTCTCTATATTATCGAGCGTATTTTGTGAGTATTTAGATACTTTGAGAGTTCTTTGTTTCAAGATAAGTTTCATTCAAAGATCACTTCCGACCTTTCCTTCCAAGTAATCGATTCTTTGAGGTAAGGGATATTTTTTTTTTTTCAGAATGATATTATTTCTTCAATATCATTATGTCAAATATTGGTTGGAACTTTTATCAAATTTGGAACTTTTTCATGTCTGGGTTACTATTCATGAGTTACTATTATTCACGAGTTACTATTCATGAGTTACTATTCACGAGTTACTATTCACGAGTACTATTCATGAAGCGTGAAGATGTTTTTGTGGAATTTCTATCTTTTTGGTGTCTGAGTTACTATTCACGTGATAATGATACTATTCACGATATTACACTATTCACCGAAAAAATAAAATTTCTTCTTTTCGTCCAAAATATCTATTTCGGATACTAGCCTCGATTGTATCCATGTTTTGATCATTCTTGAATTTTACACCACTATGATTATTTTTGAGGTATTGTTGGACATGGATAAAAAAAGTACTAATCCTTAATCCTTAATCCTTGTCATTTTGTTTCAATTGGATTCGTTCTTTTAAAATATTTTTCATCATCCTCGGTCTTAAATGATGATATTATTGAATATCTTTGGCTCAGTAGTGTAAAAGATGAATGATTTCTGAAGAATATCTTTGGCTCAGAGTAAAGATGAACAGTGTGTTTAAATGAACATGACCGATCGATGAATATCTTTGGCCTTTAGTGCAAAAAGATGAGCGGTGTGTTGAGATGAATACGAATCGATTGATGAATATCTTTGGCCTCAGAGTAAAAGATGAATATTTGATTTGAGATGAATATTGATTGATGTTACAGGATAAAATATTGATGATGGATCGTTAAATTCATAGATTATAGTAGATTTCATTCTCTACGTAACTCTTCTATGAATTATTATTTCATTGCTAATGTTGATCCGAAACTTGTTGTTTATTGATTCTATTAAATTTTTCCTGTTGAAGACTAACGATAATTTGTTGTATATTATCTTAGTCATAATATTCTTTCTCGAGCTAGTTGAGCTCACCCTTTTCCTTTTGTTCCATTTTTCTCGTGAGACGAGAATATAGCGAGTAGTATTTAGCCTGGGGTATGGAATGAAGGTTTTAGAAAGGATTGTTTAGTAATCCTCACCATTTTGTAAAATAATGTATCAATAAATGTGATGAGGATTTATTGGAGTATAAATATTGTCTGCAGAAGATAATATTTGTATTTAAACTCATAGTTTTCTTGTTGTAATAATAAAGTTGTAGTTGTTTTACGCATCATGTATCGACAACTCGGAATGGGTGATGTATACCTATTTTGGGGCGCCACGATTGGTATCGAGCTTAGGATATGATCTCTGGCGGAGATCGGGGAATAGAACTAGAGCGGAGAGACGAGTAAATCCTTCGCTAGTGTGTCCTACCTAAGCTTATTTGTTAGTTGGTCAAGATATATAGGGATATTATGTGATATATTGATTTCCTTAATTAACCCTTGTTTTATGACAAGATTTGAGAATGTCGATCGAGAATATTAATGAAGGAGTAAATGAGACCGTGGAGATGCCTCAGATTTACCAACGAGGAGAGAACGTAACAGTCGGGCAATGTTCCTCCCGTGAACAACACCACCGCGAGATGATGAACGAGGGATGTTTAGAAGCTTTTTGCAGCTCATGCAAAATCGACGAGGAGACTCGTCGTGTTCAAAATATGAGGAGGAAATGATAGCAATTCACCATTCACGGGTTGTCACAATGGCCAAGCGCTCAAAGAGTTGGGACCACGAATTTAAGGGAAAGCCAGATCCGATCATGGCGGAAACATGGGTCAAACAAATTACCAAGATATTCGATGTCTTGGGATGCACTTGAGAACAGAAGGTTCCATTCGCCACCTTTATGTTCCGTGGCGAAAGCAGACCATCGGTGGGAGTCTCGTGGAAGCGCACTCCATCCAAACACCGCACTTCGGCATGTCTTGGGAGACGCGTTTCAGAGACTATTTAATGACAAATACTTTCCCGAAAGTGTTCAATCATATGAAGGAAGTGGAGTTCATCGATTAGAGCAAAACAACATGATTTTGTCTCTCGAAGACGAGGCAAAGTTTGCAGAGTTATCCGTGTTTGCACCTCATTTGGTGGAGAATGAGGAACGTATGACGCGGATGTTTCTTAGAGGTTTGAAACCCAAAGATACGTCAAGATCTCATTTCTCATAAACTTCTCTTTATTCAGATGTTGTAAATGTGGCTCAATTATTAGAAAGCGAGATAATGAGTACGGTCAATCGAGGGACCATAACCGTGGATCGTACCGTAGATAGCGCATCAATGAATAATGATAACTGCGGAGAAAAGCAGAGACGGACGAAATGGTAACCACTCGGTGGTAATCATGGTCATGAAAAATGTAAGAAGCGAGTCGGGATGAGATTTTAAAAGAGGAGATTTAACAACGACTATGTGAAGACGACAAAGTCTTAAGCAAAGAATCGGTTCTAAGGGAGGAGAGCGACCACCCATTATATGCTACAAATGCGGAAAAGAGGGACATATCGGTCAAACCGCCCACAACAGTTCAAGGTATGTTATAGTTGTGGAAAGGAAGGACATATCACTCGAGATTGTATGCAGTAGCGAAACCTAGTTCAATGGGGACGGTGACTCAAAAGATCGTCCCGTAAAAGTCAAAGTCAACGATTCCGGAAGAGCGTTTGTTGTGGATCGGTCATAATGCGAGGAACCCAAAACGGGTGATCATGGGTAAGCTATTTATAAATTCTTGTGAAGTTTATACCTTACTTGATAGGGTGCTACCCATTCATTTATCTCTCCTGCATGTGCTCAACGCTTAAACTTGACTCAGGAGAAATTAGACTTTGACCTATCTCGTGGAAACTCCGTTAGAGAAACTTTCATCACATCCACTTTGCTTATAAATCTTGTTTGATTCAAGTTGGCACCATCACCTTACACCGTTGACCTTATCTCTTTAAAGATACTTGCTTTTGATGTGATTTTAGGGATTGATTGGTTAACTACTCATCATGCCAAAATTGATTGTTTTCGTAAGGTTGTTAGTTTTCATATTTCTAACCAAACTGTTGTATTTAATTCAAGCAACTAAACCATTAAAATCAATCACTATCATATCTAATCATAAAGCTATTCGTTTATTGAAAAATGGATGTCAAGCTTTCTTAGCCCATGTTATGGATTTGAATAAAGATACGTTAAATTTGAATAATATTCCTGTTGTTATTGACTTTCCGACGTATTTCTCAAGAACTTCCGGCCTACCCCGTAACGTGAAGTTGAATTCTTTATTGATCTTGAAACCGCATAAAGCCCATTTCTAAAACCCCATATCGAATGGCTCCTATTGAACTTCAGGAGTTAAAGGTCCAACCACTGAGGAATTGTTGGACATTGGTTTCATTCATCCTAGTGCATCTCCTTGGGGTGCTCTGTTTTATTTGTAAAGAAGAAAGACGGAGTATGCGACTTTGTATCGACTATCGGGAATTGAACCATGTCACCATCAAGAATAGGTATCCTCTCACCTCGTATTGATGACTTGTTTGACCGGCCAGGTAAGGGGCACAATTCTTTTCAAAAATCGATCTTCGATTCGGATATCATCACCAAGATTAAAACCGAGGATATTCCAAAACCGCCTTGTAACTCGGTATGGGCATTATGAATTCTTAGTCATGTCTTTCGGACTAACTAATGCTCCTGCATGCTTTCATGGATATGATGAACCGAGTATTCAAGGAATATTTGGATCGATTCGTTGTTGTCTTTATTGATGACATCCTTATATATTCCAAAAGTCGTGAAGATCATGAGCACCATTTGAAGTTCGGTACTCAAAGGCTTCGTGAAAACCAACTATATGCCAAATTGAAGAAATGCGAGTTCGGCGAGGAAGTAGCCTTTCTTGGGCATGTGGTGTCAAAACATGGAGTATCATTGATCCGTGAAGATTGAAGCAATACAAAGTTGGGAGCAAACCAAGTCGGGATCAAGTACGTAGCTTTTTGGGCTTAGTTGGTTATTATCGGAGATTCGTGGAAGGGTTTTCTCGAATTGCTACTCCATTAACTCATTAACTTTCGAAAGGATCTGAAATTCGTTTGGAGCGAAGAATGCGAGAAAAGTTTCCAAGAGCTTAAGAGAGACTTATTTTGGCACTGTTCTAACAATACCATCCGGTTCGGATGGATTTGTTATCTACAAATGATGCTTGTGCAAAGGGTTAGGATGTGTTCTCATGCAACGTGGGAAAGTCATAGCCTATGCCTCATGACAACTTAAAGAGTATGAGAGGAATTATCCTACTCATGATCTAGAGTTAGCAAGCAGTCGTTTAAGCGCTTAAAGATATGGAGGCACTATCTATATGGGGAGAAAGTGGAGATATATTCGGATCATAAAAGCCTTAAATATTTCTTTTTTCAAAAAGAACTCAACATGCGGCAAATGACGTTGGCTCGAGCTATTGAAAGACTACGACCACACTATTCAATACCATCCCGGTAAAGCGAACGTGGTAGTAGATTACGATCGAGTAGAAGATCATATGCGGAACGAGCGCGATGATGTCAAGTATACATAGAGAGCCAACTTTAATAGAAAAAGTTAAGGTTGCTCAAGCCACCGAATCTTGAAATGATGCGTATGAAGAAGAAAGTACAAGAAGGAGCTATTCCTAAGCGAGAATTGATGAAGAAGGAATACTTCAAGTCCACTCTAGACTTTGTGTTCCTAACAAACTCGATTTGAAGTACAAGATTATGATGGAGGCACACAATACACCATTTGCAATCCATCACAGGAGTACTAAAATGTATCGTGATCTTGACATACATTTTGGTGGAACAATATGAAGAGAGAGATTGCAAAGTTTATCTCAATGTGTTTAACTTGTCAACGTGTAAAGGCGGAGCATCTAGTACCTAAGGGTCCGTTGCAACCACTTGAGATTCCGGAATGGAAGTGGGAACACATTACCATGGATTTCGTTACGGGTCTTCCTACGGTTTCTCAAGGCATCAATGCTATTTGGGTTATTGTTGATAGATTAACCAAATCTGCTCATTTCTTGCCGATACGGGAGACTTATTCCCTTGAACGTCTTGCTAGTATGTACGTAAATGAGATTGTGAGGTTGCATGGCATGCCTGTATCCATAGTTTTGGATCGTGACCTAAGATTCACTTCAAGATTTTGGGTTAGCTTGCAAAAAGCTATGGGCACGGATTTGCGATTTAGTTGAGATACCATCCCCAAACCGGACGGACAATCGAGAGGACTATTCAAACTCTTGAAGATTTATTAAGACTACGTGTCCTAGACTTCAAAGGCGGTTGGGATAAGTATTTACCATTGGTGGAATTCTCCTACAACAACAGATTATCGTGCAAGTATAGGTGTGGCTCCATTCAAGCATTATATGGACGAAAATGTCGTTCTCCAATATGTTGGGATGAGGTAGGTGAAGCAACATTGTTGGGACCCGAAAGTTAAGACGTATGACTCACCGAAAAGATCCAAATGATTCGACAACGTATACAAGCGGCACAAGATCGACAAAAAGAGTTATGCGGATCTTCATCGAAAGGACGTGGAATTTAATGTGGGGATCATGTATTGTTGCGAGTTGCTCCATGGAAGGGAGTTACAAGATTTGGGAAGAGAGGAAAGCTCAATCCACGATTTATTGGTCCATTTCAAATTCTTGATCGAGTAGGAAATGTAGCCTATAGACTTGCGTTACCTCAGTATGTCTCGTGTTCATAATGTGTTTCACATATCCTCATACTTCAGTAAATATGTGAAAGACCCGAACCACGTTATTGAGTTAGAAGCCGGACGAGATAATAGAAGACTTAACGTATGAGGAGGTACTGTCAAGATCTTGGATAGGAAGGAGCATGTCCTACACGCAAGAAAGGTCATACCACAAGTTAAAGTTTTGTGGAGGAATCATGCTATAGAGAAATGACACAGGAATTGGAAACGAAAATGAAAGCGAGGTATCCTCACCTTTTGAAAACACAGTACGTCGCACGTCAATTTCGAGGACGAAATTTCATAAGGAGGGAGGTTGTAAGACCCCAAAATTTTTTTAAATAAAAGGAATTTCCTTTATTTATTATTTTGAAATAGTAAGGGTTGATTTGATTAATGTGGATAGTTAAGGGTTAAATACGCAAATATTTCAAAATAAGCAAGTGGTTATAAAATATTCATTTTTTGTCGGGCAATATTCGTTTGGTCATGGAATATTCAGATGCTTTGTCGGAATATATTAAATACTGTGCCAGTAAATGACCATGTGTGGGCCCCATGTGGAAAGCGATTGGATGAAGAAACGACAAATATAAGTTGGTTAAAAATAACTTGGCGTAGTTATTACCATTAAGACTGTTGGAATACCGGTGGTTAAAATACACGATGTCTGGCGTGGTTGCATAGAGAGCACTACCGGCGGTATTGCAGTATTGCATCAATTATTGATCCTTATGTAAGAAGGCACTACTCAATAATTGTTACGAGAATTATTGTTCGATATTTTATTTTATTGATTCAATAATTGTTTGCGTTGATATTTTATATTATTGTTGTTCAATAATTGTCACCGCATTACATTATCTCCATTATCGGATCAATAATTCATATTATTTAAATAATATTATTAGATAGCATTATTGGCAATGTCTAGAAAGTTACACGAGGAGAGGTTTGGTCACCTAATTGCGCGCAAAGAAGGAGAAATCCTTATCTGAAAGCCCCTCTTTCTCGGGAACTACCGTTGTCATAATTGTGATTCGTAATATTATTTGTGAATAATTAATTATTGATATGATAAGAAAATATTTATAAACGATGGATTTATTTATTTTATGTGGTTATAATTGAATGATTTAATGTTGAGGTGTTTTATCGTAATTTTTGTTTGAATGGAGGTATTAAAATCAAATCAATTATTTTTACGATGTATCATGCGTGAGTTATAATTTTTAATCCAACCGTTGGATCGTTGTAATTTTTGGATATGTTATACATACATAAGTTGAGTATATGTCCACAAATTTTGAACCGTTAAAATGAACGAATGATTTGTTATGAATTTTAAGAGGTGATTGATTAGGAAATTAGGGTTATAATTGATTTTGGTGGAAAATTCTAGAATTGAGTGGGCCCCACTTGTGGTTGGTGAAGAAATGTGCTGAATTTTATTTCAAATGTGGTGGGTGGCAATAGTAGCGAGTAAAGCCATCGAGTAGCAGTCAAGATGCGCTTTATGGGCTAACATTTTCCTATAAATAGAGGGCTAAGTTAGAATTGAAAATCACACACGTAAACAAAGTTTTCTCTTTTCTCTCTATATTATTGAGCGTATTTTGTGAGTATTTAGATACTTTGAGAGTTGTTGTTCAAGAAGTTTCATTCAAAGATCACTTGAGACCTTTCCTTCAAGTAATCGATTCTTTGAGGTAAGGGATATTATTTTTTTTTCAGAATGATATTATTTCTTCAATATCATTATCTTTGAAATATTGGTTGGAACTTTTTATCAAATTTGGAACTTTTTCATGTCTGGGGTTACTATTCATGAGTTACTATTCACGAGTTACTATTCATGAGTTACTATTCACGAGTTACTATTCACGAGTACTATTCATGAAGCGTGAAGATGTTTTTTGTGGAATTTCTATCTTTTGGTGTCTGAGTTACTATTCACGATATGACACTATTCACGATATCTGACACTATTCAATCAAAAATAAAATTTCTTCTTTTCGTCAAAATATCTATTCGGATACTAGCTTTGATTGTATCCATGTTTTGATCATTCTTGAATTTTACACCACTATGATTATTTTTGAGGTATTGTTGGACATGGATAAAACAAAGTACTAATCCTTAATCCTTAATCCTTGTCATTTTGTTTCACCTTTGGATTCGTTCTTTAAAATATTTTCATCATCCCTTACCTTAAATGATGATATTATTGAATATCTTTGGCTTGTAGTGGCAAAGATGAATGATTTCTGAAGAATATCTTTGGCCCAGTAAAAGATGAGCAGTGTTTAAATGAACACGACCGATCGATGAATATCTTTGGCCTTTAGTGCAAAGATGAGCAGTGTTGAGATGAACATGACCGATTGATGAATATCTTTGGCATTCAGTAGTGCAAAGATGAATATTTGATTTGAGATGAATATTGATTGATGTTACGAGGATAAAATATTGATGATGGACTGTTAAATTCATAGATTATAATAGATTTCATTCTCTACGTAACTCTTCTATGAATTATTATTTCACTGCGAATGTTGATCCGAAACTTGTTGTCTATTGTATTCTATTAAATTTTCCCTGTTGAAGACTAACGATAATTTGTTGTATATTATCTTAGTCATAATATTCTTTCTTGAGCTAGTTGAGCTCACCCTTTTCCTTTTGTTCCATTCTTCTCGTGGGAGGCGAGAATATAAGCGAGTAATTTAGTGAGGGTATGGAATGAAGGTTTTAGAAAGGATTGTTTAGTAATCCTCACCATTTTGTAAAATAATGTATCAATAAATGTGATGAGGATTTATTCGAGTATAAATATTATACAGAAGATAATATTTGTATTTAAACTCACAGCTTTCTTGTTGTAATAATAAAGTTGTAGTTGTTTCGTACCATGTATTGACAACTCGAGAATGGGTGATGTATACCTATTTTGGGAGGCCACAAGCATAACATAGTCCCATATTGAACATATATTTTCTCTAAATTTTAAAAATTCATTTACTATTTTTCATATGGCCAAAACCAATAGAATATTTAAACATTTATCATAAATTATACTTTTGTCCTAAAATTTGAAATTTACACAAGATATCGATATTATATAGATGTACTCCCAATAAAAATTTCATCAATTTTGGAGTTAATCACAAGGAGTTATAAATAGTTACTTTTAAAATAGTCTTTTCTCATAAAATCCATAACTCCTAATCTATACATCAAAAATCGCCATTTTGGACACACTCTACAAAACTCATCAAAATATCATTTCAAATTTTTCCGAATTTTTGAAGGTTCGGAAAAATTTCAAACTAAAAACATAATAACCCTTAAAATCCCTTTACTATCCCTTACCTCAAAAGAGCAAGATTACATTTGGAATAACGTCGATCGAACTTGCAGTATAGCAGCAATACTCAAAGTATACTCAAAATACTCACAAGAATACGCTTCGATAATATAGAGAGAGAAAACTTCAGGTCGGTGTGATTTTCAATTCTAACCTAAGACCCTATTTATAGGAAAATACTTAGAACACCAAAGCGTAAAATTTAATAAAATATTAATATATATTATTTTTATTCCAAAGCGCACTTATTTTGCTTCAAAACCTCAGCCACCAAACAGTCCACCTCACAAGACTTGCACAAAAAACGTTTTGTTATTTAAATTATTTTAAACTTCCAAAAATCAATTATTTTGAGCTTTAGAACTTCAATAATTCATAATAAATAGCCCTTTTATCAAAAAAATTGAATCTCATGAGTTTTTATAGGAAATTCAATTCTCTACAACTTTGCAGAAAAAGTTTTTCCAAATTCCAAATGTAGAAATTGACCAAATCCACAAACGGACGATTTTACGATACATAATCAAATTTCAATCAAGAAATGGGGTCCACCATGACACATGTTTAACATGTTTTAAACATTTATTGTAACAAAAATATTCTTCCTCCTCATATACTCATATATTCCACATTCATCGTAAAAATATCACCATTATTATATTATTAAAATAATATATTTAAAAAATTATTTTATCGAAAAAGATAAAATATTAATTTTCAACAATTGTCACTTTAAAAATTTTCTCCATCTATATCCACATAAAATAAAAATTTTCTCATCATAAAAATCAATAATTAATTATTCACAAATAATATTACATAATCACAATATTAACAACCGTGCGGTTCCTAAAAAGAGGGCTTTCAATAAGAATTTCTCTTCATTGGCCAAGCAATTAGGTGACCAAACCTCTCCTTGAGGCAGAACTTTCTAGGCATTGCCAATAATGTTATCCAATAATATTATTGAGATAATATGAATTATTGTCGATAATGGAAAATATCGTACGTGACAATTATTGAAACAACAATAATATAAAATATCAACGTAGCAATTATTGAATCAATAAAATAAAATATTGAACAAGTAATAATTACCGTAACAATTATTGAGTAATGCCTTCTTACGAAAAAAAAATTATCATGCTTCATGAATAGTACTCGTGAATAGTAACTCGTGAATAGTAACTCATGAATAGTAACTTCGTGAATAGTAACTCATGAATAGTAACTCGTGAATAGTAACTCATGAATAGTAACTCTCATGAATAGTAATTAAAAAAATTGAATACTTTTATTTCATAAAATTCGGTCTTACAATCTCCCTCCTTATGAAATTTCGTCTCAAAATTTACATACGGTATTTCAAAGAGTTGAGAATACCTTGATTTCATTTCAGATTCTATCTCCCCTATCATCATGATTTCTCCATTGCTCATCTCCTGTATTTCAGATATCATTCTAGAATACAGCTTCAAAACAAGGGTTAATTTAACAAATTAACATATCACATAATATCCCGATATTATGACTGACCAACAAATAAGCTTAGGTAGGACACACTAGCGAAGGATTTACTCATCTCTCCCCTCCTAGTTCTAATCCCGATCTCCACCAGAAATCATATCCCTAAGCTCTGATACCAAATGTAACGACCCCAAAATAGGTCCATAAACCCATTCTGAGTCGCCAAATATATGGTACGAAAAACAACTACAACTTTATTACAACAATTGTCGTGCAAAATACAACAACACATATGCTGTGAGTTTGGATACAAATATATACCAAGCTGAGAAGCACGTCACAATGACACCTTACATAAAGGTATAGTCAAAAACTATTTTAGAAATTAGAATCTTTGGGAAGTACTCAAGAAACCTTCGTATATGGGAGGCCATGCTTTTAGGTTATGGTAGATATCATATGGCCACAAAATTATCCTTGGTTGACCTAATAGACCCCTAAAGAAAAACGAGAAGATTACTATCGTATTCTTCCCAATGGTGAGTCTTCTCCGACATATCATTATCTCCAATGTCTCTAATTGGGTATTATACTCCAAACAAACACCAAGATTATATAGGTAGTGCTTAAATATATATACTCAAGAAGTGGATGAGCACAACCATGTCTTATGATAACACGAGTTTGTATGTCATTAGACATCTTGTATGATAGTGACAAAACACCCTTCCAAAGTTGGGTTCGCCTCACCCTATTTAATTCACCAAAAATAACTATTAAATGATGTATAAAATACAACACACTAAAGCCCTCAATAAAATTATTTTCATACTATTTAGGGAGAACCTCAACAACTATAGACCACCGTTCTATTCCCTTGTTATCCCCGCTCAACCCAGCTACAATTTTATTACTTGAAAGGAATTGTGAAACAAAAGGGTGAGCACAACTAGCTCAGTAAAGAATATTATGACTAAAGATAAATAAATTATCAATAGTCTTCATCAGTAATGAATCAGAGATTTAGAACATATGGTAGATGATAAAACTTTTCAACCATAGTTGCAGCGGAACGAACAATCCATTAAAAGATTCAAATAGACTATAAAGTCTATTGTCTTATCCATGTTAAAAGTCCACCAACAATATTTTATCCCTGTAACATCAATCAACAGTTCCTTTCCACAATCATATGAATAACTCATAATCATAATTGTGATTCTAAATTCCTCTTCTCATCCAGGACGAAGATAATTTTCATCACTGTCTTTACGAAACATCAAATATCATGGTTATACCAAATCATCAGGTTCTCATTCATAATCATACTAATAAATTCATCTTTGCACCACGGGCCAAAGATATTCATCAACAGATTCATCTTTACACTACGGGATAAAGATATTCAACAACGAGTCATCTTTGCATTACGAGCCAAAGATATTCATCAATAATTCATCTTTTGCACTAAAAGCTAAAGATATTCAACAACAAGTCATCTTTGCATTACGAAAGCAAAAGATATTCATCAATAATTCATCTTTGCATTTAAAGCTAAGATATTCATCAACAAGTCATCTTTGCAGACTACGAGCCAAAGATATTCATCAATAATTCATCTTTGCACTACTGTGCTAAGATATTCATCGACAAGTCATCTTGCACTACTGAGCCAAAGATATTCATATATCAAAGAAATACATAATCATTTGGAAGTTATATAACAATAATTATAACCATGTTGATCAATTCACCTTTGCACTTAAGCTAAAAATATTCAATTGTAAATTCAATGGTCATGATCATACCAGTCAACAATTCAACTTTTGCACTACTGGCCAAAGAGAACCTATAGTCACGATCATACCAATAATCTACCCATCTTTACACTCAAGTCAAAGAGAAATATTATCATTAGGGTTATAAGATTGTTATATAAAAACAATATAATCAAAACATAGTTTTAATTTCAAGAGTAAGATTCATAAATCAACGATAATTTGGTCAAAGAAGAAACCAATTTGTCGTGAATAGTACCCCGTATTCGTACATAGTACCGTATACGTGCATAGTAACCTCGACACAAAAAGATAAAGTTTCATAATAAAATTCATATCCATATTTATAACACTTTAATCCAAATATTATAAATCACTTAGAAATCTCATAATCTAATATTATTAATATTACAATAATATTTTAATCATTTCTAAAACTTATAAACAATTTAATTAAATTGTTTACACTTTACTAATTAATGCATTTAATCATCATAAAATGTCAAACTCATAAGATTTCATCACCAATAACCAAAACCCTCATCAAAAATCTGCATATACCTCATATATGATTCTCAAGCCATAAAATCATATTTTCCAATTTTCTTACTTCACATAACATATTTAATTCATTTACTCATAACTAGAATATTTTCATGAAAATACCAAATCAGTTCCAAAACTATTTTTTTCTGGGATTTAGCATAACATAGTCCCATATTGAACATATATTTTCTCTAAATTTTAAAAATTCATTTACTATTTTTCATATGGCCAAAACCAATAGAATATTTAAACATTTATCATATATTATACTTTTGTCCTAAAATTCTGAAATTTACACGGTATACTGATATTATATAGATGTACTCCCAATAAAAATTTCATCAATTTTGGAGTTAATCACAAGGAGTTATAAATAGTTACTTTTAAAATAGTCTTTTCTCATAAAATCCATAACTCCTAATCTATACATCAAAAAATCACCATTTTTGGACACACTCTACAAAACTCATCAAAATATCATTTCAAATTTTTCCAGAATTTTTGAAGGTTCAGAAAAATTTGAAACTAAAAACATAATAACCCTTAAAATCCCTTTACTATCCCTTACCTCAAAAAAGCAAAGACTTACATTTGGAATAATTTGAACGAACTTGCACCAGTATAGCAATACTCAAAGTATACTCAAAATACTCACAAGAATACGCTCGATAATATAGAGAGAAAACTTCAGTTTCTGGTGTGATTTTCAATTCTAACCTAAGCACCCTATTTATAGGAAAATACTTAAAACACTAAAAGAGAAAATTTAATAAAATATTAATATATATTATTTTTATTCCAAAGCACACTTATTTTACTTCAAAACCTCAGCCACCAAACAGCCCACCTCACAAGACTTGCACAAAAACGTTTTGTTATTTAAATTATTTTAAACTTCCAAAAATCAATTATTTTGAGCTTGAACTTTAATAATTCATAATAAATAGCCTTTTATCAAAAAATTTGAATCTCGTGAGTTTATATAGGAAATTCAATTCTCTACAACTTTGCAGAAAAAAGTTTTTCCAAATTCCAAGCAGAAATTGACCGAAATCCACAAAGCAGACGATTTTACGATACTATAATCAAATTTCGATCAAGAAATGGGGTCCACCGACATGTTTAACATGTTTTAAACATTTATTGTAACAAAAATATTCTTCCTCCTCATATACTCATATATTCCACATTCTTTGTAAAAATATCACCATTATTATATTATTAAAATAATATATTTAAATAAATTATTTTATCGAAAAAGATAAAATATTAATTTTCAACAATTGTCACTTTAAAAATTTTCTCCATCTATATCCAAATAAAATAAATATTTTCTCATCATAAAAATCAATAATTAATTATTCACAAATAATATTACATAATCACAATATTAACAACTGAGCGGTTCTAAGAAGAGGGCTTTCCAATAAGAATTTCTCCTTCTTGGGCGCCTTGTAATTAGGTGACCAAACCTCTCCCTAGAGCGAACTTTCTAGGCATTGCCAATAATGTTATCCAATAATATTATTAGGATAATATGAATTATTGTCTCAGATAATGGAAAATCATCGTACGTGACAATTATTGAAACAACAATAATATAAAATATCAACGTAGCAATTATTGAATCAATAAAATAAAATATTGAGCAGTAATTACCGTAATAATTATTGAGTAATGCCTTCTTACGAAAAAAAAAATTATCATGCTTCATGAATAGTACTCGTGAATAGTAACTTCGTGAATAGTAACTCATGAATAGTAACTCGTGAATAGTAATCATGAATAGTAACTTCGTGAATAGTAACTAACTCGTGAATAGTAACTCATGAATAGTAATTAAAAAAATTGAATACTTTTATTTCATAAAATTCGGTCTTACAATCTCCCTCCTTATGAAATTTCGTCCCCTAAATTTTACGTACAGTATTTCAAAGAGTTGAGAATACCTTGTTTTCATTTGATTCTATCTCCCCATCATCACGATTTCTCCATCGCTTTCATCCCCCGTATTTAGGATATCATTCTAGAATACGACTTCAAAACAAGGGTTAATTTAACAAATTAACATATCACATAATATCCGATATTATGACTAACCAACAAATAAGCTTAGGTAGGACACACTAGCGAAGGATTTACTCATCTCTCCCCTCCTAGTTCTAATCCCGATCTCCGCCAGAGATCATATCCCTAAGCTCTGATACCAAATGTAACGACCCCAAAATAGGTCCATAAACCCATTCTGAGTCGCCAAATATATGGTACGAAAAACAACTACAACTTTATTACAACAATTGTCGTGCAAAATACAACAACACATATGCTGTGAGTTTGGATACAAATATATACCAAGCATGTACGTCACAATGACACCTTACATAAAGGTATAGTCAAAAACTATTTTAGAAATTAGAATCTTTGGGAAGTGCTCAAGGAAACCTTCGTACATGGGAGGCCATGCTTTTAGGTTATGGTAGATATCATATGGCCTGTAATTATCCTTGGTTGACCTAATAGACCCCAAAGAAAAACGAGAAGATTACTATCGTATTCTTCCCAATGGTGAGTCTTCTCTTGACATATCATTATCTCCAATGTCTCTAATTGGGTATTATACTCCAAACAAACACCAAGATTATATAGGTAGTTGTGACGCCCCCAAAATAGGTATACATCACCCATTCTGAGTTGTCAATACATGGTACAGAAACAACTACAACTTTATTATTACAACAAAGAACTCGTGAGTTTAAATACAAATATTATCTTCTAGACAATATTTATACTCAATAAATCCTCATCACATTTATTGATACATTATTTTACAAAAATGGTGAGGACTACTAAACAATCCTTTCTAAAACCTTCATTCCATACCCCGACTCGTACTCGCTATATTCTCGCCTCTTGAGAAGAATGGAACAAAAAGGAAAAGGGTGAGCTCAACTAGCTCAGTAAAGAATATTATGACTAAGATAATATACAACAAATTATCGTTAGTCTTCAACAGGGAAAAATTTAATAGAATCTGATAGACAACAAGTTTCGGATCAACATTCGCGGTGAAATAATAATTCATAGAAGAGTTACGTAGAGAATGAAATCTACTATAATCTATGAATTTAATAGGTCCATCATCAATATTTTATCCTGTAACATCAATCAATATTCATCTCAAATCAAATATTCATCTTTTGCCACTGAGGCCAAAGATATTCATCAATCGGTCATGTTCATCTCAACACCGCTCATCTTTGCACTAAAGGCCAAAGATATTCATCGATCGGTCGTGTTCATTTAAACACTGTTCATCTTTGCACTGAGCCAAAGATATTCTTGAAATCATTCATCTTTGCACTACAAAGCCAAAGATATTCAATAATATCATCATTTAAGATCGAGGATGATGAAAATATTTTAAAGAACGAATCCAAATTGAAACAAAATGACAAGGATTAAGGATTAAGGATTCAGTACTTTGTTTTATCCATGTCCAACAATACCTCAAAAATAATCATAGTGGTGTAAAATTCAAGAATGATCAAAACATGGATACAATCAAAGCTAGTATCCGAATAGATATTTTGACGAAAAGAAGAAATTTTATTTTTCTATTGAAATAGTGTCGATACGTGAATAGTGTCGTATCGTGAATAGTAACTCAGACACCAAAAGATAGAAATTCCACAAAAAACATCTTCACGCTTTCATGAATAGTACTCGTGAATAGTAACTCGTGAATAGTAACTCATGAATAGTAACTCGTGAATAGTAACTCATGAATAGTAACCCAGACATGAAAAAGTTCCAAATTTGATAAAAGTTCCAACCAATATTTCAAAGATAATGATATTGAAGAAATAATATCATTACGAAAAAAAAAAATATCCCTTACCTCAAAGAATCGATTGCCGGAAGGAAAGGTCTCAAGTGATCTTTGAATGAAACTTATCTTGAGCAAAGAACTCTCAAAGTATCTAAATACTCACAAAATACGCTCAATAATATAGAGAGAGAAAAGAGAAAACTTTGTTTACGGTGTGATTTTCAATTCTAACTTAGCCCTCTATTTATAGGAAAATGTTAGCCGCCGAAGCGGAGACTTGACTGCTACACGATGGCTTTTACCGCTACTATTGCCACCCACCACATTTGAAATAAAATTCAACACATTTCTTCACCAACCACAAGTGGGGCCCACTCAATTCTAGAATTTTCCACCAAAATCAATTATAACCCTAATTTCCGAATCAGTCACCTCTTAAAATTCATAACAAATCATTCGTTCATTTTAACGGTTCAAAATTTGTGGACATATACTCAACTTATGTATGTATAATATATCCAAAAATTACAACGATCCAAGCGGTCGGATTAAAAATTATAACTCACTTAATACATCGTAAAAATACCGATTTGATTTTTAATACCTCCATTCCGGCAAAATTACCGATAAAACACCTCAACATTAAATCATTCAATTATAACCACATAAAATAAATAAATCCATCGTTTATAAATATTTTCTTATCATATCAATAATTAATTATTCACAAATAATATTACGTAATCACAATTATGACAACCAAAGTAGTTCTCAGAAAGAGGGGCTTAGATAAAGATTTCTCTCCTCATCTTTTATGCAATTAGGTGACCAAACCTCTCCTTGATGAACTTTCTAGACATTGCCAATAATTCTATCTAATAATATTATTTAAATAATATGAATTATTGATCCGATAATGGAGATAATGTGCGTTGACAATTATTGAACAACAATAATATAAAATATCAACGCAAAGAATTATTGAATCAATAAAATAAAATCTTCAATAAAGTAATTCATTGTAACAATTATTGAGTAGTGCCTTCTTACATAAGGATCAATAATTGATGCAATACCGTGCAATACCGTGTGCTACTGTGCAACCACGCGTATTACCGTATTTTAACCACCGGGTATTCCAACAGTCTTAACGGTAACAACTACGCCGTTATTTTTAACCAACTTATATTTGTCGTTTTCTTCATCCAATCGCTTTTCAGTTATGGGGCCCACACACGGTCGCTTGGCCGTAAATGCGAATATTCCCAACAGCATTGAATATTCCACGACCAAACTAATATTCCCAGACAAAAAATGAATATTTTATAACCACTTGCTTATTTTGAAATATTTGCGTATTTAACCCTTAACTATCCACATTAATCAAATAAACCCTTACTATTTCAAAATAATAAATAAAGAAAATTCCTTTTATTTAAAAAAATTTTGGGGTCTTACAAAGTAGTGCTTGTAAATATACTCGTGAGTGGATGAGCACAACCATGTCTTATGATAATACGAGTTTGTATGTCATTAGACATCTTGTATGATAGTGACAAAACACCCTTCCAAAGTTGGGTTCGCTTTCACCCTATTTAATTCACCAAAATAACTATTAAATGATGTATAAAATACAACACACTAAAGCCCTCAATAAAATTATTTTCATACTATTTAGGAGAACCTCAACAACTATAGACCACCGATTCTATTCCTTGTTATCCCGGCTCAACCCAAATTTACACTTTTATTACTTGAAAGGAAATTGTGAAACAAAAGGGTGAGCACAACTAGCTTTCGATAAAGAATATTATGACTAAAGATAAATAAATTATCAATAGTCTTCATCGGTAATGAATCGGAGATTTAGAACATATGGTAGATGATAAAACTTTTCAACCATAGTTGCGGTGACGAAACAATCCATTAGCAGAGTCGAATAGACTATAAAGTCTATTGTCTTTATCACGTTAAAAGTCCACCAACAATATTTTATCCTGTAACATCAATCAACAGTTCCTTTCCACAATCATATGAATAACTTCATAATCATAATTGTGATTCTAAATTCCTCTTCTCATCTAGGGACGAAGATAATTTTTATCACTGTCTTTACGAAACATCAAATATCATGGTTATACCAAATCACGAGTTCACATTCATAATCATACTAATAAATTCATTTTGCACCACGGGCCAAAGATATTCATCAACAGTTCATCTTTACACTACGGGATAAAGATATTCAATAACAAAAGTCATCTTTGCATTACGAGCCAAAGATATTCATCAATAATTCATTTTGACTACTGACCAAAGATATTCAACAACGGTCATCTTTGCATTACGAGCAAAAGATATTCATCAATAATTCATCTTTGCATTACAAAGCAAAATATTCATCAACAAGTCATCTTTTGCACTACGAGCCAAAGATATTCATCAATAATTCATCTTTGCACTACAAAGCTAAGATATTCATCAACAAGTCATCTTTGCAGACTACTGAGCCAAAGATATTCATATATCAAAGAAATACATAATCATTTTAGAAGTTATATAACAATAATTATAACCATGTTGATCAATTCACCTTTGCACTTAAGCTAAAAATATTCAATTGTAAATTCAATGTTCATGATCATACGGTCAACAATTCAACTTTTTTGCACCATCGCCAAAGAGAACCTATAGTCACGATCATACCAATAATCTACCCATCTTTACACTCAAGTCAAAGAGAAATATTATCATTAGGGTTATAAGATTGTTATATAAAAACAATATAATCAAAACATAGTTTTAATTTCAAGAGTAAGATTCATAAATCAACGATAATTTGGTCAAAGAAGAAACCAATTTGTCGTGAATAGTACCCGTATTAAAGACATATGACCGTGAGTATCGTGCATAGTAACCTCGACACTAAAAAGATAAAGTTTCATAATAAAATTCATATCCATATTTGTGACGCCCCAAAATAGGTATACATCACCCATTACGGGTTGTCAATACATGGTGCGTAAACAACTACAACTTTATTATTACAACAAAGAAAGCGTGAGTTTAAATACAAATATTATCTTCTAGACAATATTTATACTCCAATAAATCCTCATCACATTTATTGATACATTATTTTACAAAATGGTGAGGATTACTAAACAATCCTTTCTAAAACCTTCATTCCATACCCACTCGGTACTCATTATATTCTCGCCTCTTGAGAAGAATGGAACAAAAAGGAAAAGGGTGAGCTCAACTAGCTCGATAAAGAATATTATGACTAAGATAATATACAACAAATTATCGTTAGTCTTCACGAGGAAAAATTTAATAGAATCTGATAGACAACAAGTTTCGGATCAACATTCGCAGTGAAATAATAATTCATAGAAGAGTTACGTAGAGAATGAAATCTACTATAATCTATGAATTTAACGATCCATCATCAATATTTTATCCTCAGTAACATCAATCGATATTCATCTCAAATCAAATATTCATCTTTGCACTCTGAGCCAAAGATATTCATCAATCGGTCATGTTCATCTCAACACTGCTCATCTTTGCACTAAAGGCCAAAGATATTCATCGATCGATCGTGTTCATTTAAACACTGTTCATCTTTTTTGCTGGTGCCAAAGATATTCTTCGAAATCATTCATCTTTTGCACTGTGCCAAAGATATTCAATAATATCATCATTTAAGACCGAGGATGATGAAAATATTTTTAAAGAGCGAATCCGGTGAAACAAAATGACAAGGATTAAGGATTAAGGATTAAGTACTTTGTTTTATCCATGTCCAACAATACCTCAAAATAATCATAGTGGTGTAAAATTCAAGAATGATCAAAACATGGATACAATCAAAGCTAGTATCCGAATAGATATTTTGGAATGAAAAGAAGAAATTTTATTTTTGATTGAATAGTGTCATTATATCGTGAATAGTGTCGTATCACGTGAATAGTAACTCAGACACCAAAAGATAGAAATTCCACAAAAAAACATCTTCACGCTTCATGAATAGTACTCGTGAATAGTAACTTCGTGAATAGTAACTCATGAATAGTAACTTTCGTGAATAGTAACTCATGAATAGTAACCCGATACATGAAAAGTTCCAAATTTGATAAAAAGTTCCAACTAATATTTCAAAGATAATGATATTGAAGAAATAATATCATTCTGAAAAAAAAAATATCCCTTACCTCAAAGAATCGAAGATTGCCGGAAGGAAAGGTCGGAAGTGATCTTTGAATGAAACTTGTCTTTGAGCAAACAACTCTCAAAGTATCTAAATACTCACAAAATACGCCAATAATAATATAGAGAGAAAGAGAAAACTTTGTTTACGGTGTGATTTTCAATTCTAACAGCCCTCTTATATATAGGAAAATGTTAGCTCACGCCAAGAAGCAGACTTGACTGCTACACGATGGCTTTACACCGCTACTATTGCCACCCACCACATTTGAAATAAAATTCAACACATTTCTTCACCAACCACAAGTGGGGCCCACTCAATTCTAGAATTTTCCACCAAAATCAATTATAACCCTAATTTCGAATCAGTCACCTCTTAAAATTCATAACAAATCATTCGATTTCATTTTAACGGTTCAAAATTTGTGGACATATACTCAACTTATGTATGTATAATATATCCAAAAATTACAACGATCCAACGGTCGGATTAAAAATTATAACTCACTTAATACATCGTAAAAATCTTGATTTGATTTTTAATACCTCCATTCCGAAACAAAATTGCGATAAAACACCTCAACATTAAATCATTCAATTATAACCACATAAAATAAATAAATCCATCGTTTATAAATATTTTCTTATCATATCAATAATTAATTATTCACAAATAATATTACGAGAATCACAATTATGACAACCGGTAGTTTCCGAGGAAAGAGGGGCTTTCAGATAAGGATTTCTCCTCTGGCGGCAGGATTAGGTGACCAAACCTCTCCTCGATGAGAACTTTCTAGACATTGCAATATCTTTATCTAATAATATTATTTAAATAATATGAATTATTGATCGATAATGGAGATAATAAAAGTGACAATTATTGAACAACAATAATATAAAATATCAACGCAACAATTATTGAATCGATAAAATAAAATCTTGAGCAAGTAATTCTTTGTAACAATTATTGAGTAGTGCCTTCTTACATAAGGATCGATAATTGATGCAATACCGCGTAATACCGCAATCTGGTGTCGCTCTTTGTGCGACAGCGTATTCGTATTTTAACCAAGGGTATTCCAACGGTCTTAACTTGAATAACTAACTACTGAAGTTATTTTTAACTTGACTTATATTTGTCGTTTTCTTCATCCAATCGCTTTCAGTTATGGGGCCCACACATGGTGCGCGCGTAATACGAATATTCCCAAGCGATCGAATATTCCACGACCAAACGAATATTGCTGAAAAAAATGAATATTTTATAACCACTTGCTTATTTTGAAATATTTGCGTATTTAAACCCTTAACTATATCCACATTAATCAAATCAACCCTTACTATTTCAAAATAATAAATAAAGGAAATTCCTTTTATTTAAAAAATTTTGGGGTCTTACAATATTTATAACACTTTAATCCAAATATTATAAATCACTTAGAAATCTCATAATCTAATATTATTAATATTACAATAATATTTTAATCATTTCTAAAACTTATAAACAATTTAATTAAATTGTTTACACTTTACTAATTAATGCATTTAATCATCATAAAATGCCAAACTCATAAGATTTCATCACCAATAACCAAAACCCTCATCAAAAATCTGCATATACCTCATATATGATTCTCAAGCCATAAAATCATATTTTCCAATTTTTTTACTTCACATAACATATTTAATTCATTTACTCATAACTAGAATATTTTCATGAAAATACCAAATCAGTTCCAAAAATATTTCTTTTCTGGGATTTAGCATAACATAGTCCCATATTGAACATATATTTTTCTCTAAATTTTAAAAATTCATTTACTATTTTCATATGGCCAAAACCACCGAATATTTAAACATTTATCATAAATTATACTTTTGTCCTAAAATTCTGAAATTTACACGGTATACTGATATTATATAGATGTACTCCCAATAAAAATTTCATCAATTTTGGAGTTAATCACAAGGAGTTATAAATAGTTTCTTTTAAAATAGTCTTTTCTCATAAAATCCATAACTCCTAATCTATACATCCAAAAATCGCCATTTTGGACACACTCTACTAAAACTCATCAAAATATCATTTCAAATTTTTTCAGAATTTTGAAGGTTCAAAAAATTTCGAAACTAAAAACATAATAACCCTTAAAATCCCTTACTATCCCTTACCTCAAAAAGCGGTACTTGATTTGGAATAACTTATTTGAAACGAACTTGCAACCGTATAGCAATACTCAAAGTATACTCAAAATACTCACAAAAATACGCTCGATATATAGAGAGAAAACTTGATTTACGGTGTGATTTTCAATTCTAACCTAAGCACCTATTTATAGGAAAATACTTAGAACACCAAAGCGAGAAAATTTAATAAAATATTAATATATATTATTTTTATTCCAAAGCACACTTATTTTGCTTCAAAACCTCAGCCACCAAACAGCCCACCTCACAAGACTTGCACAAAAAACGTTTTTGTTATTTAAATTATTTTAAACTTCCAAAAATCAATTATTTCAGAGCTTCAGAACTTCAATAATTCATAATAAATAGTCCTTTTATCAAAAAATTCGAATCTCGCGTGTTTTTATAGGAAATTCAATTCTCTACAACTGCGAAGAAAGTTTTCCAAATTCCAAGCAGAAATTGACCGAAATCCACAAGCAGACGATTTTACGATTACTATAATCAAATTTCGGTCAAGAAATGGGGTCCATTGAGACATGTTTAACATGTTTTAAACATTTATTGTAACAAAAATATTCTTCCTCCTCATATACTCATATATTCCACATTCATTGTAAAAATATCACCATTATTATATTATTAAAATAATATATTTAAATGAATTATTTTATCGGAAAAAGATAAAATATTAATTTTCAACAATTGTCACTTTAAAATTTTCTCCATCTATATCCAAATAAAATAAATATTTTTCTCATCATAAAATCAATAATTAATTATTCACAAATAATATTACATAATCACAATATTAACAACCAGGCGGTTCCCAAGAAAGAGGGGGCTTTCAATAAAATTTCTCCTTCTTTGGCCTTGATTAGGTGACCAAACCTCTCCTTGAAGCCGAACTTTCTAGGCATTGCCAATAATGTTATCAATAATATTATTAGAGATAATATGAATTATTGCTAGATAATGGAAAATACCGTGCCGTGACAATTATTGAAACAACAATAATATAAAATATCAACGTAGCAATTATTGAATCAATAAAATAAAATATTGAACAGTAATTACTGTAACAATTATTGAGTAATGCCTTCTTACGAAAAAAAATTATCATGCTTCATGAATAGTACTCGTGAATAGTAACTCGTGAATAGTAACTCATGAATAGTAAATCGTGAATAGTAACTCATGAATAGTAACTCGTGAATAGTAACTCGTGAATAGTAACTCATGAATAGTAATTAAAAAAAAATTGAATACTTTTATTTCATAAAATTCGGGGTCTTACAATCTCCCCTCCTTATGAAATTTCGTCCCCGAAATTTACGTACCTGGTATTTCAAAGAGTTGAGAATACCTTGTTTTCATTTCAGATTCTATCTCCCCTGTCATCATGATTTCTCCATTGCTCATCTCCGTATTTTGGATATCATTCTAGAATACGACTTCAAAACAAGGGTTAATTTAACAAATTAACATATCACATAATATCCCGATATTATGGTGACCCAACAAATAAGCTTAGGTAGGACACACTAGCGAAAGATTTACTCATCTCTCCCCTCCTAGTTCTAATCCCGATCTCGCCGGAGATCATATCCTAAGCTACGATACCAAATGTAACGACCCCAAAATAGGTACATAAACCCATTACGAGTCGCCAAATATATGGTGCGAAAAACAACTACAACTTTATTACAACAATTGTCGTACAAAAATACAACAACACACATATCTTTGTGAGTTTGGATACAAATATATACCAAGCTGTAGCATGTCGCAATGACACCTTACATAAAGGTATAGTCAAAACTATTTTAGAAATTAGAATCTTTGGGAAGTGCTCAAGGAAACCTTCGTACATGGGAGGCCGTGCTTTTAGGTTATGGTAGATATCATATGGCCACAAATTATCCTTGGTTGACCCGATAGACCCCAAAGAAAAGCGAGAAGATTACTATCGTATTCTTCCCGATGGTGAGTCTTCTCTTGACATATCATTATCTCCGATGTCTCTAATTGGGTATTATACTCCAAACAAACACCAAGATTATATAGGTAGTGCTTGTAAATATACTTTCGGCAAGTGGATGAGCACAACCATGTCTTATGATAACACGAGTTTGTATGTCATTAGACATCTTGTATGATAGTGACAAAACACCCTTCCAAAGTTGGGTTAGCCTCACCCTATTTAATTCACCAAAAATAACTATTAAATGATGTATAAAATCTGACACACTAAAGCCCTCAATAAAATTATTTTCATACTATTTAGGAGAACCTCAACAACTATAGACCACCGATTCTATTCCTTGTTATCCCGCTCAACCCAACTACACTTTTATTACTTGAAAGGAATTGTGAAACAAAAGGGTGAGCACAACTAGCTCGATAAAGAATATTATGACTAAAGATAAATAAATTATCAATAGTCTTCATCGTAATGAATGAATCGAGATTTAGAACATATGGTAGATGATAAAACTTTTCAACCATAGTTGCGGTAGACGAACAATCCATTAACAGAGTCGAATAGACTATAAAGTCTATTGTCTTATCCACGTTAAAAGTCCACTGACAATATTTTTTATCCTGTAACATCAATCAGCGGTTCCTTTCCACAATCATATGAATAACTTCATAATCATAATTGTGATTCTAAATTCCTCTTCTCATCCAGGACGAAGATAATTTTCATCACTGTCTTTACGAAACATCAAATATCATGGTTATACCAAATCACAGTTCACATTCATAATCATACTAATAAATTCATCTTTGCACCACGGGCAAAGATATTCATCAACAGATTCATCTTTACACTACTGGGATAAAGATATTCAATATGAGTCATCTTTGCATTACGAGCCAAAGATATTCATCAATAATTCATCTTTGCACTTTCTGATCTAAAGATATTCAACAACAGTCATCTTTGCATTACGAGCAAAAGATATTCATCGATAATTCATCTTTGCATTAAAGCTAAAATATTCATCAACAAGTCATCTTTGCACTACGAGGCAAAGATATTCATCAATAATTCATCTTTGCACTCACTGTGCTAAGATATTCATCAACAAGTCATCGTCTTCACTCACGAGCGAAGATATTCATATATCAAAGAAATACATAATCATTTTAGAAGTTATATAACAATAATTATAACCATGTTGATCAATTCACCTTTTGCACTTAAGCTAAAAATATTCAATTATAAATTCAATGTTCATGATCATACCGGTCAACAATTCAACTTTTGCACTCTTGGCAAAGAGAACCTATAGTCGCGATCGTACCAATAATCTACCCATCTTTACACTCAAGTCGAGAGAAATATTATCATTAGGGTTATAAGATTGTTATATAAAAACAATATAATCAAAACATAGTTTTAATTTCAAGAGTAAGATTCATAAATCAGCGATAATTTGGTCAAAGAAGAAACCAATTTGTAAGTGAATAGTACCCCGTATTAAATACATAGTATGCAGTATCGTGCGTAAGTAACTCTCGACACGAAAGATAAAGTTTCATAATAAAATTCATATCCATATTTATAACACTTTAATCCAAATATTATAAATCACTTAGAAATCTCATAATCTAATATTATTAATATTACAATAATATTTTAATCATTTCTAAAACTTATAAACAATTTAATTAAATTGTTTACACTTTACTAATTAATGCATTTAATCATCATAAAATGCCAAACTCATAAGATTTCATCACCAATAACCAAAACCCTCATCAAAAAATCTGCATATACCTCATATATGATTCTCAAGCCATAAAATCGTATTTTCCAATTTTCTTACTTCACATAACATATTTAATTCATTTACTCATAACTAGAATATTTTCATGAAAAATACCAAATCAGTTCCAAAAATATTTCTTTTCTGGGATTTAGCATAACATAGTCCCATATTGAATATATATTTTCTCTAAATTTTAAAAATTCATTTACTATTTTTCATATGGCCAAAACCACCGAATATTTAAACATTTATCATAAATTATACTTTTGTCCTAAAATTCTGAAATTTACACGGTATACTGATATTATATAGATGTACTCCCAATAAAAATTTCATCAATTTTGGAGTTAATCACAAGGAGTTATAAATAGTTTCTTTTAAAATAGTCTTTTCTCATAAAATCCATAACTCCTAATCTATACATCCAAAAATAGCCATTTTTGGACACACTCTAAAACTCATCAAAATATCATTTCAAATTTTTCCAGAATTTTTGAAGGTTCAAAAAATTTCGAAACTAAAAACATAATAACCTTAAAATCCCTTACTATCCCCTTACCTCAAAAAAGCGAGACTTACATTTGGAATAACTTATTTGAACGAACTTGCATAGTATAGCAATACTCAAAGTATACTCAAAATACTCACAAGAATACGCTCGATAATATAGAGAGAGAAAACTTCAGTTTCTGGTGTGATTTTCAATTCTAACCTAAGCACCCTATTTATAGGAAAATACTTAGAACACCAAAGCAGAAAATTTAATAAAATATTAATATATATTATTTTTATTCCAAAGCACACTTATTTTGCTTCAAAACCTCAGCCACCAAACAGCCCACCTCACAAGACTTGCACAAAAAACGTTTTTGTTATTTAAATTATTTTAAACTTCCAAAAATCAATTATTTCAGAGCTTCAGAACTTCAATAATTCATAATAAATAGCCCTTTTATCAAAAAATTCGAATCTCGCGAGTTTTTATAGGAAATTCAATTCTCTACAACTTTGCAGAAGAAAGTTTTTCCAAATTCCAAACAGAAATTGACCGAAATCCACAAACGGACGATTTTACAGTCTATAATCAAATTTCAGTCAAGAAATGGGGTCCAATGAACATGTTTAACATGTTTTAAACATTTATTGTAACAAAAATATTCTTCCTCCTCATATACTCATATATTCCACATTCACTGTAAAAATATCACCATTATTATATTATTAAAATAATATATTTAAATGAATTATTTTATCAGAAAAAGATAAAATATTAATTTTCAACAATTGTCACTTTAAAAATTTTCTCCATCTATATCCACATAAAATAAATATTTTTCTCATCATAAAAATCAATAATTAATTATTCACAAATAATATTACATAATCACAATATTAACAACCGGCGGTTCCCAAAGAAAGAGGGGCTTTCCAATAAAAATTTCTCACTTCTTGGTAGCTTGATTAGGTGACCAAACCTCTCCTTAGAGCCAGAACTTTCTAGGCATTGCCAATAATGTTATCCAATAATATTATTAGGATAATATGAATTATTGCTCAGATAATGGAAAATCTTGTCTTCAGTGACAATTATTGAAACAACAATAATATAAAATATCAGCGTAGCAATTATTGAATCGATAAAATAAAATATTGAACAATAATTACTGTAACAATTATTGAGTAATGCCTTCTTACTACGAAAAAATTATCATGCTTCATGAATAGTACTCATGAATAGTAACTCGTGAATAGTAACTCATGAATAGTAACTTCGTGAATAGTAACTTCGTGAATGAATCGTGAATAGTAACTTCATGAATAGTAATTAAAAAAAATTGAATACTTTTATTTCATAAAATTCGAGGTCTTACAATCTCCCTCCTTATGAAATTTCGTCCCAGAAATTTACGTGCACAGTATTTCAAAGAGTTGAGAATACCTTGTTTTCATTTCGATTCTATCTCCCAATAAATCATCATGATTTCTCCATTGCTTTCATCTCTCGTATTTGAGATATCATTCTAGAATACTGACTTCAAAACAAGGGTTAATTTAACAAATTAACATATCACATAATATCCCGATATTATGGTGACCCGACAAACAAATAAGCTTAGGTAGGACACACTAGCGAAGGATTTACTCATCTCTCCCCTCCTAGTTCTAATCCCGATCTCGCCATGGAGATAATATCCTAAGCTCGATATTAAATGTAACGACCCCAAAATAGGTCCATAAACCCATTCTGAGTCGCCAAATATATGGTACGAAAAACAACTACAACTTTATTACAACAATTGTCGTGCAAAATACAACAACACATATCTTTGTGAGTTTGGATACAAATATATACCAAGCGAAGTACGTCACAATGACACCTTACATAAAGGTATAGTCAAAAGCTGCTTTTAGAAATTAGAATCTTTGGGAAGTGCTCAAGAGAAACCTTTACATGGGAGGCCATGCTTTTAGGTTATGGTAGATATCATATGGCCACAGAATTATCCTTGGTTGACCTAATAGACCCCAAAGAAAAATGAGAAGATTACTATCGTATTCTTCCCGATGGTGAGTCTTCTCTTGACATATCATTATCTCCACTATCTCTAATTGGGTATTATACTCCAAACAAACACCAAGATTATATAGGTAGTGCTTGTAAATATACTCAAAGAAGTGGATGAGCACAACCATGTCTTATGATAACACGAGTTTGTATGTCATTTAGACATCTTGTATGATAGTGACAAAACACCCTTCCAAAGTTGGGTTCGCCTCACCCTATTTAATTCACCAAAAATAACTATTAAATGATGTATAAAATCAACACACTAAAGCCCTCAATAAAATTATTTTCATCTTATTTAGGAGAACCTCAACAACTATAGACCACCGAATTCTATTCCCTTGTTATCCCCTTCAACCCGGCCTACACTTTTATTACACGAAGGAATTGTGAAACAAAAGGGTGAGCACAACTAGCTCGATAAAGAATATTATGACTAAAGATAAATAAATTATCAATAGTCTTCATCAAGTAATGAATCGTAGATTTAGAACATATGGTAGATGATAAAACTTTTCAACCATAGTTGCGGTGGACGAAGCAATCCATTAAAAGAGTCGAATAGACTATAAAGTCTATTGTCTTCTCACGTTAAAAGTCCACCAACAATATTTTATCCCTGTAACATCAATCAGCGGTTCCTTTCCACAATCATATGAATAACTTCATAATCATAATTGTGATTCTAAATTCCTCTTCTCATCCAGGACGAAGATAATTTTCATCACCTGTCTTTACCTAAAACATCAAATATTATGGTTATACCAAATCACAGTTCCTGTCCATAATCATACTAATAGGGATAAGATCTACGTTCATGATATTACCCTTAATATCTACTCTACAGTTCTTATGCATATACTTAACAGGGATAATTTCTCTATTCGCAATTTCTATGTTCATGGGGTATTCTAACTCGTCCTTAAGCAATTCTAAGTTCTTAGCGAAGTCATCGGATATAAATGAGCAAGTAACACCCGAATCAAATAACACATAAGCATTAACTTTATTGATCGGAATGATACCTGACACCACATCATCACGAGGTATCTTGCGTCCCGCTTTGTCATGTTGAATGTTGTTCTCGCTAGTCTATTGGTTGCGGTTGGTCCTGCAATAGTTAGAGTGCTTCCACTAGTATTTCCTATGTTTCCTCCTAAACTCGTCCCTCCCGATCCCTTCTTAGGACAATCTCTTACAAGATGGTCCTTTGATCCACATGTTAAGCATGCACCCTTCTTTAGGTTCGGATAGTTTGGTGTTATGTGGCCTTCCTGACCACAATTGTAGCACACTCGCTTCCCCTTCAAACAAACTCCCAAATGCGTTTTTCCGCAGGTTGGGCACGGTTCAATCTTCTTCTTCTGCCCTCCCTGTTGACTTCTGGCCGACGAATTTTCAGACCACTTCCTCTTCTGATTATGATTACCCCCAGTGCTACTCCCACCAGTCTTGTTATTACCTTCCTTCTCACTCTTCTTCTTCTTCTGCTCCTGATTATACTTCATTACTGCATCACTTCCACCCTCAGCAAGTATGGCCTTCTCTAACACTCCCGCAAAAGTGTTCAATTGGAACATTGACACTTTACTATACAACCAGGGCTTCAGTCCCTGCTCGAATCGTCTTGCCTTCCTCTCATCGGTGTGTACTTGGTATGTGGCGAACCTAGCAAACTCATTAAACCTTGCCGCGTAATCAGCTACTGACATACTTCCCTGGTTCAACTCTAAAAACTGGACTTCCATCTGATTTTGTGAACTGGTTGGGAAATACATCTCGAAGAACATCTCTTTAAATCTTTCCCAGGATATTACACCTTCCCCTCCCCGTACTTTATTTGCCTGCCACCAATAGCTGGCTTCGAACTTCAGTATGAACGTCGCAAATGCGATTTCCTGGTCTTCCCTTACTTTAGCAACATCGAACACCTTCTCCATCTCCATAACCAGTCTCGAGCCTCAATTAGGTTTATGGAACCCTTAAACTTTGGCGTCCCCACCTTGAAGTCCTTAAGCGAGGTGTTTGGTGGAGCTTGTGGTTGATTATTAAGTGCTCCATTTAAAGGTTCACCAATTCTTTGAGCAGGGTTAGCATTAGCATCGTTGTTATTGTTTGTTGACCCTTCCCAAGAACTTGGCGGCGATTTTGTCTTCTTCTAAGCGGCATATTTACATTAAGAATATCGCTTATTAGTCTTTACTCAATCTCTAAAACATTTAAGACTTAACTAAACATTTAATCATAACTCACTTAACACATTACTTCAAATAAACTTTGACATTTCATTTAATTCAAAAGTCTTTACATCATAAGATAGCATCACTGCTATTTACATCAACTATCCCGAGATAAGGAATCTACAGGATTTAAAACATCACAATATTCCTTTATTTATAATCATAACGGAATTTACATCATTAACTATCAAATAGTTTTCACATATTTAAACTAATACTATCATTGTTTGTTAAGGTGCTGGATAGGCTTGCTCCGTTCCTCTTCTATGATGCGAGACATCGTTCTGCAATCTAGCATATATGATGGAAGATCCTCAAATTGGATTGGATACTTCCTAACTTGATCTTGGACCGCATCCATTGCATTTTTGTAGTGAAGAGTACGTCTCCTCAAGTTTGGCCTTCTTCGCTCGGTGATCATCTTCTGCATGATCGGCACGACGTGACTCTCGTACCCAGCCCTCCTTTGCTATGGCAAGCCTCTCTGAGCTCTCCTTCAGATCCTTCTTTAACTTCTCTATTTTTGCGGACTTATCCTCGGTCTGACCCTTCTCGTGAACCAAATCCCACTCCACGTTTCCTAAACATGTGTGAAGAGTCACAATCTCTATCCTCCGCTTTCAATAGTAATATCGCGACTAACACTTTGCTTTCGATCGGATCTCGAACAGTATCCTGCAACTCTACGTTACAATCATAGAGTGCATCATACATCTCTGCATCAATAGAGTTCGGTGGGAACTCCTCTTCTTCCTCTTCTTCTTCCTATTCCTCAAGATCCTCCTCTGGATCAGTCTCCGGCTCATGCTCCTGACTAGCAACAGTGATCAACAGAGATGGCTCTCTCTGTACAAGTTGTTCCCTGACGACATGAATGTCTCGGGGCTCCTCCTGTATAGGTAATCGGGGTTCCTCCTTCCCAGCTTGACTAGCTCCTCCAACATCCGACATCTTGACAACAAAATTTTAAGTTTTTGTTACTAATCCGTGCTAGCGAACACATAGATTAACACATAAGCACATAAAGTCTTTTATTATCTTTAATGAATTTAGAAATTCATTTCTTAGAACTCGATAAGAGTTTACCACTACTATATTCTCGATCTCCTACAAGGCTACTACCTAAGGTTGTTCCCCCCCACCTAAGGTTCATAACCTTACAGTTCTGATACCAACCTGTAACACCCCCAAATTCGGTACTTCCATTTCCACAGGATTTGGTGTTCACTGTACAAACATTATCTATCTATCTACCCCTAAATAAAATGCAAACCATACAATATATAGAAATAATAATAAAATCTCTCCCCTTATGGGGTTACATCAACTAAATAATAAATAAATCCCAGGCTACTCTAACCTTAAATCATCTGTGCGGAAAACATAAACAAATAAGTCTTAAGTAACATCAAGTCTAACTATCATTACATAATCACATAAATAAATAGTCTTCATTACTTGCTAAGCTTGCCCTTACCCTTACTAGTGGAAGGTTAAATACGCTCTTTCGTTCTTAACTGCAATGTTTATTATTACGCAAGAGTGGGCACGATTGCCCACAAGTATAACAATATAACAATGAATAATAACATGCGAGAGAAATAATAACTTCTGATATAAAGCTCAACTTTTGAATCAAGAATGAATAACAAGAATCAAAAGAAATTCTGAGGGTCATAAGACCTTAAACTATGTCCTAGGTTGTCAAGTGTTGTTACTTGAAACCTTTAACAGTCATAAGACTATGGACTCTTCTTCTCGTACTTAGGGGGATCAGCCCTTAGTACCATACTGTGCACAATATCTTAACGCTAAAGCGTAAATAATCCCCTATCTGAGGTTGTTCATCTCGGTTTTGACATTCGAGTCCGCACCAAAGGAAGTTTGGTTTGGATAATTCATCAAGGGGTTTTGAAATTTAGAACGCTCATCAACTATGGACTAGTCGAATCAATAAGGGTTCGCTAGTCTAACAAGGTTTAACAGTGAATGAATACTTAACTTGAATAACATCTAAAAAGGTATACAATAGAATAATTATTGTATAACAACATTATGCTTGAAGATTAATAAGCTTTAATATATAAGACAGGCTTGATCAATAATAATGAGAACTTGCTTAAAATCAAAAGATGAATTAATCAACTTATATAACAATAACAAGTAGGATTAGGAAACTTGCTCAACAAAAGTTTAGGGTAAGAAACTTGATCAACATAAATGTAGAGTTGGAAAACTTGCTCAATGTAACAAGATAAGGTTTAGAAACTTGCCTCGTGTGTAGATTACACTTAAACAAACTCGTTCTTTGAATTAAATCCTACATACCAATTACGTTCACAATACCAGATCAATAACAACGTACTAACATCATAACTTTACTCTTTTTTAACTTTCGAATTCATGACTATACTTAGTCAATTATTACACTTAGTGTAAAATTAAGACTTCACGAAAAAATAAACTAATTATGCATTCGATCATTCAATCCACACGTAATTGTGTTATGAACATGTTAAGAATTTATTTTAACATCTCATTATAGGTCTAACAAGTCTTTATAATCATTAGACTAAGTTGCTATCACATTTCAAAACTTGTACACTTTTAAAACTCATTTCGACCATTCGCTAAGTGGTATTTGTGAGCCACTTTTATACTATATCTTGGCGTTTGCATGGCGCGGCACTTCTATGGCAGCAGTGTCTGCCTTTATGGCGTGGTGGTGGCGTGTGGCTTGAGTCTCGAGCCGGGAGTTGGCGCGCATGATGCGACACTCCAGATTCTGAATTTTCAGTTCACGAAGAACACAGAATTCAGTGAAATAAACTCTACGTGATCATTAATTTCACCAATTTAAACATACCCACATGCTAGAATTTATACATAACCATTACCCAACATATATAGAGTGATTTTAACACATTAAAACACATAATCATAGAATTAGAGCATGCAAATTGTACTATTCTTGATGTTCTTGAAGTTCTTGAACAAAAACATGGATTTTAATGCTACGGATTCGTTATAAAGCCAAATCCAACCATTCAAGTTTCATTTTGTTCATTTTAACAACATTGAATTTTAAAATAAATTATATTTAACATATAAAAATCATGTATAAGGCCATATGGCCATATCACGCACTCTGTAATCGTATACTGTAAAATTTCATGAAACTGATGATATGGAATTATGCAATATATATATAAAACATGCCACTACTCGAATTATTACATATATTCTTATAACAACTTTCCAATTTGTAGAGATTCACATATTCATGAAACTTAAAAGACGTAAAATAAGAATTTGGGTTGAAGATAATTACCCAAGCGTAGATTAGTGGGATTGAAACCTTTCCCAAATTCTTCTTAACTCTCACAATCTCTTAACAATCTCTGAACTTTCAAACTCTCTCTCTCTCTCTCTCTCTCTCTCTCTCTCTCTTTCTCCTCTCTGTTTTTGCCAGACTTAGAAAAATAATAAGAAAAGAAGGCGTCGATAATAAAGGAGAAAAAAGCGGCCTTGATGAGGTGATTACCCCCCATCGTGGGTAACTTCCCTCAACTCCCACCAAGGCCATGTTTGGCTAGTTAGAATAGGTTTAAAAATCATTTAATTTAATAAAACTTTATCATATAGTTTAAATAATGTTACACTCCTTTATAAAATAAATCAATATCTTATTTAATTTACTTTAAATAAAATATAATGATTTCTCAATAATGCACATAGTCACATAATTAAATTTTCTCATTTAATAATAATATCAATTATTAAATCTCTAATTAATAATTAAATTAATTAAAATAACAAAGGCTTATTAAATATTTTTTTTAATTCAATAAGCTCACATAAATACATACATCGAATAATAAAATTCTCCACTTCAATTTAATAAATATAACACATATAATTAAATTAATCTATCACAACTTCATCAATTAATTAATTAATCTAATAATTAATTCACCAAAAAATATTTATTTAATCCAATAAATATTTAAATTAAATTAAAAAATCTCGGTTGTCACACCCAAAATGTGAGAAATCCGAACGAAGTGATCACGGGTAAGCTAATCATAAACTCTAGCAAAGTTTATACTTTATTTGATACCGGTTCTACCCATTCCTTTATTTCTCCTACTTGCGCTCAACGTTTAAATTTGACTCCGGAGAAATTAGACTTTGACTTATCTGTTGAAACTCCGTTGGGAGAAACCTTTATTACATCCACGGTTTATAAGTCTTATTTGATTCAAATCGGTAATTGCACGTTACCTATCGATCTTATTTCTTTGAAAATACTTGCATTTGATGTTATTTTAGGGGTTGATTGGTTAACTACTCATCATGCTAAAATCGATTGTTTTCGTAAGGTTGTTAGCTTTCATATTCCTAACCAACCTATTATGTGAATTCAAGCAACCAAACCACTAAAATCAATCACTGTCATATCAAGTCATAAAGCTATTCGTTTATTGAAAAACGGATGTCAAGCTTTCTTAGCCCATGTCACGGATTTAAATAAAGATACGTTAGATTTGAATGATATTTCTATTGCTAAAAAATTTCCTGACGTATTCCCTGAAGAACTTCCTGGTCTACCCCCAGAGCGTGAAATTGAATTTTGTATCGACCTTGAATCAGGTACAAAACCCATTTCCAAAGCCTCATATCGATGGCTCCTATTGAACTTCAGGAGTTAAAAACCCAACTACTGGAATTGTTAGACATCAGTTTCATTCATCCTAGTACATCTCCTTGGGGTGCTCCTGCTCTATTCGTGAAGAAGAAAGATGGGAGAATGCGACTTTGTATTGATTATCGGGAGTTGAATCATGTCACCATCAAAAATAGGTAATCGTTGCCTCGCATTGATGACCTGTTTGACCAGTTGCAAGGAGCCAAATTCTTTTCAAAGATTGATCTTTGTTAGGATATCATCGAGTTGAAGATTAAAGCGATGACATTCCAAAGACCGCTTTCGAACCCTCGATCTTGGCATTATGAATTCCTAGTCGTGTCTTTTGGATTGACTAATGCTCCTCTTGCCTTCATGGACATGATGAACCCGAGTATTCAAGGAATATTTGGATCACTTTGTGGTCGTCTTTATTGATGACATCCTCATATACTCCAAAACCCGTGAAGACCATGAGCAACACTTGAGGCTGATACTTCAAAAGCTTCGTGAAAATAAGCTTTATGCCAAGTTGAAGAAATGTGAGTTCTGGCTTGAGGAAGTTGCATTCCTTGGGCACGTAATATCAAATCATGGAATATCTGTTGACCCGGCAAATATTGAAGTAATTTAAAGCTGGGAGAAACCTAAGTCAGTGACCGAAGTACGTAGCTTTCTCGGCTTAGCTGGTTATTATCGGAGATTCGTAGAAGGGTTTTCTTGAATCGCTACTCCATTAACTTAGTTAACTCGAAAAGATATAAAATTCGGTTGGACCGAGGAATGTGAAAAGAGTTTTCAAGAACTCAAGAGGAGACTCATTTCAGCACCTGTTCTGACAATACAATCTGGCTCGGAGAGATTTGTCATCTACAGTGATGCTTCAGGCAAAGGGTTAGGATGTGTTCTCATGCAACATGGGAAAGTCATAGCCTATGCCTCACGACAACTCAAAGAATATTAGAGGAATTATCCTACTCATGATCTAGAGTTGGCAGCAGTCGTTTTTGCGCTTAAGATTTGGATGCATTACCTGTATTGAGAGAAGGTGGAGATTTATACTTATCATAAAAGCCTCAAATATTTCTTCACTAAAAAGGAACTCAACATGCGACAACGACTATGGCTTGAGTTGTTGAAAAAGTATGATCATACCATTCAATACCATCCTGGAAAAGCGAACGTGGTAGCTGACGCATTGAGTAGAAGATCATATGCGGGTACGAGTGCGATATTGTAAACGCAAAGGCCCATTTTGTATGACTTACAAAGGATGGAGATAGAGTTAAAGACTCCAGGGATCCATATGATGATGGCAAATATACGAGTAGAACTGACTTTAATTGATAAAGTTAAAGTTGTTCAAGCTACAGACCTGGAGTAGATGCGTATGAGGAAGAAAGTGCAAGAAGGTGCTATTCCGGAAGGAAGAATCGATGAAGAATGAATACTTCGAGTCAACTCTAGACTTTGTGTTCCTAACGACTCTGACTTGAAGTATAAAATCATGATGGAGGCGCACAACACACCATTTGCAATCCATCCTGGGAGTACCAAAATGTATCGTGATCTTCGACATACATTTTGGTGGAGCAATATGAAGAGAGAGATAACGGGGTTTATCTCAGTGTGTCTAACTTATCAACGAGTCAAGGCGGAGCATCAAGTGCCAAAAGGTCCATTGCAACGACTTGAAATTCCAGAATGGAAGTGGGAGCACCTTACCATGGATTTTGTTACTGGTCTTCCCATGGTTTCTCAAGGCATAGATGCGATTTGGGTCATTGTTGATAGATTGACCAAGTCTGCTCATTTTTTACCGATATGAGAAACTTATACACTTGAACATCTTGCTAGTATGTATATAAACGAGATTGTAAGATTGCATGGTATGCCAGTATCCATAGTTTCTGATCGAGACCCAAGATTCACTTCAAGATTTTGGGTTAGTTTGCAAAAAGCTATGGGCACGGATTTAAGATTTAGTTCGGCATATCATCCTCAAACGGATGGGTAGTCGGAAAAGACTATTCAAACTCTTGAAGATTTATTAAGACTGTGCGTCCTTGACTTCAAGGGAAGTTGGGACAAGTTCTTACCATTGGTGGAGTTTTCCTACAATAACAGTTGTCAAACAAGTATTGGCATGGCTCCATTTGAGGCATTGTATGGAAGAAAGTGTCGTTCTCCAGTATGTTGGGATGAGATGGGTGAAACAACGTTGTTGGGATCGGAGTTGGTACGTATGACTACAGAAAAGATTCAAACGATCCGACAACGTATAAAAACCTCACAAGATCGACAAAAGAGTTATACTGATCTTCATCGAAAAGACGTGGAATTCAATATTGGAGATCATGTCTTATTACATGTTGCTCCATGGAAAGGAGTTACGAGATTTGGAAAGAGAGGAAAGCTCAATCCTCGATTCATTGGCCCATTTATAATCCTTGAACGAGTAGGAACTGTGGCCTATAGACTCGCCTTACCACCAAGTATGTCTCGTATTCATAACGTTTTCCACATATCTATGTTACGTAAATATGTTAAAGACCCAAACCACATTATTGAATTAGAACCAGACGAGATAGAGGAAGATTTAACGTATGAAGAGTTACCTGTTAAAATCTTGGATAAGAAGGATCATATTCTACGCTCCAAGGTTATACCTCAAGTCAAAGTTTTGTGGAGAAACCACGATGTGGAAGAAATGACCTGGGAGTTACAATCTGAGATGAAGTCAAGATATCCTCACCTCTTCGATATACCAGGTATGTACATATCCATAGTTTCTGATCGAGACCCAAGATTCACTTCAAGATTTTGGGTTAGTTTGCAAAAAGCTATGGGCACGGATTTACGATTTAGTTCGGCATATCATCCTCAAACGGATGGGCAGGTACATACCCTAATTTTGAGGATGAAATTTCATAAGAAGGGGAGGTTGTAAGACCCCAACTTTTATGAATAAAGATTAATTTCTCTCGAAATATATTTTTGAATATTATGGTGTGGATATAATATAATGTTATAGTTGTGGAAAATATTTACAAATTTTGCAAAGTAAGTAAGTGGTTATATAATATTCGATTGGTCGGGGAATATTAGTTTTAACAGGGAATATTCGTACGATGGCACAATCATTGGTGGACCCCATAACAGAAGTATTATCGTAATAAGAAAGCGACATAATTATCTTTTATAAAAATAACGGCGGAAGTGTTACCATTAAAAGCTGTTGAACTACCCATGGTAAAAAAAAGTATAAAGAATACGCTTGGTTGCATAGTAGCACACGGTATTGGTTATTGATGCTTACGTGAGAAGTCACTCAGTTATACTCAATTATTGCTACAGTAATTGATGCATCATATCTCTCATATTATTGATTCAATTATTGTCACAGTATCATCTGCATAATATGTTATATTATTAAATCAATAATTGAGACGACAAAGTTATTTATATTATTAAATTGCAATATTTACGATGTCTAGAAGTTCTATCAAGGAGAGGTTTGGTCATCTAATTGCGCGCCAATAAGGAGAAATCCTTATCGAAAAGCCCCCTCTTTCCTGGGAACAACCTAGTTGTTAAATATTGTGAGTTATAATATTAATGATGAATGAGTTCGTGTTGATTAAAGATAAATTTGATAGTTCCATTGTGTTGGGATTATTAGTGTTAGTGGAAATCGACATCTATTCCGATGATAATTGATGTCTGGAGGTTATATTGATAAATCGGGTAATTAATTGGATAAAGGAGCAATTAATTGCTACTAATTTACATGCTTATATAACTATTTGTTCACATGTGTGTACTATTGAATCACATTCATGTACTATTAGGGGAGTTGGTGAAAGATTGATAATACTTGCATGACTAAGTTAAAAATGGAGGTATAGATTGAGGTACTATACTGTAATTCATATTTTCACTTGATTATAACTATTGATTCACATGATTGAACTATTGATTCACATTATTTACTATTAGGGGAGGTGCTGCAAGTTTGATAATACTTGCAGGACTAAATTAAAAATGAAAGAAAAGTTGGAGGTATTGTATTGTAATATTTCGAGCCCCAAAACGTGCAATTATCGAAACTATATTTTCCTATAAATAGAAGCTCATTCTTCCTTCATTTCTCACCAATTCACTAAGGCTATAGAGCAATTGTTATAGAGAGAAATTATAGAGAGAAAGAAGAAGAGAAGTTTGCTACCTCTCTACTCCAATATCCAGTTTCTTTCTAAGGTAAGGGGTATTATTTCTTTCGTATTCATGAAGAGAGCTTCTGTTATTCCATTCTTTATTATTATGTTTGAATAACTTTGTACATGCAAAGTACCACATACATGGTGAAATTCTTACATTATTCCATTCTTTATTATTATGTTGGAATAACACATACATCGAAATACCGCATCATGGTGAAATTCTTGATTATTCCATTCTTTATTACTCTGTTGGAATATCCTGTATGTGCGAATTACGCTAGACCTGGTTCCATTCTTTATTATTACGTTGGAATAACTTTTTATGCATGTGCGATCTACCGCGTATGTACGGTGAATTCTTTGTTATTCCATTCTTTATTATTACATTGGAATATCCATGCATGCATGCAATTACTATTTAGACACGGTTCCATTCTTTATAATTACATTGGAATAAGCTATCTGTGTGGTCTATCGCATGTATGGTGAATTCTTTGTTATTCCATTCTTTATTATTCTGTTGGAATATCCTATCTGTGCGGATTACACATGACCTTGTTCCATTCTTTATTATTACATTGGAATAACACATACATATGGATTATCACATGCATGGTGAATGATCCTTCGTATTCATTCCTTATTAATTTGTGGAAATGATCTGTCTATGTGGATTACCGCATGGCGGGTGAAAATCCATTTGCAGTTTCATATATTCTATTATACTTATTTCGTTAAAGTTTTGGCTTCTATACTCCATGAAATTAGTAGAATATCCTGGATATTTGCGCTTCATCCGGTATCTTTTCATGGAAATATTCTTCTGAGCATTCTTGAATTTTACTCCACAAAGCAGTATCATGTTGACAATTTGGACGTAATTAATTTCAAGATAAATTAACTTATAAATCTTTAAAATATATTCTTGAACATGTTTTATTGAATTATTATGTCATTGTCATTATCCTCATACTTATATTGTGATGAATTCATCTTTGGCTTACGTGCATAGATGGACTTGGTATGATTATGACCAGGGATTATTCGGTATAATCATGACCTGTAATGTTATAAATGATGTGGTAAAAGTCCTCAGTAGCCTGTAGTGCGTTGATGGACAGTTTTTGGTATAATTATGACTAGGGATTATTCGGTATAGTCATGACCATTGATGATTTAATGAATATCCTTGGCCCGTAGTACAGGGATGACTCGATGATGTGGTTTATTTATTAAGCTAAGTCTCAACGATAAAAATTTATGAAAACATTTTAAATCATAGAAGATAGTAGATATCATGCTCTACTTGACTCTTCTAATGGATTGCTTATTCCGCTGCAGTTAAACTTGATGTCTATTGTATTTTATCGGTTTAACATTGTTGAAGACTAATGATAATTTATTCTGCATTATCTTAGTCATAATATTTCTTACTGGGCTAGTTGAGCTCACCCTTTCTTTCTTTATTCTCTTCGAGAAATGAGAGCGTGGCTTAAGGGACTAGTCGGAGAACGGAGTGACGGTCCAGATGATAGCATTAGTAGTCCTCACTATTATGTTAAATAGTGTGACAATAAATGTAATGAGGACTCCATTGAGTGTAGATATTATCTAGATGACAATATTCTTATTAAAACTCTTAGATTATGTTTTGTCGTATTTCACACGATTGCTGTATAATTAAGTTGTATTTGAATTTTGTACCATGTATTTGGCGACTCAAGATGGGTGATGTATACCTATTTTGGGGGCGTCACACCTGACATCTCCACTACAGGATCCAACCATTAGATTACACAAAGCAAACCCAGAATGAAAGTTATAAGGAATCAAAATAGGTACCTAGAAACTGTTCATCATTTCTAGAAAACCCAGAAATGAAGAACAACTCTGACAAGAACTTTGGGAGTCTAGATCTTGCTTGTATGTTGTTGTATGGCCATGAAACAAATTGGTAATTGTAGTATTACATTAGTACTACACCTCTCACCAAAGCATGCCGTAAACATAATGAACAAAGATTTATCAATGGTGAACCAAGCCCCTCGATTGTTTGACATAGTTTACTGAGGTTTAGCAGAGAAGAACACCTATAGCGACAGTTACCTGCCGCTATAGGCCCTTTAGTGACACTTTATTTTTCGAAAATTATTATTTTATTAAATAAATATAGAAAAATAGTTTTAATTATTAAAATACAAAGTAAATTCTTAAAAATTATTTTAAAGCCTAAAAAAATAGTTTTTAATTATTTTAAGTATATTTCATAAATATTTAATATTTTTGGAATATAAAAGTTATTTAATTTATTTAATTATAATATTAAATAAATTATTCAAAAATAATTTTAATACTTCAAAAATCATGAAAAATTATATTATGGTGCTTTAGAAAATATTTTAAGTTATTTTTAATAACTTTTGATATTTTGTGATGAATTTCATTAATAAATTAATATTAATGATAAAATATTAATAAATAAATTATGAAAAATAGAATTAATGCTTTAAAAATCATATAAAAATGATTTAAGGGTTAGAAAAATATTTTGAGTTATAAAATATAACTTTTGATATTTTGCCATGATAATATTAATATTTTAATATTAATGTCAATTATTGGATATTGGATTTAAATGTTTAAAATCATATAAATGTGATTTTAAGGTATTAAAAATACTTTGAAATATTATAAATATATTATAATATTATGGTATGATTTTCATTTATATTTAATAATAAATAAATATTAATGATAAGGGAATAAAGTGGTATTTATATCATATAAATACGATATAAGTGATTGAATTTTTTTGATAAATAGTAATAATTATTTATGAATTGTTATGATCTAGGGAAAAATAGTTTTAACTGATAATTAAATTATTTAATATAATTGTGAAGTATTTAGGTAGAGTTTTTTTTAGGATTAAGCTCAATAATTATTAGGCAATCGGGCTGTCGAAATAGTACCAAACTCAACTCAGACTGTAATAGTTTGACATGAAGTTAGGTCTTATGTGTCTTATAGACCGATAGGATTATGTGATAATGTGTTTAGGTCATTTTATAACAGTAATTCACAGTCATATATTGTGATGATATTATTCTAACATAGAGATCAATATTATTAATATTAGGTCTTTAGACGAAGTTAAATAGACTGTGTAGCAATAGTCGACGATACAGGCAAGTTTTTCTACACTTTGTGCAAACCTCATATTTCAAATGCCAGTTTCATTTAAATTATTTTATTAAATGAAAATTTGATATTTATCAGTTATGATATAGTAATACATAGTGTCTATGAATTCTGTTATTCAAAGGTTATGAATTCTTGTTCAAACATAACTAAGTTATATGAGTTATTATTATGGAAAATTGTGTTTAATTTGATATCAAAGCATAGTTTATGAGAAACCAATTTTATTTGGTACAAATGTATAAAAGCACAATTTATGAGAAATCAATTTTGTTTGGTATTGATATATATACTGACACTATTAGAACCGGCAGTGAGGAGCTGTCGGTGGGCAATTATGGTTGTCCTTGGTAGTGAGGAGTTGTCTCTGACATTTATAGCAATGATCGATAGTAAATTATCTTCGACATTTATAGCAATGATCGATAGTAAACTGTCTTCGACATTTATAGCAATGATCGGACATTACATAGAAGATGATATGCATACTCCTAGTTTTGTTTGGTTGAGCAGATTAACCCGGGTTGCTAAGTCTATTGGACTGACAGTAACTCATAATGTGCGGGGTTTGGCAGATAAACCTTAGTATATATTTATGGCACTACTCTAAATTTTATGTTCATTCAATCTAGTTTTGGTGTGTGTGGAAAAACTCTGAACTTTATGTTCATCTATTTTAGAATTGATATATGTACAACATTCTTTTATTGTTCAAAACTTGCTAAGCTTTCTGTAGCTCATCCCTGTAAATATTTTCTTCATTTGCAGATAGAAAGAATATATTCCAGAAGTTTCGGTATTGTGGATAAAAGACTTAAGACATGGATATTTGTTGAAAACTATCATGTAATAGTAACGATATATTATTTGTTTAATGTAATATTAGTTTGCAGTATTTAGTTGTCATTCTAATGGTATTAGAAAAGTGTACAGTATCTATATGTACTATATATATCTGAATGATAGTGTTAACAGACATTGGCTCTCTGATGCACTGAGGTAGCGTTTCACTCAGTTCCAAGAACTCTAACATTAATACTGTGGAAGTCAAATATATATAAGAATTATAGATATGGAAGAAATATCTACAAGATACTGAACCTATACATCCAAGTGAGGGTACTCAGTTACAATGATTGTTCTGACGAGAACTACTATTTACTATGAGTACTATGAATCTCGGATTTATAGGAATTATTATCTTATAGAATATTTACGTGAGCACCAAATTGGCTACAGTGAATGTAGAGAATTTGGGGGCGTCACAATTTGGTATCAGAGCAATAGGTTATAGAGCTAGGGTAGGAATACCTTAGGATATAACCTGGGAGATTGTAGGGAAGGTAATAAGGAGATAAACTTAGAGATAGTGAATGAGTTAGATACTCATTGCATTGAAGTATTTTGGAGATATTAGGAATGTCTATAATAGACAAAGGGGAAGTTATAAGAAATGAGGAGATATGGAGATAAATGGTTATTGTAATATATAAAGATATTTAAGGTTGTACGAAATAAGATGGAAGAGTGAGATTTTGAGTTTGATATGGCAAGGAGTTTAGAAACTATTATGAAGACAATAAGAGACTTAGTATCAGGGAGAGATCAGTAATAAAGAGATAAACTAAAGATAAGTTTGTAGGAGATGAATTAAGGAAATTCATCAGCTAAAGTTGGAGGAATAGATTGTTTATATAAGTTAATGATATTGAAGTGATATGTTTGGTAAGTGAAGGAGCTGATTGTATTCATATACTGAGAGGAGAGCTGATTGTTTTACCTGAGGTAGTAATTGAACCATAATAGGTTGTAGTAATGAAGAATGTTTTGAAGGATAGAATAGAGGAAATATCAAGGGAAGTAGTTATAAGATAAATCTGTGGTAGATTTAGAGAATGCTCATGAAGAGTACCGAAGTTGGAGATAAGTGAAGAGAGAAATTTAAGTTTCTATAAGTCTCATTTAGAGCCAGAAAGAGGGACAACAGAAGAGGAAGGAGAGGTTAAGGAAAATATATGGCAGTGAAAGAACTGTAGTTGGTAACAGTATGGTGTTCTTAGTATAAGAATTCGTTGGGAGAAAACTAGTGAAATTTTATAAATAATTAGTTGGTCAATTTTCTTGGAGTATATAGAATATATATATATATATATATATATATATAATTGAATATATACACCTTGTTTGCCAAATTAATTGATTATTATGCTTATATTTAGTTTGTTGCTATTTTTTTTAGATAAATGGCATCACAAAGGAAATCACCAGCAGAGATTGACGGGAACCAGTTAGAGACAAATCTAACTCAACAGTTGGTAAACGTGTTACTAGACACTTCACAATGGAGGTCAGAGAATCCACCAGAAGTTGAACCCAATACTTTAAGGATTACCTTAAACTTTAAATTAGCAGGACCATCAGAATTAAAGGGAACCGATAAATCAGGAAATGAAGCAATAAGACAGTGTCAACAGCAGAGAGATCGTAAAAGGAAGAGGGATGTTAATTTTTCAAATAACTCAGTGAAAAAGGGAAATAGTAGCACCAGCCAAAGGAATGAAGGGTGTTGTATTTGTGGGAAGAAGCACAGAGGGGTATGTAGGTTTCAGACAAAGCTTGCTCCCGAGCAAGCTTTTCCTCTTCCTTTTCCTTCTCTTTCTCACCCGAAATCTCTCTCTCTCTCAAAAGTTATAGGATTTCTAAAATCTTAAACAAATGAGTTAAGCTTCCTATTTATAGAAAACCAAGGCTATGGGTATTTTAGTCATTTTGCCATAACCTCCTTACTATTCACACCTCCTCAATAGACCTCCTTACTATTCATGAAGCTTCCCTTGTAATCTTCGTACTTCCGTCTTGTAGAATTCGTCCGACACTTCGAAAATTGGGATTCTCAGAATCCAAATATTTTTGGATATTTCGTCTTTCCTTTACCGATTAACTTTTACGTATTCTTCGGATTTCTGAAAAACTAAAAAACTCTTTTCCACGATAAGCGTTTTCCTTCACGTTTTCCCCTAACATAGCTAAACGAATGAAAAGTACATAACAGTACTTTTCGTAGTTTTTATTTCGTCTGATTTCTACACACTTTTAAAGAAAAACTTTTATCGACTTACTTAACTTTTCACGATATATTATCATTAAATCTTTCGAGGGAATGTCATTTCGACATACCGAACTCTCGAAAAGGCTTAGGTTATTCAAATACTAACCCTTAGGGTTTCGTCGGATGAATAGTGCCTATTTCGTCTTTTTCTCCGAAAATATTTTTTTCCCAGAAAAATTTTATTTTTATCTTGAAAATTCTCACTTGTTCAGTCTAGCTCACAACCAGAATCGTCCCGATTAATAATCATCCTAGGTTCTAGAACGATTAATAAACACATAGCACAAAATAGTATTAATAAAAATTCATTTTATTAGTAACTAATTCTTTAAATCTTAAATTCTGGACAATCCGATTTTTCGGGTTGTCACATTCTTCTCTCCTTATAAAAATTCCGTCCTCAGAATTTCTAAAACCACACCCATACCCGGGTGCCTACAACCTTTAGCAACGGTTTAATCTCAATTCATCCTTCTCACAAGGATCATCTGTTGACATAATCGTCATTAGTTAAACCTCACACTTAACTATACTTTCAATCTTTCGGGTCCTCACATTCACCCTTTCTTCACAGAATTTCGTCCTCGAAATTTTAGCTTACCCTTCTTCTCAACTTCTCTTCAAAGAAGTTCTTATCTTTCATACATTCCCTACCCTTCATTATTTATCAAGAATCATGAAGTGAAAGGAATAAATAGGAACATAAGGATTCCTTTAAAACATTTCATACTTTTGCTGAGGGGTCAAATTGACCATGAACTCTTACTAGGTTTAACAGTATTTCACCGTAAACCCTTCTTACATGGTCAATTTACAATCACAAAGAAGGTAAACTACCTCTTCCATACGTAGGCGATCAACCCATCGTATAACCCCATTTTGGAGTATGTTCACCTCAGATTTAATCATTAGATTCCGCACCAAAACAATTTGGTTCTGCATAACTCTTCAAAGAAAGCTCGATTTTCTTTTAATCATGACATACCATTCATCTTAGCCAAATCAAGTAGCTTATACCATACAATAAAATTGGACATCAACTTGAAATATTCGTCTAGTCAAATTAATTGACATCGACTACTTCTTTAAATTCTTTCGCAATATATCAAAATGTTTTATGACGTCATGATACTGTACTTTTCATAGTACGTTGAGGACTTCGTCAGTTTATGACTTCATCATTATACATCATACCATAGCTGGTTGTTGATCCTAAGATCACTTCCAACACTAGGTTCAGTTGCATTAATAACTCCATCGTTTTACCATCTTTGCATCAAATGCACTGATGATATAAAATTCATTTTGATATTTCAAATCAATTTCTGTCTAGCCAAAACAATTAGCATAGACATACCAATAATAGTTCTTTGAAAATCCATTGGTTCCAAAAGTTGAACCAATTCTTTACTTTTCAAAACGCGCACTTCAGCACGATTTCAAGAAACTTTGAAATCTAGCATAGCTAGATGACTTGGAATATCCTATTCTCCATCTTCCATCATTGTCTTACTTGCGACAATACTTAATCTTCTCTAGCACCTTCAATGCTAAGTCTACTGAAAATAACTCGTTTTCAGTCTACACCTTCCTATACCTTAGTATAGTCCATTAACTTACCACACATTATGAGTTCAGGAACTTTCCACAATAATATGAGTTTAAGAACTATCCCAGTCAAACCATAGGTGTCCATTCGCTTAGAAGTTAAAAAATATACCATATAATTATGAGTCATGAACTTACCATAAGTATGAGTTTTAAGAACTCGTACCTTATCTTAACCTTCTCTACCTATCAAGTATATACACGAGAAAAGATTCACCTTCTCGTCATATACATCTTGATAGCACGACCAATTTCAATGATTATCACTGTAATAAACTGAGTGGTTGTTACACCAAGCACAAACCTCTGCCCATACAAAGGTTCATACAACTCAGCTATCACATGAGTCCTCAATTGAAATCTTACAACTTCTAACTTTCTCTTTACTTAATACGAATTTTCTTTAATTCGTATGATATCCTTTATAACTCAATCTGAGTTCTTCTTCCCGTACTACTTTGTAGTACCATTCATTTATAGCAATAGCTATAAATCATCCATCGTTTAATAGATCATCTGTTACTACAATTTACTATGATCATGTGGTGATCTTCTTTTCTAATCGTTGAACTCAACAATCATCTTATCCTTTTCTCTACGATTATAGTCTTAGGTACTCATACCTAAGGTTTATAACCTATCAGCTCTGATACCACTCTATAACGCCCCAAAATCCGGTCTATTTTGACATCCAGATTCCGTACGTCAAGATCCCATCTTCTTCCAAACATACATCATTATATAGCTAAATATAACAATATACATCCTCAAATCCCAGGTTCTAAAACCTTAAAAACCTCTTTCATTACAAATAATGATAATTACATTATTCTTTACATCTTATACAAGTGACTTTTATCTGCCACCATGGATACATAATCATTCATTAAACTATTCTATAGTTTAATTCTATCATTCTATATTACAAGTCTTCGCTTGATCTTCACGCTCATTCATATAATGAATGACACTTCTTCTGGATACCGATCATTTTGATCTTTACGGGATCCTTAAGTTCTTCTAACATCGTTCACTGAAAATGTTTTTATTTTAAGCAAGTGTGAGCATTCAATTGCCCAATAAGTCATAACAGTTGAACAAACAACTTTAAGAATTCAAACATTCTTTTAGAACCTCAATAACAGAACAAAGGTTATGAAGCAATTTGAATAATAGGAATAATCTCGATTCTTATCATTTTAAAACATTAGTCACATTCACTTTGAAATACTTTCATTCTCTACTTTCTTTCTTACACATTCTATCTGGCTAGAATCAATAGCACATACTTAACAATAATAGTTCATGTATAAATAGAACATTCTCTTATTGAACAGTTCAATCATAGAACAGTTCATCTCACAGAAACACCGAAGTGTTCAAATTGTGGCACAAGGCCTCATATATTCTAACACCTTGTACGAATATCACACATTTACACATAGACAGAACTTCTCAAGTTCAACATCTGAGAAGTTTTAGAAACTAGCATTCATTTAAAATATGAATGAAGTTAGGAAACTTACCTTACATACGCGACTATAGCTTTTTGTTTCTATTTGAATCTGCTCATTCCAATTCCTATGTAGCACATAAGGAAATAATACATACACCAATTAGTCATATACCTGACTTTACGCATTAGTTTACTTAACTTTACTTCATAGGGTTCACGTTCTTATAAACTAAGTTTATGCGACTAACTTCCTTTACTACCGGTTATAGCTTCATGACATACGGAGATGTCTTACTCAATACGTTCATCATCTTTAATGATTTACTTTGTTATCATCTTCTTATAACTTTCCTAGGACTCAACACACATCGTGTCTCTACTAGTAGTCCATAAGGTACTCTAAGTGGTTTCCCACAAACAACCAATAAATAAGTTCTCGTCTCATCTACACGGCCCATAACAATGAGTTAGATCGGTTACCAGTTTCGTATATACTTTCGCTCTCTAAAGGAATTGTTTAGACCAGTTCCCATACGTCAACCATCAATAGTTACGATTGTACTTCAACCTAAATTCATCTAACTTATTCAAACCATTAAAACTTTAATGTTCGTTAAGTCAAATTCTTATTCCTTATAGCTTTCTGGCAACTAAATGCCATACCTCAGGATTTATTCATCATCGTCAAAGTCATACAATCTTTTCATTCTACGCATTTATGGCGTTAAGCATTTTATGTTACCTTATTCTTATCTTACAACGTCCGATTCATTCGACTCAGAACGTCATCCAAGTTATAAACATTAACTCGGCTTCTTTTACGTTATACGTACATGTCTTTAATTCAGCTTCTTTACCGTTCACAGGTTGATCATTGGTCTTCATTATGCTACGGTCAAACCATACACGGGGTGTAGGTTCTACCCATTTAATATTCACGCACACTTAACCTTCACGTCGGTTCAAGTGTTCAACGCTTACATTCCATTCTAACATTCTCATCCAACTCACATTCGACTTTCATTAATCTTCTTACCGATCGCTACAACTTTCTTGATAATTCATATCTTACTTATAACTACCTTCGTCAACGTCTAAGTCATACAACCAATGTATACTTAGAACGTTCGCCTGACGTGAATACGATTCACGAGGATCGTTTACGTATTCAACGTTAACATTGTTCATCCCTTAATCTCTCATTCAACCTTTACCTAAGGTTTTAATCGCTTTCATTCATTGCTCATAACCTAAACCCCATGTTCAATATTCTTTCTTAATGTCAAAGTTAAACGGTTGGTTGTATGCTAAGACTGATCGTTCATCGCAACAGCATTGCGTTCACAGCATCTAAACGCTTTACATTCATCTCTCATTACCACTTCAGAACATTGAAATGTTATACATTACCCTTGTCAATCAACATCTAAGGAATCACCATCATAGCAATCCCTTACGTTCGTTTATCGCGATTAAGGTCCCCGGATATCGATTCCGTAACCCGCGTTGACATTCTTTATCTTTTAATCTCGATTAATCTTTTCGTTTAACCTCCATTAAAGGTTTAATACACTTGATTAAGTGTTACATTAATAGAACTACATGTTCATATTTCTTTCTTGCACATCCCACAATAATTGAGCAATTAAAAGTTCATCCTTTGAGGCGATCGACTTGCCGTGACACATGCACGTGCCCCTTCCTTCTCTATTTCTCGCGCGGCGGTGCCACTCGTGATGGTCGATGGCGAAGCCTTCTTGCTGATGCCACCTCCTAAGGCTTGGATTGAAATGGCAATACTACGAGCATAAAACCTAGAAAATTTTTCTAAGTCTTAGAAATTGCTTAAGGCGCTTACTTCTCGATTCCGTAACTTATTTGTTATAACTCAGAACGAGATCATTCCCTTATCTTACATACTTCGATTACCATCGGACAGAACTTCGCTCTGAATCATTTAACATGCCATTCAATTGGCTTAATCTTCGCTCTTCGTTCGTTTTATATTTTTAACGTTCTTCGTTCGTTCGTCCGTAATTCAGTCATCCGAACTCGAAATTCATTCGTTCTTGAGTCTTCGACTCACATTTTATACGTTCTCTTACATTGTTATGAAACCCTATACGTTTGGGTTCATTTATATACTTTCTATTTCTCGTTCTTCTTTTACGAAATTTGGGTCATAACTTCGTTATAGCTCAGTTTTAATCCGTTCTTCATGAACGTTTCTAACGTTCCTTACCAAGTAATACACAACTAACTTATACGCGATGGTTTTAAACTTGTCCATCAACAACAATTACACTATGATGGTTTTAAATTTGTCCATCAACAACGTTCTTCGCATTCTTCGTGTGTTCTTCTTTCGTTCTTCATTTTTAATTGATATTTTGATTATGATTTTACTTTTTCTTTGAATTTGATATTATAGAACATCATTCCTTACTTAATTCACCTACTCATTCATATAATCCACTCGAATCGTTCTAATTCATTACAAATCTTACACTTCCTTAAGAAATTTATAAAATAAACTTCTAATTCTTATTTCTTCTTTTATCAAGGATTTCAACTATATGAAATCATTCCTAACATCATTTACTTCTTATTCACATTAAGCTATATTTCTAATATATAAACTTAAAGAAAATTTATCTAGAAGTTAGGTTTTCAGATTACCTTTCTTCTTTAATCTCCTTTCGTCGGACAAAGTTTACTCCCGAGCAAGCTTTTCCTCTTCCTTTTCTTCTCTTTCTCACCCGAAATCTCTCTCTCTCCCTCTCTCAAAAGTTGTAGGATTTTCAAAATCCTAAACAAATGAGTTAAGCTTCCTATTTATAGAAAACCAAGGCTAGGGGTATTTTAGTCATTTTGCCCCAACCTCCTTACTATTCACGAAGCTTCCCTTGGAAGCTTAGTGCTTCCATCTAGCGGAATTCGTCCGACACTTAGAAAACTGCGATTCTCGAAATTCAAATATTTTTGGATATTTCGTCTTTCCTTTACCGATTAACTTTTACGTATTCTTTGGATTTCTGAAAAACTAAAAAACACTTTTTCATGTTAAGCGTTTTCCTTCACGTTTTCCCCTAACGTAGCTAAACGAATGAAAATTACATAACAATACTTTTTGTCATTTTTATTTCGTCCGATTTTGCACGCTTTTTGAGAAAAGCTATTATCGGCTTACTTAACTTTTTACGATATATTATCGTCAAATCTTTCGACGAAATGTCATTTCAACATACCAGACTCTCGAAAAGGCTTAGGTTATTCAAACCCTAACCCTTAGGGTTTCGTCGAGTGAATAATGTTTATTAAGTCTTTTTTCCCGAAAATATTTTGTTCCCAGAAAAATTTTATTTTCGTCTTGAAAATTCTTACTCGTTCAGTCTAGCTCATAGCTAGAATCCTCTCAATTAATAATTATCCTAGGTTCTAGAACGATTAATAAACACATAGCACAGAATAGTATTAATAAAAATTCATTTTATTAATAACTAATTCTTTAAATCTTAAATTCTAGACAATCCGATTTTTCGGGTTGTCACAACAAGTATTAAGTATTTAAGATGTCAATTTATTACATTTGATGCTTATAAAGAAAATTGAACAATATTATTTTGTTGTGTCACCACAAGGACAATATTTTTCTTTTTTGAATATATGGAAGTGCTAGGTTGGACTTAACATATATAATTTTGATTTGAATGTGCCACCACTTGATCAAAATAATCCAAGAGGCAAAACATAAGGAGTTACATGATGATGTAATTGATAAACAGTTGTCTATCTATTATTTATATATAGTTTGTTGTGTCACCACAATGCTATATATATATATATATTTTTGAAATGGGATCATTGTTCTCACTAGCAAAAAATTTTAATTAGATTTTGTCGAACTATATAGATGAGGGTAATATAGTTTGAAGAAAATAGTGGGAGATACCAATATAAACTAAGACCTGATTTATTTTGGTAATAAAAATTAATAAATGAATGTGTACTAAAATATTGTCTTTTTGCATGTAGAATTTTGAAAATGTCACATTCACTAATTTCACTGTGTAGCATACTTGATGCTAACAAACTGACCGGACCGAATTACACAGATTGGTTAAGGAATCTAAGAATTGTTCTCAATGCTGAAAAAATTTCTTATGTCCTAAATTCGCCCGTACCTGCAAAAGTTTCAGAGATATCCTTTGAGGAAGAGATTACTACTTTTAAATAGTGGCAAGATGATGCATCTGTGGCTCAATGCATTATGCTCGCATCCATGAGTAACAAGCTTCAGCGTCAGCATGAAACCATGGATGCTCCTACTATGCTACTGCACCTGCAAGAACTGTATGGTGAGCAAAGTAGGACTGCTAGATATAAAATATATAAGGAGCTTTTTCGATCTCGGATGACTGAGGGTACTACTATTGAGACTCATGTCCTAAAGATGATTAATTGGATTGAACGTCTTGGACAGCTTGGGTTCGTCATGGATGGGGAGTTGAGTCAAGATTTGATCTTGCAGTCACTCCCTAATACCTTCTCACAATTTGTTATGAATTTTCACATGAATAATTTGGATTTTAGCTTACCTGAGTTACTTAACATGTTTAAAACTGCTAAAGGTCACTTCCCATCCAAGAAGAACCATGTCTTAATAGTGGATGATTCTTCCAAGAAAAGGAAGAGGCCCAAGGTATCTTCTCAAAAGAAGAAGTCCAAGAAGGTTAAGGGTAAGGCGAAAGTGAAGGATTAAAAGAAATCTGATCCAGCTAGCAAAGGAATTTGTTTCCATTGCAACAAGCCGGGTCACTGGAAGAGGAACTGCAAGGATTATCTTACAAAGAAAAAGTAGAAGAAGCTTGGAGAAGCTTCGAATCCTAATCAAGGTTTGTTTATGATTGAAATTAATTTTTTTGAAAGTCAATCTTCTACTTAGGTATTGGATACCGACTGTGGTTCTCACATATGTAATAATATACAGGGACTAGTTAGAAGTAGAAAGCTGAGCAAGGATGATGTCGTCCTACGAGTGGGAAATGGAGCAAAGGTTGTTGTATTAGCTATAGGGACTTATTGTTTAGCATTGCCTACGGGCAAGTTCATTTATTTAAATAATTGCTATTTTGTTCCGAATATCATTAGAAACATTATTTTAATTTATGTATTAGATATGGATGGTTTTGACATTATAATAAAGAATAACAGTTGTTCTATTTATAATAATAATATTTTATATGGTGTTAGTAATTTGTGAAATGAACTTTATATACTTGACTTGCATGAAAATATACTTCAAATTGAACAAACTAATAAAAGGAAAAGAGATGATATTAATTATACCTATATGTGGCACTGTAGACTTGGTCATATTAATGAAACAAGATTATCCAAGTCGTATAAAGATGGGTTCCTAGAGCTATCAGATTATGAATCATATCTAACTTGTGAATCTTGTCTTATGGGAAAAATGACTAAATATACTTTATTGGAAAAGGAGAAAGAGTTACAGAGTTGTTAGCTTTGGTTCACACAGATGTATGTGGACTTATTTCAACGATTATATGAGGAGGATAGTCTTATGTTATTACATTCACTGACGACTACTCAAGATTTGGATATGTGTATTTAATGAAATACAAATATGAATCATTTGAAAAGTTCAAAGAGTTCAGAAGTGAAGTAGAGAAACAAACTGGCAAAAGTATTAAGATTCTTTGATTAGATCGAGGTGGTGAATACTTAAGCGGTGAGTTTCTCAATTGTCTCAAAGAAAATGGTATAATCTCAGAATGGACTCCACCAGGGACGCCACAGATAAATGGTGTATCTGAAAGGAGAAATCGAACATTGTTAGACATGGTTCGATCCATGATGAGCTTTACCGACCTTCCAGTTTCCTTCTGGGGACATGACCTAGAATCGGCTGTATACCTACTTAACAAGGTACCTACAACATCCATCCTTAAGACCTTATATGGATAATGGACAAGGAGGAAACCAAATCTTACGCATGTTAAGACTTGGGGTTGTCCAACTTATGTCAAAAAATTTGAAAATGATAAGCTACAGACTAGATCCGACAAGTGTAGACTTGTGGGATACCCTAAAGAAACATCAAGGTATTATTTCTATTATCCAATTGATCAAAAGGTGTTTGTTGCGAAACATGCTACCTTCTTGGAAAAGGAGTATATCCTTGAAGGGGTCAGTGGGAGTAAGATATATCTTGAAGAAGTTCAAGAACCACAAAATACTACAGATCAAAGTCAGGTACCTAACCAAGTGGAAGAACCTATTGTAACACACCCTATTCGTAAATCTGGAAGAGTGCCGAAGATACCTGATAGGTATGGATTCGTCATAGAGAATCACAATGAGGTATGCATCATAGATGATGATGATCCATTGAATTACGAGCAGGCTATGAGTAGTAAAGACTTAGAGAAGTGGCAAGAAGCCATGAAATACGAGATGGACTCCATGGATGAAAACCAAGTATAGACTTTGGTTTCACCACCTGGAGGCATAAAGCCTATTGGGTTTAAATGGGTCTTTAAAAGAAAGATTAGAGTAGGTGGTAAGGTAGAGACCTATAAGGCCCGACTAGTCATAAAAGGTTTTAAACAAAGACAAGGAGTTGACTATGATGAAACCTTCTCACCAGTAGCAATGCTTAAGTCCATTCAGATTTTGCTTGCGATTGTAACTTACCATGACTACAAAATCTGGCAAAAAGACGTGAAAATGACCTTCCTTAATGGGAAACTTGAGGAGGATATGTATATAACACAGCCAGAGGGATTTGTTTCAAAGGTTGGAATAAATCAAGTCTATAAGCTATAATGATCCATTTATGGATTGAAGCAAGTTTGTCGTAGATGGAACATCCATTTTGATGGGACAATAAAAGAGTTTGATTTTATCAAAAATGAGGATGAACCATGTGTGTATAAGAAGGTTAGTGGGAACACTATTTTATTCCTTGTATTATATGTTGATGATATATTACTGATAGGGAATGATATTCATATGCTACAATCAATTAAAATCTGGTTATCTAAACACTTCTACATGAAGGACTTCGGACAAGCATCCTATATTTTGGGGATAAAGATCTATAGAGATAGATCTAAAAGGATGCTTAGCTTATCCCAAGGAATGTATATTGACTCGATGCTAAAGAAGTTTAGCATGGAAGATTCCAAAAGTGGTCTCATGCCGATGAGCCAGGGAATACATCTCTCCAAGAAACAGGCCCCAAAGACACTTGAGGAGAGAGACTGTATGAGTAAGATTCCTTATGCTTCAGCAATAGGATCTATCATGTACGGTATGATATGTACTAGACCGGATGTCGGTCATGCATTTAGTGTAACAAGAATATATCAGTCGAATCCAGGAGAAAGACACTGGAAGGTAGTGAAAAATATCCTAAAGTACTTAAGAAGAACTAAGGATGTATTTCTTGTCTACGGTGGGTCTAAATTGAAACTAGAGGGCTTCAAATACTCAAGTTTTCAAACAGACCAAGATGACAGTAAATCCGTTTTGGGGTATGTGTTTACCTTAAATGGTGGTGCAGTGAGTTGGAAGAGTTCCAAACAGCAAACAGTGGATGATTCAATGACAGAGGCAGAATACATAGCTGCAAGTGAAACTGCAAAGGAGGCTATTTGGATGATGAAGTTCATAACTGAGCTTGATGTGGTTCCTAGTATTAAAGGACCAGTACCGTTATTCTGTGACAACACCAGAGCTATTGTGTATGCTAAGGAACCCAGGTCACATCAGAAATCTAAACGTATGTTGTGGCGGTTTCATTTGATAAGAGATATCATTGAAAGAGATGTCACCCTGGAGAGTGTAGACTCTCAAGACAATATTGCAGATCCATTTACTAAACGTTAACACAATAGCAGTTCGATCGTCACTTAGAGAAGATGGGTATGAGATACCACGATAATTGGCTTTAGTGCAAGTGGGAGATTTAAAGTGGTATGCATACAAGCCAATCATGTATGATGATAAATCATATACTTTGTAATCAATCTTATTTATTTATTAATAAAATAATTATTTATTAAAGGCATTTATTATCTACATGATGTTGTTTTAATAATAGGTGATAAACCCATAATTTTAAGTAATGCTTTTAGAATCGTGATGAGATCATGCTAATGAGATCTAAATTCTTAGATAAATTAAAACTAAAATGTTCTCAATCAATGGATAACTAAAAAGGGGATTAGTGAATTCGAATAAATTGATACATATGTTACTTGCTCATTGGATTAGAATGATTGATCTCATGATCATTTATGTAGAGACACTAAAGTAAGTATGTATATGCTTATTGGAGAATAAGTTTAGTGAACGTGACTCACTAAGGAATACCAAATGGAGTTTTACTTACATGTCAATAGGAATTCCTATAGTGATAGTAGTACAAATGATCCTTAGACTTGAGATCATCATTGTATCTTATATATAATGAATTACACTTTGACTTATTCCTTAAGACTCTTAGAGTATATCAAAGGGTATGCTTGGATGTAATAAGTTATATATGGAGATAATGAATGATCAATAAAGAATCTACCACTTCTAGTAAAAGAAGAGAAATGTCTTATGTGATTTGATAAATGACAACCCAGGAATCTTTGGCCAAGGTGAAATGAAATTAGAAAGTAGTTTCTAATTTACATTTATTCAGAGTTGTGCATTTGGGAATCGAAATACATATAATTAAATGAAATAAGAATTGACAGTAATTTCATGTCTTATATTTAATTAGGACATTGTATGGTGGAAGGATTGAATTGTACGGTTACTATTTACTCAAATTTTCTTTTATGATTAATGTTGAAATCTATATTATCTGGAAAGTCGTTTATCGCTAGGGAGGCTTATCCCTATTGTAGAATAAATATTATTTATTTAAATAAATTAATAGTTTAATTTATTTATTTAAATAAGATTAGAATTGTTCCAATTGATTTATTCACAACCACTTTAATATGGAAAACCTAAAAGGTCACATCATAAAAGGAAGAGTAATTATTTAAGAAGTTAATGACATAATCGTAATAATATATTAAGTATATTTAATTTAATCTATGGTGATAGAGTAAAATAAATAGCTTAATATTTATTATTTAATATTTTGAAATATTAAATATAAATTAATAAGAGGTGTCTTATTAATATTATTATAATTATTATTAATTTTAATTTCTAAAAGAGTTTAGGAATTAATTTAATATAAGTACTCAAATTTATTCCTAATAGGATTAGGAGGCAAAATTAGTTATAGGAGTTTAATTAATTATCCCTAATAAGATTAGGGAGCCCAATTAATTAAGGAGTTTAATTAAATAAATAATACCTTATTTTAATAAATAGGGTTACCTGATATCTTTATAATAGGAGTCTTATATCAGATATTATATATACGTGATTCCAATTGTTGGAGAGTACGCCCCCTTTTTGTACAGATAGAAAACTAAGGTTTTAGCCAATACACCCTTCTTCTTGAAAATTCTTCTTCCTTGGTGGATCACCTCTAGAGGCCATACACTTGAGTGGCTAACATTGATCAAAGGAAGGAATATAACCCGGAGATTCAAGGAGATCGCAGAGAAGTAAGAGCTGAACTTGTACATTTGGAAGCTCGTATTTACAAGGGTATGATTCCATAACTTCTTGTTCCTCGTTTTAATTAATAATATGCGTAAAGAATGACCTGAGTAATTGGTTTGTGAAAATTTTTAAAATCTGATTTTACTTTTCTTTCGCTAATTTTTCAATTTAATTGTTACTTTTATTTTCATAAAACCTTACAAGTTTCACTAGCTTCCATCTAGAACAATCTTTCATCCGATTCCTTCAAAAATTTTACTTCCAACTCTAGTTTTGTCATTGCTGAAATGAGCTCCTCCTGGGCAGTTAAAAACATCAACTTCTCTATCCCTTTTCTACTCAAGGCATTGGCAACCACATTTGCTTTACCCGGATGATAAAATCTTTCACAATCATAATCTTCTATCAATTCTAACCATCGTCTCTGACGCATGTTCAGATTCTTCTGTGTGAAAATATACTTCAAACTTTTATGGTCCGTATATATCTCATATTTGTCCCCATATAGATAGTATCTCCATATCTTTAGAGCAAACACCACCGCAGCCAACTCCAAATCATGAATCGGGTATCCTTTCTCATAGTCCTTTAGTTGCCTTGAAGCATACGCAATGACTTTGCCATTTTGCATAAGCACACGACCCAGTCCTTTATGTGATGCATCACTATACACCACAAAGTTTCTTGTCTAGTAATGATAGCACAAGTGCCATGCTTAGCTTCTTTTTCAACTTTGGAGAACTCTCTTTGCACATCTCTGTCCAAGCAAATTTTACGGCTTTCCTTGTCAAATTTGTCAACGGAGTGGAAATCTTGGAAAAGTCTTGAATAAATCGTCTGTAGTAACCTGCCAATCCCAAGAAACTCCTAACCTCTGATGTTCTCCTTGGTTGTTCCTAATTTATTACAACTTTGACCTTTGATGGATCCACTGAAATCTCATCTTTATCAATCACATGCCCAAGAAATTGTACATGTTCTAGCCAAAATTCACACTTATAGAATTTTGCGTACAACTTTTCCCTTTTTAGCGTCTCCAACGTCAAATGTAAATGTTCCACGTGTTCCTCTTGAGATTTGGAGTACACCAGGATATCATAAATGAACACCACCACAAACTTATCTAAGAATGGTTTAAACACTGTGTTCATCAAATCTATAAATGTTGCAGGGGCATTAGTCAAACCAAAAGACATTACTAGAAACTCGTAGTGTCCATATCGAGTTCTGAATGTCATCTTCGTTACATCCTCCTTTCTTACCATTAGTTGATGATACTCACTTCCTAGATATATCTTCGAAAAGTATCTAGCTACTTTCAGCTGATCAAACAAGTCATCTATTCTTGGCAATGAATACTTATTCTTAATAATAACTTTGTTTAACTCCTTATAATCAATGCAAAGACGCATTAGCCCATCCTTCTTCTTCATGAATAACACATGGCCTCTTACGGTGATACACTAAATTTGAATATATTTCTTGTCTAGCACCTCTTCCAGTTGTACCATCAATTCCTTTATCTCTACCAGAGCCATCCTGTTTGGGGCCTTCAATATCGGAGAAGTCCCTAGTGCTAAATCGATAACGAACTCAATCTCTCTATCAGGCGGAAGTCTTGTAAAATCATCCGTAAATACGTTCACAAAATCCCTAACAACTTATATCTCCTCTAGTTTCACACCCTTCTTCTCAGTATCGACTATGTAAGCTAAATATCCTACACAGCCTTATCTCAATAACCTGCATAATCGTCAAACAAATCTCTTGTCTAGGCGATTTATTACCATAGAAAACTAACTTTGATAGAGTCATAATGTTTACACTTTTCTTTTAGCAATCAATTATTGCTCCATAATTGAATAGCCAATCCATTCCCAATATAACATCAAATTCCCCAAGTTTAATCGGGATTAAGTCTACTGTCATAATATTTCCCTTAATATTCACCCTACAGTTCTTATATACGAATCTAGCAGGAATCACCTCCCTATTCGCAATTTCTATGTTCTAAGAGAAATTCAACTGTTCACTAGGCAATCCTAAACTCTTAGCAAAATCATCAGATATAAATGAACAAGTAGCACCCGAATCAAATAGTACATATGCATCTATATCATTGATTGGAATGATACTTGACACCACATCTTTTGATTGCACCATCATCCCCGCATGACATATTGAAGGTTACAGGGCGTGGAGTGCCTTTCGATGATGTTGGTCCAGTAATAGCCAATGTTTTTCCACTGCCACCTCCCTTGCTTCCCGTTATACCTCCAACTGTCTTTTTGGGACACTCACGAGTTAAATAATCCTTCGACCCACTTGTGTAACAAGTATTCTTCTTCGGTTGATGACAATTCGGAGCAATGTGACCCTCCTGGCAACAGTTAAAGCACACTCGCTTACCCCTCAAGCACACACTAGTGTGATTTTTTCCACAAATAACACATGCTTCAAATTACCTCTTCTGATGGCTACTCTACTGAATTCGAACACCTACACCCTCATTCCAGTTCCTCTTTGGGTTATTATTTTCGTTATTGCTACCACCAATTTTTCCTTCATTCTCGTTCTTCTTCTTTCTCTGCTCCTGATTGTATTTTGTTAAGGCATCGCTTCCATCCTCTGCGATAATCACCTTCTCAAGCACTACTACAAACATCTTTAGCTGAAATAAAGAGACTCTGTTGTATAACCAGAGCTTCAGTGTCTGTTCAAACCTTCTTGCCTTATGCTCGTCTGTGTTATCATGATACGGCGCAAACCTCGCCAACTCATTAAATTTTGCTACATACTACGACATTGTCATCATACCCTGCTTCAACTCTAAAAACTGGACCTCCATCTGATTCTGCGAGCTCTTTGGAAAATAGGTCTCAAAAATATTTCCTTAAACCTATTCCATACCATTACTCCCTGTCCTCTTCGGGTTTTATTTTCCTGCCATAAGTAGCTGGTCTTCACCGACTCTAGCAACATCGAAAACCTTTTCTATTTCCATGTTCTAGGTTTATGCCTCTATTGGATTCATGGACCCACGAATCTCTTGTGGTTCTATTGCCTTAAAATCTTTAAAGGTCGTAGCTTGATTCTGCGGCTGATTCTGAAGTGCTCTCGTCAATAATGTCACCAACTGCTGAACTGGGTTAGCATTGGCGTTGTTGTTATTAGTAAACCCCTCAGGGGTTCTTTGTCGTGGTTGACGTCTTAGAGGTATTTTCTATTCAAATACACTTATTAGATTATTACTCAATCTCTTAAGTATTTTCTACTTAAATTGCATATCATAAAAGATCAACACATAACACATAACATCTTGAGTAAATATTAACACTTTATTCATTTATACTTATCTAAAGATATAGAAATGTTAGCGTCACTGCTATTTACATCACTTTCTTGAACTGATAAAGTTACATATTAACATCATCATATCCCATTGGTCATATAACACTTGGGATTTACATCTTATTTATTATATAATTAACCACACAACATGTACACTTTTTATTATGGCCTACTAAGACGTTGCACAGCCTTACGACGCTTCTCTCCCATAATACAGAACATCGTTCTACGATCTAACATATACTATAGAAACTCCTCAAACTGAGTCGAATAGCTCATGACTCAGTCTTGAGCTCTATTTATCACAGTATGGAAAACACAATCCATCTCTTCTAACTTGACCTTTTTTGCTTGTACCTCTCCCTCTGCTACATCTGCACGTTGGGAAGCCTTCTCGTAAGCATATTCTACCATTGCTATCTTGGCGGACTCTTCTTTCAGGTTATCTCTCAGCTTCGCAACCTCTGCCATCAACTCGACCTTGTCACCTTCTATGTGAACCAGCTTCCGCTCAACATTACAGATACGTTCGTCAAAATCCTAGATCTAATCATCCTTCTGTGCTATCACGGTCTGTTTTTTATCAACCAACTCCTCAAATTCCATGACTATATCCTGAAGCTCAATGTTACGGTCGTACACCTCGTCATATATTTGAGCTACAATAGAGTTTGGTGGAAACTATTTCCCTTCCTCCTCCTCATCTGTCTGTGGTAGCTCCATAGGATCCTCCTCATCCGTTTCTACCACATCCTCGTCATCAGGTAACCGCTCCTACTCAAACTCCATGGGATAACCAACCAATGTGACCAACAGAGATGAATCCATTGGCACCAGTTGTTCCCAAACTACTTGAATATCTCGAGGCTCCTCCTCTCTAGGAATCTGAGATCCCTCCTCCCTAGCTTGACTGGATCATCCCACATTATCCATCCTGACAACAAAATTTTAAAGTTTTTAATTACTAATCACCACTACTCGATACTCACAAGCACATAGATTGAAAACACATAAGCACAAAGAGTGTTTTACTATTTATTCCTTAAAACTCGATAAGAGTTTATCACCACTATCTTTTCAATCTCTTATAAGGTTACTTCCTAAGGTTTTTCCCCACCTAAGGTTTATAACCTAATGCTTTGATACAAACTTGTGACACCCCCAAATCTGGGTATTCTATTCCCACAGGGTTTGGTGTTCACTGTCCAAACATTTATTTCTAACTACCCAAATTAAATAAAACTAAAGCAATAAATCTTCCCATTAAAGGGTTACATAATTAAAACCAATAAATCTCAGGTTGTTTAACCGTAAAACATTCATCAAATGCAGAAAAATAATAATTAATTACATCACATAATTTATACTAAGTGTGGAAACATAAGTCTCAACAATTTAACAAGTCTTCAACACTTTCTCATCAACCTTTACTAGTGGTTGACTCGTCAACCTTCTCAACTTTAGATGCAATGGTTATATATATGCAAGAGTGAGCATAACAAATGCCCACGTGAAAGAACATAATAACTGGCAATGAAACCTAATTGAATAACATTTTCTAGTATCGATAATCAAGAACTGATATTAGAAATTATCTAAGGGTCACAAGACCATGAACTATGTCCGAGGTTATTGTGACGCCCCCAAATCTGGGTACTTGAAACCCGTACTTGGTGTTCCACGATAACATTCATTTAACTACTTAATGTATTAATTAAACAAAAGTATTATATCAAAGTTATTTACCTTCCCAAAGTCGAGAACCTTTACGTCTTAAATTACATGATAATTAATATATTATCCTACTACAAACAGTCATTACAAATAACATTATGTAATCTAATCCTTCAGCTTTCCCTTCCTTTTGTCCTTTTTGGAACCTTCAGGTCATGCTAGCTTAGCTGAAAATATTTAAATTAAGCAAGAATGAGCATTTAAGTGCCCAGCAAGTAATAGCAATAAATAAAGATTATCTGAAAGAAATAAATGTTTTCTTTGGATGACATTTTTACAACGAAGCAATAGTTGTGAAGTAAGCTAAAACAATACTGAACTACATATCAATTCTATTTCATTTTTGAAACTACGTACTGACTATAAATAGGGAACAGTCAACAGACTATGAACTTTGTTTTAAATTTATGAAAAGGTTTTACAAAACTTCATCCGTAAACCATCATGTCTTACGTACACAGAGGGTGATCAACCCGTTATGCCCTGTATTGATCAATACTATGTGTTCGAACGATATTTTTGTTCATCTGGTCCACCTTTGGCGCATAAAAGTTTCCCATGTTCGGGATGTTCATAATTAGTCTGAAATCTGAACTAAAACAATTCGGTTGAATAACAATATTGTTCGATCATGGTCAACTATATTTTTAAGTCTATGTCTAGCTGAGTCAAATAGCTTAGACAGTTTTTAAAATATATATATATATATATATATATATATATATATATATATATATATATATACCTAAAAACTAGTTGGTATAAGTCAACATGTGATTAAATACAATCATTATCCAAGTGAGGGCACTTGTATAATCTAACTTAATTATCTATAAACATGGTATATATTGATCTTACATTACTACTGTACTGATAAACCATGAACGAATAAAGTTCGATAACTAACATGAATACTAATGTTGAAATGCATGATCAATAACAGTAGAGTTTAAAAAAAAATACTTATATAACAGTAGTATAATTCGATAACTTACTTTACGAGATTATTGCATAAGTAGATACAAAGAGTAAGGATACTTTCGATGATCTAACGCTACATACAAACTTAGTTTTATCTTTTATATTGAGACTTATCATCATAAGATTATTATTTTGATCAGAATAATATATCATGACACATAACACTGCTATTTACAGTCATCATATAGCTTAAATACATTGTCACATAATTACTTATCAGGTCACACTATATAAGTCTAGGTCAATTTTGAAAACATTTCGGTGTACCGACGACTTTATCGGATAATAATCGAGTTTATATTTACTTAAACTCTTTTCTGTAACTTCAATACTATTCTAGATAAATTAAATATTAATCATATTATTTTTCAAGGTATTATAATAATTTTTGAATAATTATTATAATTTATCTAGATTTTTCAAACACTTGAATCATTTTTAAATGATTTAAATACAAAATAATTCCATTATCCATTACCAAAAATGGGCCTTTAGCAACGATTTTGTGGGCAACGACTTTATAAGTCGTTGCTAAAAGTATATGTTTAGCAACGAAATTTGTCCTTCATTGCAGATTGTGTCAGGCTTTCAATTTTTGCAACGAAATTCATAAGTCGTTGCAAAATTTCATTGCTAATTCATTAGCGGGAAAACATTTCGTTAGAAATTGTAAAATTTTCGGCCACTTGATTTCCCGTCATCGTGGGCAACAAATATTTTTTTGTTGCTAAAAATGGGGCTTTAGCAACGATTTTTCAAGCAACGACTTTATAAGTCCTTGCTAAAAGTGTATGTTTAGCAACGAAACTTGTCCTTCGTTGTAGATTGTTTCAGGCTTTCACTTTTTGCAACGAAATTCATAAGTAGTTGCAAAATTTGGAGACAAAATTCGTTAGAAATTCGTTGCAAAATTTCTAACCACTTGATTTCTCCTCATCGTAGATAACGAAAGTTTTTTTGTTGCTACAACAACAACAACAACAACAACTACTACTACTACTACTACTACTACTACTACTACTAATAATAATAATAATAATAATAATATTATTATTATTATTATTATTATTATCATCATTATTATTACTATTATTGTTATTGTTATTATTATTAGTACTATTATTATTATTATGACTGTTATTATTATTATTATTATTATTATTATTATTATTATTATTATTATTATTATTATTATTATTATTATCACGTAATTAGTTATGTACATTTATGTATGTATGTAACAGATCTAAGGAAAGGGGATCTATTTTATCTCGAGGGAAATGATTTGTTCAGTTATAAATACTAATCCTTGCAAAATAATAGCAACTAGGCCCATCTGCTCGGGTGGTCATTGTATCAATATTCCAAACTGGAATTCTTGGGTTCGAATCTGTGCATAAACATAAAATAAAATAAAAAATGCTCACACAGATCTGCCACGTAGGCGCCACGTATGCAGGTCAACGTACATGTGGTGTCTGGGGCTCGAAGTCCAATTTTTTTAATAGAAATGGGCTCAATTTTTGTTGACCAAAAGAAAAGGTCTCAATACCCAAAAACTTCTAAAGTTCAGTGGTCAACTTTGCATTTTACCCTTATAATATATTGTGTAACTCTTCAAAAAGTCTACAAATTGAAAATTTTAATTAATGTAACGATATTTTAAACATGAACAAATGAAATGTTACATAAGATTAAAACTAAATTGTATGTAGTTAATAAGGTTATATATATATATATATATATATATATATATATAAAGTTATTCGAATACAAATTTCAAATAGAATACTGAATTGAATATATTTAATGTTTTTCGTTTTTTTATTGGTATTTTTGTTTGTGCATCATAGATTCATTTGTAATAGCTTATCAAATTATTAAAACTTACAATAACTACTCAAATTCGCAAACCAAATGCATATATGGTGTCCCTTTTTCATATTCAGTATTCCAATTAAAATGGTATATTATAATGATATCACTTAAAATTAATCAAAATATTATTATAAATATTGTCATTAAAATATGTCATATTTAAAATTTATCTAATAAATTATTTATAAATTTAGTTGTATTTTGCACCAGTTATTAAACTTATTTATTAAAAAATAAAGTTTAAGTTGCTTTAAATAAACTATAATGAAGAGATGTTATATCTAGTTGTTCTATTATATCAATTAATTGGTTATTATCCAGAGCATAAGTTAAAAAGCTACGAAGAGCTCTCGAGGGAAGTGTATACAAGTATTAGGCTATATTTATTTACGTCTGAATGCATCTGAATGTGTTTGAATTTGACTGAATAAGTCATTTCAGACTATTTGTTTTACATTTGTTTGAGTCATAATTGAATTTTAAAATTTTAAAGATAGATATTAAATTAATATAAAATAAATTTTAAAATTTTAAGTATATATTCTATTAAAGGTACATGTTAATCATTTTAATTACATTAACTAAAGTTTAAAATTATAAACTATATTTGGTATACATATATACCTAAATATTTTAGACTTATATAGAGGCACAAATCATACGTTTACGAATAAATTGAATGATATAATTTAAGTATTTGGATAAGTAATATCAATATTATTGATGGAGTTATTAAGCATTTTTTTTTTGTGACAGAGTTGCACAAATTAATTATTAACACTAAAAGTAATCGTCTAAAAAGTAGTCGACTTTATAATATAGATACATACATACTTTCTACAAATGATGAATAATAAATGATTTTGACTGTAAAACCCCGAATTTTATGAAATAAAAGTATTCAATTGTTCTTATAATTATTATTCAGTAAATAGTTAAATTGATAAAAGTTTAAAGTTAAGGGTGATATATATAAAATTCTTAAAATATGCAAGTGGTTATAAAATACTCATTTCTGTTGGGGAATATTCGTTTGGTCGTGGAATATTCTTGTTATCGGGGAATATTCGTACGACGGCGCAACCATTTGTGGGCCCCATAATAGAATAACTATCGGATGAAGAAAACAAAAAGTTTGAGTTTTTATAAATAACGGCGTAGTTGTTACTATTAACACTGTTGGAATACCCGGTGGTTAAAATACGATAATATCGCATTGGTTGCACAAGAGTAGCATTACTGCGGTATTGCACGATATTTTTGAATTATTGATCCTTACGTAGAAAGGCACTACTCAATAATTGTTATTGTAGTTACTGTTCAATATTTTATTTTATTGATTCAATAATTGCTGCGTTGATAGTTTATATTATTGTTGTTTCAATAATTGTCATTTCCCATTATCAGATCAATAACTCATATTATTTGAATAATATTATTAGATAGCATTATTGGCAATGTCTAGAAAGTTCTGTCAAGGAGAGGTTTGGTCACCTAATTGCGCACCAGTAAGGAGAAATCCTTATCGGAAAGCCCCCTATTTCCTAGGAACTTCCTGGTTGTCATTATTGTGATTCTGTAATATTATTTGTGAATAATTAATTATTGATTTATATGATAAGAAAATATTTATTTTATGTGGATATAAATGATGGATTTATTTATTTATGTGGCTATAAATGAAGGAATTAATGCTGAGGTGTTTTATTAGTATTTTGTCGAAATGAAGAATGAAATTTGGAAATTTTCAGAAAAATTAGTTTATTACTTGATTTTGTAAAATCTATAACTCCTTGTGTATAATGAGTTAGGAGATTAGACATATATCAAAAGAAAGTCCTGAAAGTAAGCTAAACGTAGACATTTGAATCACCCAAAAATCCTTTGTAGATTTATTGTGGTGAATTTTTGAACGAAACTGGTCTGAAGGACTCACAATCCGAAAAATCAGTGTTCTTAAGCTATATTGCGTGAGTCATAAATTTTGATCCGACCGTTGGATCATTGTGATTTTTGGATATGTTATACATATATAAGTTTAGTATATGTCAACAAATTTTGAACCGTTAAAAATTAACGTATGATTTGTTATGAATTTTAAGAGATGACTGGTTCAGAAATTGTTGAAGTTTTAGAATTTATCATTTTGGATTTTTCAGAATGCGTGGGTCCCACCTATGGTTGGTGAAGAAATGTGCTGAAATTCTAATTCAAATGCGGTTGGTGGCAATTGAAGCAGGTAAAGCCATCAGGTAGTAGGTCAAGTTTACTTTGGCGTGCTAATATTTTCCTATAAATAGAGTGCTGAGTTAGAATTGAAAATCACACCAGAAACATAAGCTTTCTCTCTTTCTCTCTCTCTATATTATCAAGCGTATTTTATGAGTATTTAGATACTTTGAGAGTTGCTATTCAGTGCAAGGTTCCTTCGGTTTTACATTAGGTAAAATCGCTCTTTTCGAGGTAAAGGGATTTTAAGGATTATTATGTTTATCATGTTTCGTAATTTTTCGACCTTCAAAAAATTCGGAAATATTTGAAATGATAATTTGATGAGTTTCTTGATTGTGTCCAAAAATGGCGATTTTTGGATGTATAGATTAGGAGTTATGGATTTTATGAGAAAAGACTATTTTAAAAGTAAACCCTTATAACTCCTTGCGGTTAACTCCAAAATTGGTGAAATTTTTATTGGGAGTACATCTATATAACATCAAGTATATTCGTAATTTTGAATTGTTGGACAAAAGTACAATTTATGATAAATGTCTAAATATTCTATGATTTTGACCATGTGAAAAATAGTAAATGAATTTTTAAAATTCGAGAAAAATATATGTTCAATATGGGACTATATTATGCTAAATCCCAAAAAGAAATATTTTTGTAACTCGATTTGGTATTTTCATGAAAATAGACTAGTTATGAATAAATAAATTAAATATGTTATGTGAAGTAACAAAATTGAAAAATAGGATTTTATGGCTTGGGAATCCTATATATGGTATATCTGATTTTTGATGAGGTTGTTGGTTATTGGTGATGAAATCTTATGAGTTTGGCATTTTAGTATGATTAAATGCATTAATTAGTAAAGTGTAAACAATTAAAATAAATTGTTTATAAGTTTAAGAAATGATTAAAATATTGTGGTAGTATTAATAATATTAGATTATGAAATTATTAAGTGATTTATAACATTTGGATTAAGGTGTTATGAAATCATTGATTTATGAATCTTACTCTTGAAATTAAATGCAGTTGTTGATCGTATTATTTTTATTATCATATATAACATTTTTATAATCCCGGTGATAAAATTTCTCTTTGACTTAAGTGCAAAGATGGGTAGATTATTGGTATGATCGTGACTATGGGTTCTCTTTGGCCAGTAGTGCTAAGATGAATTGTTAACTGGTATGATCATGACCATTGAATTTACAATTGAATATTTTTAGCTTAAGTGCAAAGGTGAATTGATCAACATGGTTATCATTATTGTTTATATAAATTCTGAAATGATTATATATTTCTTTGAGATATGAATATCTTTGGCCTGTAGTGCAAAGATGAATTGTTGATGAATATCTTTGGCGCGTACTACAAAGATGACCTGTTGTTGAATATATTTGGCCCGTAGTGCAAAGATGACCTGTTGTTGAATATCTTTGGCCTGTAGTGCAAAGATGAACTGTTAATGAGTATCTTTGGCCCGTAGTGCAAAGATGAACTTATTAGTATGATTATGAACAGGAACTGTGATTTGGTATAACCATGATCTTTGATATTTGAGGTAAAGACAAGTGATGAAAATATCTTCGTCTTAGATGAGAAGAGAAAATTAGAACTACAATTATGATTATGAGTTATTCACATGACTGTGAACATGATATGTTGATTAATGTTACAGGGTTAAAGCATTATTGATGGACTTTTAACATGGAGAAGATAATAGACTTATGGTTTATTTGACCCTTCTAATGGATTGCTCATTCCGCTGCAACTATGGTTGAAAAGTTTTATCATCTACCATATGTTCTAAATCTCTGATTTATTTCTGACGAAGGCTATTAATAATTTAATTATCTTTAGTTATGATATTCTTTACTGGGCTATTTGTGCTCACCCTTTTGCTTCACAATTCCTTTCAGGTAACAAGAGTGTAACTGGGTCGAGCTGGGGTAACAGGGAAATAGTACGGTGGACTATAGCTGTTGAGGTTCTCCCTAAATAGTATGGAAATAATTTTATTGAGAACTTTAGATAAGTGTGTCGTATTGTATACGTCATTTTATATTTAATTTTGGTGAACCGAATAGGGTGTGGCGAACCCAACTTTGGAAGGGAGTTTTGTCACTATCATACAAGATGTCTAATGACATGCAACTGATGAGTGAGTTTTATACACATGAATTGGATACATTCGGGCTTAATTTATTGTTGTTCTCAAGTCTTTTAGAATAGTTTTTAAGTGTTTGTGTCCATTCATGCATGTTTTACATTGTTTTATAGGATTTGGGACAAAAGTTACTTTGATCGACGTTCGGGGTGGCTAGATTCGCATTTTCGGCTTGCCATTTACACAACAGTCACTTCAGAGCCAATTTGAGTATTTCTATGGACCTTATTTCGAAACACTCAAAGAATGAAAGTTGTAGATCTACTTCCCCACTTTCCGGAACATCTTGAATCATCAAAATCGAAGTTCAGACGAAGAAGTTATAGATATTTTCCCAAAGGACGTCGGAGGAGAAAATGTCAGAAAAAGTGGTAGCGCCGGGGCGCTAATTTTAAACTTAATTCGGTAGCCGGGCGCTTATAAGGCGCGATGTCTGAAGCGTCGTTCAATTTGGGCGACTGAGAAAGAGGTTGAGTGCGTCTGGGACGCGTTTTGGGCGAATTTTGTTACTTTTTTGACTCCAAATTGGATTAGGTTTGTTCCTAAGCTAAAAATTGGACTTGTAACCTATAAATACATGATGTAAGGAATAAAATAAAGGAGATTACATAGATTAGACTAGATTAAACACTCTATTAGATTAGAATCTAAACCCTAGTTCTTAATTAGCCATTGGAGATTGAAGCAACTTGGAGACCATTGAAGATTCAAAGCAGGAGCGAAAGAGGAGTCTCAAGGCTACTGACAATAGATTATATTCTCTTCTCTTCTCTTACTTTTATCTTTTAATGTCTATTCAATTGTGAATTCTTGATTTTAATTCATTAATTATGAACTAACTCTTTCATTAAGATTTCAATTGAACTTTTTATGATTATGAATTGATTATTTGATTTATTCTAATTATTTATGTTGAAGTGAATTGTTCATCTTACTTTGTGCTTATTGATTAATTATCTGATCAGTAATTACCTTGTTACTCTAGAAGGAATTGAGAAAGAAATTCTAGGGTTAGAACTGGGCATGGTGACATGTGACTTAATTATTTGCACAGTGAATAATTAGGTTTGTGAATAGAATGAGAATATCTATTTGCCACATGTAACACATAAGGAATTAGGATTGTAACGAGTTTAATTTAATTGTTTTGCATAGAGTTATAACAAAATTAATCTGGGTTAAATAGAAGGTAATTGATCACTCGAGAGAGGGCTTTTGACATTTGAGAATTCCTATTAACAATTCAGTAGACATAATAATTGGGATAATTGGATAATTGGTTTATAGTTCATAATTGGGGATATTGGAGTCTTAGCCTTTATTTATTTGAATTCATTCGTTAAAGTCTTAGTTTTAATTGATTAATTTAGTTTTCTTAATTAAAAAATCACAATTTGCGATTGTTTAAATAAAATTGGTTTGGTTAAGAATTAGTACTTTGTGATTTTTATTAAATAATTCCTCGTGGGAACGATACTTTACTTTCACTTTATTACTTGTTGACCGTGTATACTTGCACGTATTCATTGGTTGCGAAATCGATCAACAAGTTTTTGGCGCCGTTGCCGGGGAATTAATTTAATAATTATTTACCAATATTAATTTCAATCAAATTAGTCTTAATTTAAATATTTTTAATTTCATTTTTAATTTTCTTCCTATATTTTCTCTTTTTAGGTACCATGGATGACTTTGCTTATCAATGGCCATACACGAACATGACTCAACCAAGGGAAACAGGGATTGATGGACTTAATACATTTTCTGCATTGTCAGCATAGATTGAGACACTTTCGAGGAGTTTAGAAGCTTTTGAAGCTCAACGTCGTCAAAGTGTGGCGGTTACTTGTGATTATTGTGCTGGAAATCATATGAGTCATCAATGCGCCTTCAGTTTCGAGCCGGTACAGTATAGGGGCGATTATCCCAACAGTTATGTCTATCCCAACAACTTTCATCAGAATTGGGGGTATCACTCGAATTTTTCATGGAGTAACAATCAAGATCAATTTTGTGCTCCAAGTCCAACATACCCACCGGATTTTTCATGTCCACCTCCACTACAACAGGAAGAACATTCAAATTGGAAGGAAGCCTTGGAAAAAATTATTACAGTTTTTGAAAAAGAGTACGAGGAACAAGAAAAAAGATTTAATCAAATAGAGCTGAATATACAAAGCCAAGGTGAGTCAATAAAGAATCTGGAAAATCAATTGGGGCAGATAGCACATGCGTTGAACAACCGTCTTCAAAACACTTGGCTCTATAACATGGATAACGAGACTGATGATGAGCCCGATGGTGAGCCCGAGCCAAATCTACAACTGGATGAGCCACGAGATGAAAAATAGGAGATAAGTGGGGATAATGACAACAAGGTCGGTGAAGAACTAATTGTGAGAACCAATGATGATGAGCCAATGTTATTTATGCCTCAAGTGCCTTCTCCTCCACAGTTCAAGAGTCCGGTTAGATTTGCAAAACCTTGTCCGCTAGGTAGTCATGTCGTTGGCAATACTCCTTGTGACGTAAAAGAGAGTACAACTTCGAAGCCATGGTTTAATGAGTTGGAGAAGATAGAAGAAGAGATTGTTGTGTCTGACAAGCCTTAACGCCAGAATCTATTCGCAGACACAATGGAAAAAACACCTAGATGTTGGCGTTCTTGAATGTGATCTTATCTAAAGAAAGCATGCTAGGTGACTTTAATACAATGGCTATCGTAAATGGGAACCTACCAAAAGCTATATTATTTACGATGGATGGAGGGTTCCTCAACTTTCGAAGAGGAATGGATAGCATTGACCGCATAAAAATCGGTGAGACTATAAAACAAGCGCTTATTGGGAGGCAACCCAAGTTTAATTTTTATTTTTAGTTTTTATTAAGTTTTATATTAGTAGTTTTGAATTTGCATTTATATAGGATTTAATAAAATTACTTCTATCATGGTTTTGAGTGTTATTCAAGTCAAATTCAAGTGTGGTGCCCAATTTGTTCCATGTGCTTAGCCTATTCTCCAAACTTAGCGGACAAGGATGAAGATTGCTATATTTTCAGGGAAGTCCTCTACTTTAATTTTTTCTATTTCAGTCATTGAGGACAATGTCTAGTTTAAGTTTGGGGCCATTTTAGTGTCGTATTGCATATAGTTAGTTATTTACATTGTAGTTCGTTATGTTTTCGGGTTATTTACATTTAGTTTTTGCATTCAGTTTTTTGTTTAAAAAAAATTAAAAAAAATCGCAAAAATAGTAGTTAGTTTACTATGTTTGTTGCGGTTAGTTTATATTTGCATGATTCCAACTGTTAGAGAGTAAAAGTCTATTTTGGCCAATGATGAGACTGGAGTTAAGTAGATAAGTATAGTATTGAATATTCAGGCTTTGATGTGATTTCTTGTTATGAATTGAATCTTTTCCTGTTTGAGGCTGGTATAATTAAGGTTAAGACGTTAATACTTGACTATGTTAGCGATTAAGTTTAAATTGATACATAATGGATTTCTTAAGGATAATACTAGTGTGAAGGAATGAAAGACATGAATAGCAAAAAGATGGCTAAATTTTGATAAAAATTAAGTTTGGGGAAAAATTTGGGATATATAAGCTTCGCTAAAAAAAAAGAAAAAAAAAAAAATTCTACTAGTGGCTAGTTTTGTTTGAGGCCTTTGTTACTTGAGTAGAAATGCGCTGAAGGGGTATCTTAAAACCTAGCGCCCTAAGGTCTTATATGGTCTGGGAGTCGTTGGTCGAAAGCTCGCTAAGGGGTGACACTGTTATCCTAATGGAATGAGACATAGCACACTCATGGTTAAAAAAAAAGTAAAAAAAAAAACAATAAAACGGGAAAAGAGCAAAAAGGCCCCGTAATGAAAAGTAAAGCATAAGTATCCCGGATTGGACTCTTGAACTTGGTGGATGTTTGACTTTAGTTGGATCTAGCTTGTTCGTGAATTTTGTGAGTTTTCACTGTATGTTGCCTTTAAAGAGACCTATTATGTGTTAAATTTGATTTTATATCAATTAACATTGTTGTGGAGCACACACGCACTATATCAGTGATAACAATCTAAGATTTGATGATTGATTGAGAAATTACTGATTTGTTTTAATATGATGTATTATCATGTTTACTTGATTTCTCAAAGGCCGGTTGAATAGACTTGTTTTTGTCATTACTGTTGGAGTCGTAGGCATATAGATTAGTTTCATTACATTACATTGCATAACATTTTTGTGTTTTTGCTTGAGGACAAGCAAAGGTTTAAGTTTGGGGGTATTTGAAGAGTGAGTTTTATACACATGAATTGGATACATTCGGGCTTAATTTATTGTTGTTCTCAAGTTTTTTAAAATAGTTTTTAAGTGTTTGTGTCCATTCATGCATGTTTTACATTGTTTTGTAGGATTTGGGACAAAAGTTACTTGGATCGACGTTCGGGGTGGCTAGATTCGCGTTTTCTGCTTGCCATTTACACAGCAGTCACTTTAGAGCTAATTTGAGTATTTCTATGTACCTTATTTCGAAAACACTCAAAGAATGAAAGTTGTAGATCTACTTCTCCTCTTTCCGGAACATCTTAAATCATCAAAATCGGAGTTCGGACGAAGAAGTTATGGCTATTTTCCCAAAGGATGTCGAAGTAGAAAATGTCAAAAAAAGTGGTAGCGCCGGGGCGCTAATTTTAAACTTAATTCAGTGGCCACGGGCGCTTATAAAGCGATGTCGTCGTCGTTCCTAATCTTTAGTATTTGGGGAAGAGGTTGGAAGTCTGCGGCACGGACGCGCGTTTTAGGTGAATTTTGACACCTTTTTGACTCCAAATTGGATTGAGTTTGTTCCTAAGCTAAAAATTAAACTTGTAACCTATAAATACATGATGTAAGACATAAAATAAAGGAGATTACATAGATTAGACTAGATTAAATACTCCATTAGATTAGAATCTAAACCCTAGTTCTTAATTAGCCATTGGAGATTGAAGCAACTTGGAGACCATTGAAGATTCAAAGCATGAGCGAAAGAGGAGTCTCAAGGCTACTGACAATAGATTATATTCTCTTCTCTTCTCTTACTTTTATCTTTTAATGTCTATTCAATTGTGGATTCTTGATTTTAATTCATTAATTATGAACTAACTCTTTCATTAAGATTTCAATTGAACTTTTTATGATTATGAATTGATTATTTGATTTATTCTAATTATTTATGTTGAAGTGAATTGTTCATCTTTCTTTGTGCTTATTGATTAATTATCTGATCAGTAATTACCTTGTTACTCTATAAGGAATTGAGAAAGAAATTCTAGGGTTGGAACTGGGCATGGTGACATGTGACTTAGTTATTTGCACAGTGAATAATTAGGTTTGTGAATAGAATGAGAATATCTATTTGCCGCATGTAACACATAAGGAATTTGGATTGTAACGAGTTTAATTCAATTGTTTTGCTTAGAGATATAGCAAAATTAATCTATGTTAAATAGAAGGCAATTGATCACTCGAGAGAGGACTTTTGGCATTTGAGAATTCCTATTAACAATTCAGTAGACATAATAATTGGGATAATTGGATAATTGGTTTATAGTTCATAATTGGGGATATTGGAGTCTTAGCCTTTATTTATTTGAATTCATTCATTAAAGTCTTAGTTTTAATTGATTAATTTAGTTTTCTTAATTAAAAAAAATGATAATTTGCGATTGTTTAAATAAAATTGGTTTGGTTAAGAATTAGTACTTGGTGATTTTTATTAAATAATTCCTCGTGGGAACGATACTCTACTTTCACTTTATTACTTGTTGACCGTGTATACTTGTACGTATTCATTGATTGCGAAATCGATCAACAACAACCTCGAGTTATCATAAGACAGGGTTGTGCACATCCACTTGCTGAGTATATCTATGAGCACTACCTATATGATCTTGGAGTTTGGTTGAAACATGATTTTCAATCGCAGACGGTGGAGATAGTTATATGTCAAGAGAAGACTCACCATTGGAAGGAACATGATAGTAATCTTCTCATTTTTCTCCGGGGTCTATTAGATCAACCAAGGATAATTCTCTGGACAAATGATATCTATTATAACTTAGATTCATGGCCTCCTATGTACGAAGGTTTCTTTGAGCACTTCCCAAAGATTTTAATTTCTAAAACAGTTATTGATTGTACCTTTATGTAATGTATCAATGTGAGGTGTTGTCCATAGTTGGGACATGAGTCACAGTTGGTGTTAAAACTCATAGTATATATGTTGTTGTATTTTGCATGACAATTGTAGTAATAAAGTTGTAGTTATTTTCTGTACCATGTATTTGGCGACTCAGAATAGGTTGGATGGATTGGACCTATTTTGGGGGCGTCACATTGACCCTTCACTTTAAATGACTTTATTACCTTGATTATCCTTATCTACTTATGAACAATGCTGAAAAAAACTTAAAAAATAAATAAATTACTGAACAAATAATATAAATCTAATACTAAGATATTTAGACACATTAAAATTATACAATATCGTATACTTAATTAAGGAATATAGATATAATCCAGAGCATTTGATCATATCATGGTCGTTCATTCAAATGTTGGATTAGTCGAAAGTTAATATTACTTCAAGGTCGTCGATTAAAAGATCAATCCAATAACATCATTCGATCATCTCATAAGGAGATAAATCTCCCCCCTCCAAACCCCTCTTTATTTTTAGTTATCGCGTTTACACGACTTTTACCATTTCCCTCTCATTCTAGGTCTCTCATTCTTTCACAGTACACCGCGTCGACTGCTAGAACTCTTTACATCCGGCTGACTTTACCTCTCTACCCTGTCTCATCTTACATTTGTTTCTTACAAGCTCTAATATGGTACTTTGTTTCTCCCAATCTCTTAATTAAATATGTAAATCTGTATGTTTTGTGTACACCTGATTTGGGTTTTTTTTTTCTCCCCGATTTCGGGGTTCTCTTCTGCAGGATCTTAATTTTAGTTCTGCTAATTGATTTCTTGTTCAATGTGCTAGATTACTCCTCTTATTTGGTTTCTTTCAGCAGGTAATTTCAGCCTTTATGTTTTCAATCTATATTTACATTAATCTGTGTAAAGTCAATCGACAATATACTATTTTGTAAGGAATTGGAGTCTTTTTGGACTGGTGTTTTGTTTTTTTAGGGATATCATTACAGTTTTTTTTGTTATTTTATTTTTTTAAGATAAGTAAATCGTCTCTTACCTGAAATACTTGCTTTTTAGCTTTCAGTTCTGTTTTTACCCTTCTATACTTCCAAAACCAATTACTTTAATTAATTATTCTGTTATTTTTTGGACTGATTGAGTTCGTTGATCATCCAAGCAGATGGTAGGTCAGCTTGTTGGAAATTTATGGAAGATGATAAATTATAAAAGAACTGAAATATAACTTTGAAGAACACTTAAGAATACTTTAATTTCACTTGATTAAAATGATCCAAGTACAAGATTATTTATAGGACTCATAGGACACTTCTAGATCCACAATAATAATTACTACATGACCACATTCATGTACATGAACCTAACCATTACATGTTCCAAGACAATTCAAATACATTCATGTACTTAGATATCACAAATTCATGTACTAATATTAATTAAGATATTTCTTGAATAATCTAGAATATATTTGGTTTAGATCGATGCTAACAAGGCCTCCCGTAAACCAAATTTATTCTTCATAATGTCGTAAAATATTTTGATCTTCCAATTCCTTCAAACGCAAGAAACTCTTTTGTCATCTCCATTGATGTATATGACACAAATGCTTGAAGTTTCCATTTGTTCTTCTTGATCTTGCTTATAACTAGCTTCTCACATTTTACATGCTTGTATTTCTTCTCCATTTCATTATTTATGAACTCATTTTGATCAAAATACTTCTCCATATTAACTCATTCAATGTCTTCCACAAAATTTACCATTATGAATCCCAAATCAATTGTGACACATAAAATAGTTTTCTCATACTCTTCTAAATTTCTTAATCTGTCAATTAGAACAGTCTCCTCTAGTTTCACTTGGTGGATGACCTCAGTAACCATAGTAAGAGCATCACGCTAGCTCACCGCCTTAAAGCATCCATCAGCGCCACAAATCATAGGATCATTTAGCCTATGCCTCTTCACCTTAAGTTCTTCATTTGCCAAACTAGTGCATATTAATCTGTCTTTGACCCAATCCTTATTAACATCTCTTTTTTTTTTTAGTGGGATGTCCTTCTTAGATTCCCTGTGAGCTTCAAGTGTCCTACCAACACATTTCAAAGACTCACCGATGTCATACTTTGGAGTAGATAGCGGCTTGAATTTCAAGTCAGTAGAGAAACACCGCTTTTTCTCCAAGTTCTCAATTTCCATATTTTCCTCTACAAAAGAGGTCATATTATCCTTAAAATCCACCCCAACCCTGCGCTTTTTTTCCCTCCAAAGTTTTAATTATACCCACTGATTTTGTTTTTTTATCTTTTGACACTTTAATATTTCCCAGCACGGAAGCTGAATCTTCCACCGATATTGCAGAATCTTTTTGCCAATCATTGATGGGGATTGAAGAGTTGCTGTCTAATGAGAGATCTTCATTTTTCTTTTCTTCTTCTTCTTCTTCAACTTTATCAATTTCTTCTACAAGTTTCTCATCCTCTTCCAAAAACCAAGACTCTTTAGGTAACGATTTATAATTCTTGCAAATCAATTCAAGCTCATTCCATAACTGAGATAGAGAATCAAAACTCGCAACATGCATCCAAACTTCTTCATGCATTACTCCTTGCAAAATCTTCCTTGTTCGTTTTTCTTTCATTTCTCGAACTTCTTTTGAAATACACTTTTCTGGATTTGCGATGACATCTTGCAATAAATTGGATTCTCCAAGGAATACTCGAATCCTTATACTCCAAACATTGTAATTTGTGAACACTAATTTGGCACAAAACTTAGAAAACATCATTTTTTTATAATTTACCTCACCAAAAATGCTATCAATATGACAACCTTTGTGACGTTCTTCAACTCACAAGCTTCTTCAAAAAATTTCTCAACTTGCACATTTTCTAGATTGCAATTCGGAGCTATAACACGCACACTTTGCACTCGCCCAACGAAACACTTTGATAGCACTAAGTCACCTTTCTTGGATCATCAATTTTACCTTAGCCACTTTAGTTTAACCTTCAAATTAATCTTAGCTCTTATACCACTTGTTGGAATAATTATGGAAGATGATAAACTATAAAAGAAGTGAAATAAAACTTTGAAGAACACTTAAGAATACTTTAATTTCATTTGATTAAAATGATCCAAGTACAAGACTATTTATAGGACTCATAGGACACTTCTAGATCCACAATAATAATTACTACATGACCACATTCATGTACATGAACCTAACCATTACATTTTATAAGACAATTCAAATACATTCATGTACTTAGATATCACCAATTCATGTACTAATATTAATTAAGATATTTCTTGAATAATCTAGAATATATTTGGTTTAGATGCTAACACAGCTGATGTCCCAAGGCAGCAAATTATTGTGGAAAAAGATAGAGAAATGGTTAGGATTGTGGGTGGGAATGCTATTCATATCGAAGAGAAAATCTCAAGATTGCCTGCTGGAGGTGTTGGACGGGACAAAAAAATGAAAAGGAAGCGATATTTTGGAGCAGCAGGTAATAGAGCCATCAGTGGAGAATCTGGAGATAGAGATATCAAACAGGCTATCTATGCAAAACTGAGTACTGAGGCTAAGTTGCAACCTATTGAGGCTCAAGGTTGCAGGTAATTTTCTACCAACATTTTGACCTCTCAATCTTTATATTACTTTCAAGCATGATATTTTGGCCTAGAGCTTTGGGTGTCCCTAGTACAATTCACAACTGAAAATGTTCCTTACTGCAAGTAGATTATTTTTTTGGGTACAAGAGTGGCTCTTGTTCCTGAATTCAGTATGCTTCCACCTTGCTTTTCAGTTATTGTGGAGTTGTATTCCGTACCCTACATGCTATTTTCTTTGTTCTTCACAATCTTCACAATGGAATCTCGTATTTTTACTTCAATTATCTCTTATTCAATATCATCTTTGTTTTTTAAAAATCGACTGCACAATCAGATGAATACATATATAATTGATCATCTAACTGATGAAAAAATTAAATGAGCACCCCCCCTTCCCCCCACCCAAAAAATACATTTATTAACTTTACTTGATGCCGAGAAGTCTAATTGTGTAATTACTTCTGGTAAGCATGACCGACAACTTTATTAACATGTCGAAAGTATCCTTTCCTTCTAAGTAACTGCTTCCAAAAGCTGTCCTGGAAATTAAATTAATACAATCAATACCCTATGTTAATTCCTAGTAATAATGTAGATATCTGCAATCATAAGACAACATATAATTAACTTAAAAAGCCCTATGTTAATTCCTAGTTGCATAGTCATAAGACAACATTATTTTCATAATTTTCATAGAAGCATTTGTGCGAGAAGTTTGGTTCAGAAATATTTGATAAGCTTTCTAAGATGTGGGATTGCCTTACTGAAATCCTTAAGCACAATAGTCTCGAGGGGCTGACTGCTGCAGATGATGAGCATATTGCTCAAGCTATTGATTACATTAAGGATCCTCAGGTTTTGATAAATAATATCCAGGTATATGCCTTCAAGTTTTACTTTTGTGTATTGTCTTATTACTTTACAATTTTTCTGTACATATAAATTTATGATGTGAAAGTTGTGTCATTTTCCACATTATATTTATGTGTGTATGTGTGTATGCTTGAAATCTTTTGTGTGGTTATTTGTTGAACCTTTAAGTTCTCTTTCTTTCGTTGTGAAGGTCTTGTATTCATTTGAACCTCTTTTTTAACAATTACTGCCTCCATCCACCAAAGGGTGTCTAAACATTCAATGGCAGAAAAATTAAGGTTTGGAAATTAGAGGAGAGAGTATAAAATGTGTTTTAATCATACTCTTTATTTGGACCCATGCAAATATAATAATTAGCTTAAGTGGAGTTGTTGTACAGGACTATGTGCACTTTTGGGTACATTAGCAATAATACCATATTTTCATTTGGTTTGTGTACTTAAAGCCATCATTTTATGGACAAAATTCTAGTTTACTTTTAGACATTCTTTTGAGGACGGGGGAGTATGTGTTGTTGTCTTCTTGAGATATCGTGGTTTGTTACAAATACTGATGTGTACAACTTTAAATTGAGATGTATTGAGGAGCTATCTTGAATATACCGTACACACCATATATTACTATTAGCTGCATTTTAATATTATTAATTAGTAAGCAGTATGTTTTTAAACTATTCACTGCATTGGAATATTAGTTGCTTTCGTTGTATTGCATGCATACTAAGTAATATGTTATAAAGGATAAGTATAATTTCTTTTTTGGATTAAAATATAATTGCTTGTGTATCTTTTGCATTGTTCCTTATCCTTGACAATTACTGCAGGCAAATATTTAATATATTTTCTACAGGGATGAAATCATATGTTGTAGTTGGAACTGAGACTTGTCAAAAAAATAAAAGTGCAAAAGTTGGTGGTTTTGTAAACAATTATTACAATAAGTTATGAAAGTGTGGAGCACTAACTTCAAATAGTGGAGATCCTCAATCTCCGTAAGTTGTTTTTGACACTTGCTATTGTTGTTTGGGTAGTGTCTCCATCTCATCCAGAGATCAAGCATTTGGCAGACTATTTCTTCTTTTATTCCCCATGCCCGTCTTGGCAGACTATAATTTCATGAATTTATATTTTGAGGCAATTAAAGCTTACTGGAACACATATACAATAGGTTAGTGCTTAAGCTATAAGAAAATGGACCTAACAATAATTATGATTTATGAACTGTCATCCTCTTGTGTGACTAACTTGGAGTGGCAAATAGGGAGATAAATCAGGTGCATATCTGTGCCAAGTAGAAGGTAACTGTACAATATGGTGGATCACATCCAGCAAGAGTACTTGAACCAAATACCTTGTGAAACCAGAATTCTATACTGTGAAAAGTTGCAAATTTTCTATCAGTAGCTGTAAAATGAACCCAAAAATGTATAACATGCTTAGGCAATCCAGGAGTTGAATTTGTTTTCCTGGCATTTGAGGGGATATGTAAACAACAATCTTTACGAGACAAATTTTCTTTTGTTCTTCAATCGTCTTTCGTGGGATGGAGGGAGTATATCATAAGAGTGTGAATGAGCAATTTGTCTTTCCTGATATATTATAGGTTCTCACAACTGTAGGAAGTTAGAGAAAAATATGTTAGTCATACCAAGTTTATAACATGCATTGCTACTGGTGATTTTTAGTTACATAAGTTCCCAATATGCTATATTAGAGCATTTCCTTATACTATCTTTTTCTGTCTTAGTTTGTGTTACAGTGTATAATTGCTAGTTTGCTTCTTCCCCTAAAAAAAAATATCGTGAACTGTACTTGCGCCATAGAGGTCCTGACTGGAGTGGCTTGCACTGTTATTAGGATTGTTACCTTGCTCATCGGAGATTAGCTATAGTTGATCCCGCTTCTGGAGATCAGCCACTATATAATGAAGACAAGACAGTTGTTGTAACGATAATTGCTTGTTTCATATAAATGGTTTTGTATATGTGTACCTACACTAATAGAAATAAGGCATTGATAGGCACGTGGAGTCAAATTGAAGTTTAAAACCATCACACAATTAATTGGAAATTGGAGTTGAACTAATAATTTAAATCTATGCATTTTTCAAATTCTTCAGTTCAGAGTTGAGGAAGGCCTGCTAATATTACTTCTCAGATAGAGAGGATTGGGGACTTGTCTTCTAAGACAAGTACCAGAGAAACAACATTACAATAAAATAATGTAGCAAATGCAGATGAAGATGTTGATGCTTCAGAGTCTTTAGACCATCTAAATGGCTCAAAAGACAGTGGTTGTTACTCTTAATTAAGTCAATCCCCTTGCTAATGGATGAGATGAAAGAAGATGGTTCAAATTTACTCTCACCTCACAAGTCCCATAAACGTCTCTTTCGCTCATCGTCTGCTATGTTGCTGGTATGTAGTACAATTATGAAAAAATAACCTACTTAACCACTGGTGAACTTCTGAGTTTTGAAAGTTGACATCTTATAATTCTTGGGGTCTGAGTATGTGAATAAGAAAGTGACGATGTTAGAAACTTTCTTGTAATAAAGGAGTGATAGAAATTTTTTTGAGTCTTTTTGTAAGAACCCAACTTTTATGAATAAAGATGAATTTTCTATAAATATTATTTTTGAATATTATGGAGTGAATTTAATATAATGTTATAGTTGTGGGTAATATTTATAAATTTTGCAAAGTACGCAAGTTGTTATATTATATTCGATTGGTCAGAGAATATTCGTTTTAACAGGGAATATTCGTACGATGACATAATCATTGGTGGACCCCACAACGGAATTATTGTCAGATTGAGAAAAATACAAAAATATCTTTTTATATAAATAACGGCGTAGTTGTTACCATTAACACTGTTGGAATACCTGGTGGTTAAAATATAGTAATACTCGGGGTTCGCATAAAGTAGACACTGCGGTTGCATTGCGGTATTTTGAATTATTGATTCTTACGTAAGAAGACACTACTCGATAATTATTACAAAGTAATTCTTTATTCAATATTTTATTTTATTAATTCAATAATTCTTTGCGTTGATATTTTATATTATTGTTGTTTTAATAATTGTCCTTTGCACTAATATTTTCCATTATCAAATCAATAATTCATATTATTTGAATAATATTATTAGATAGCATTATTGGCAATGTCTAGAAAGTTGTGTCAAGGAGTGGTTTGGTCACCTAATTGCGCGTCAGTAAGGAGAAATCCTTATCGGAAAGCCCCCTCTTTCCTGTGAACGGTCTGGTTGTCATTATTTTGATTCTGTAATATTATTTGTGAATAATTAATTATTGATTTATATGATAAGGAAATATTTATTTTATGTGGACATAAATGATGGATAGGAAAATATTTATTTTATGTGGACATAAATGATGGATAGGAAAATATTTATTTTATGTGGTTATAAATGAAAGAATTAATGTTGAGCTATTTTATCAGTATTTTGTCGGATTGGAGGTATTAAAAAATCAAATCGGTGTTCTTAAAGCTCTATTACGTGAGTTATAATTTTAATCCGACCGTTGGATCGTTGTGATTTTTGGATATGTTATGCATATATAAGTTGAGTATTTGTCCACAAATTTTGAACCGTTAAAAATTAACGTATATTTTGTTATGAATTTTAAGAGGTGTTGAAAATTGTCCGTCTGTAGAATTCGGATATTTTCTATTTGAAATTTGGAAAAATTTTCTTCTGCAAAGTTGTAGAGAATTCGATTTCGTGTGGAATGGACATAAAATTCATATTTTTCTGATAAAAGGGCTATTGTTTATGAATTATTGAAGTTTTGGAAAATAAATATTTTTATTAAAAACATGGTGGACCCCACTTATTGGTTGGAGTAGAAAGTTGTTGATTTTTGTAGGGCCCACTAGTGGTGGCTGAGTTTTGGTCAAGAGAATGTGCATGGAAAAAAATATTATTGTATTATTTAGTCTCTTATGGCGTTCTAGCATTTTCCTATAAATAGGCGCTTAAGTTAGAATTGAAAATCACACCAGAATCAGAGAATTCTTCTTCTATAATCTTTAGCGTATTTCTTTCGAGTTTTAGAAAGCTTTGAGCGTAGATAATAGTGAAAGTTTTCTTGAGAATATCCATTATTATACCGGTTGGAATACTCTTCTTTTCAAGGTAAGAGATGTTATTTTTGTTCGATATTCGCTTGAAATATTATTTTCTTCCATACTACTAGTAGTATGTAAGTAATATTATTTCATTTGATTTTGAATTCTATACTGTTTTGTTAAAATTTTGGCTTCTATACTCCATGAAATTAGTAGAATATCCTTGATATTTGCGCTTCATCCAGTATCTTTTCATAGAAATATTATTCTGAGCATTCTTGATAAGTTTTAACCTTTTTATGCTGGAATACTATTCATGGGGTTACTATTCCTGAAGTACTATTCACGGGGTACTATTCACTCGAGTAATATTCACTCGGAGTACTATTCATGATAAAAATTGATTCGTTTTCAGTCCAAATTATTTTTGGTACAATATTATTCTTGAATTTTACTCCACAAAGCAGTATCATGTTGACAATTTGGACGTTATTGATTTACGGATAAATTAAATTATAAATCTTTAAAAATTTATCCTTGAACTTGTTTTATTGAATTCTTATATCATTGTCATCATCCTCATGTTTATATTATGTTGAAAGTCATATGTGGCCTGTAGTGCATAGATGGACTTGGTATGATTATGACCAGGGATTATTCGTTATAATCATGACTGTAATGTTACAAATGATGTGGTAAAAGTCCTCATTAGCCCGTAGTGTATTGATGGACAGTTGTGGCATGATCGTGACCATTGATGAATACACGAATATCCTTGGCCCGTAGTGCATGGATAATTTGTTGTCGTGATTCTAAAGAATATCCTTGGTCGTAGTTCAGGGGTGATTCGATGATGTGGGTTATTTAATAACCTGAGTCTCAGTGATAAAAGTGATGAAAAACCTTTTAAATCATAGAAGATAGTAGATTTTATGCTATACTTGACTCTTCTAATGGATAGGAAAATATTTATTTTATGTGGTTATAAATGAAGGAATTAATGTTGAGGTGTTTTCTCAGTATTTTGTCGGATTGGAGGTATTAAAAAATCAAATCGGTGTTCTTAACGCTCTATTGTGTGAGTTATAATTTTAATCCGAACGTTGGATCGTTGTGATTTTTGGATATGTTATGCATATATAAGTTGAGTATTTGTCTACAAATTTTGAACCATTAAAAATTAACGTATGATTTGTTATGAATTTTAAGAAGTGTTGAAAATTGTCCGTTTGTGGAATTCGGATATTTTCTATTTGGAATTTGGAAAAACTTTTTTCTGCAAAGTTGTAGAGAATTTGATTTCGTGTGGAATGGACATAAAATTCGTATTTTTCTGATAAAGGGCTATTTTTATGAATTATTAATGTTTTGGAAAATAAATATTTTTATTAAAAACATGGTGTACCCCAATTTTTGGTTGGTGTGGAAAGTTGTGATTTTGGTGGGGCCCACTAGTGGTGGCTGAGTTTTGGTCAAGAAAATATGCATCGAAAAAATATTATTTTATTATTTAGTCTATTATGGCGTTCTAGCATTTTCCTATAAATAGGTGCTTAAGTTAGAATTAAAAATCACACCAGAATCAGAGAATTCTTCTTCTATAATCTTTAGCGTATTTCTTTCGAGTTTTAGAAAGCTTTGAGCGTAGAAAATAGTGAAAGTTTTCTTTAAGTATATCCCCGCTATACCAGTCGGAATACTCTTCTTTTCAAGGTAAGGAATGTTATTTTTGTTCAATATTAGCTTGAAATAATATTTTCTTCCATACTCTGTAGTATGTAAGTAATATTATTTCGTTTTAGATTTCGAATTCTATACTCGTTTTGTTAAAATTTTGGCTTCTATACTCCATGAAATTAGTAGAATATCCTTGATATTTCGCTTCATTCTAGTATCTTTTCATGAAAATATTATTTTGAGCATTCTTGATAAGTTTTAACTTTTTCATGCCGGAGTACTATTCATGGGGTTACTATTCGAAATACTTATTCACTGGTACTTATTCATGATAAAAATTGATTTATTTTCATCCAAATTATTTTTGGTACAATATTATTCTTGAATTTTACTCCACAAAGCGAGATCGTGTTGACAATTTGGACGTTATTGATTTCTTGACAAATTAAATTATAAATCTTTTAAAATTTATCCTTGAACTTGTTTTATTGAATTCTTATATCATTGTCATCATCCTCATGTTTTATATTATGTTGAAAGTCATCACGTGGGCAGCTGTAGTGCGTAGATGGACTTGGTATGATTATGATTGAGAGATTATTCGGTATAATCGTAGTAGTAATGTTACAAATGATGTGGTAAAAGTCCTCATTGGCCCGTAGTGTATTGATGGACAGTTGTTGGCATGATCATGACCATTGATGAATACACAAATATCATTGCTCCGTAGTGCATGGATAATTTGTGGTAGTGATACTAAAGAATATCCATGGCCATAGTGCATGGGTGATTCGATGATGTGGATTATTTAATAAGCTGAGTCTTAGTGATAAAAGTGATGAAAAACCTTTTAAATCATTGAAGATAGTAGATTTTATGCTCTACTTGACTCTTCTAATGGATTGCTTGTTCCGCTGTAGTTAAACTTGATGTTTGTTATATTTTATCAGTTTAACATTGTTGAAGGCTAAAGATAAATTATTCTGCATTATCTTAGTTATAATATTTCTTACTAGGCTAGTTGAGCTCACCCTTTTGCTTTCATCATCCTCTTCAGGAAATGAGAACGTAGCCGGGACTAGTTGGGGAATGGAGTGACGGTCCAAATGATAACATTAGTAGTCCTCACTATTCTATGAAATAGTGTGATAATAAATGTATTGAACACTCCATTTGAGTTTAATACTGTCTAAAAGACAATATTAATTTTAAAACTCTCAGTTTATGTTTTGTCGTATTTTACACGATAGTTGTATTATTAAGTTGTATTTGAATTTTGTACCATGTATTTGGCAACTCAAGATGGGCGATGTATACCTATTTTGGGGGCGTCACACTTTTAGTAACTATAGCTGCATTTTACTCTGGAGTTGATAGGGTAGTAGAAACTTGTTTTTTGAATATTTTAGGTTGATCTTAATTATGTCACTTAATATAGTAGTTTTTATCAGAAATTAAAAAATTGCAGATCATTTAGTGATTTAGGCAGAAAGATCTCAAGGTCAAGGAACTGGTTACCTATATCATAAATTAGAGCATGATAGGATACATGCTGAAAATTCAAAGCAGAAAGCGTTCAAAGAATCGGTGAGACGTTGGAAAGCTGAAGAGGATGCCATGGAGGCCTTACACAAGGTGAACTTTATCTTTGAAGATTTTCTTCTTATTCTTCTTTCTTTTCCTCTTTTTTTTTCTTTTCTCTATTTTTAATATCTTTGTACTCTTTTTTTCCTTTTCCTTTTGCTGCTGTTATGTTTTGTGGGAATTCTGTTGTTCCTAGATAACATATATTTTTTAATAAATATTCTTCTCAGGATGGATATGGCTGCAGATAATTGGATAAACTATACCTAATGCAGACCATGACTAACTAGTTGAATTGAATGTCTAGTCTTAATGTCGACTTTATAGCTCTCTAAAGTAAGATTTGGCTGTATCGTTGATAATGATGTAAAACTTCAAATTATGCCATGCCTTTTCTATAATCTAAACCCGTCTCATGTTTACAATAAGTTTATAAAAATATCATTATCCTACACATACAAATGACAGATTGAAGTGAACCGAAAAGATCATCATCTGATTCAACTTTTGCTAGAATAAGTTCCTTGACCTTGTAATAGATGTTGTAAACTAGTAATTCTTTACCATGTAGCTTTGCTTGTCACTGTGTTATAGGCTGAAGCATCAGAAAGTATATGCATGAAGGAGACAAACCAAAGTAAAGAATTGAAGGAAATGTTGGCAAAACAAAGGCAAGAATAAAAAAGGATAAAGAATCAGCAAGATCGATGCATAAAAGAACTTCATATTGTTTGTTCAAGTTTACACAAGATTGGAACATATTCACTTAAATCGCCAAATCATTGATTGTCCTTGTGGTAACTATGGCCAGAGTTGGCCCTCAGGTTAGACTAATATATACCAACTTTTGAGGTACTCAAGAAGTTGAGTTATTATTGGTGAACTAAACCATGTGAAGGTACCAATCCCTCTTCTTCCTTTAACATTTATAATGACATAAGCTTGCCACATAAGAAAGTTTTATATTTTGAAATGTATAGATCAATGCTAAAAGGCTGGAGTTATCTGTTATATATGAAAATTAGTCTGATGATAAGGTTGGAAGTTTTAAAATCTATAATGAATTTATTTTGTCATATTTATATTCTATTTTCTCTTGTAGTTGGAAGCAACAAATTCAACCTACCAATTTTTTTCCATGTGCTATTCTCTTGCTTCTAAAGTATTATGAAATAGGAGCCAAGCCTTGACATTGTAGACTGTTTTACATTTGGATCTTCTAGTTATGCTATTTTTGGTGACCTAAATTTGTTAGAGAAATTGGTCATGAAGACAGATGCTCGATATATTTTCATGGTGGAGTAGGTATGCTTGTTCATTTTTGTTTGTGATGGCTTTGCTACTGATGCTTCAATATAATTTTGGACATCTGTCTCTTGTACATTGTTCATGTTGAATTCTTGGTAAATAAATCTATGATGTCTGTGATTATAGCTAGCATCTTTGGGCATATACTATATGGAAATTTGTCGTCTCAAGAAAAGTTTTTCCACATTGACTAATAGCCTCAACTTTTCCATAATTGTTGTCCTTTCTATATAGAAATCTAAACATTGTTATTTAAGATTGTGCGATGGTATTTAAGATTGTGTGATGCTTGTGGTTGTTGAATGTGACTAAATTCTGACTTGAGGTCAACATGTAATAATAATCTACAAGTCTGTAACAGAAAATATGTTTACCACTACACTTACTAAAATTAATTCATGAAATGGCCGATTAAGATTCCAATTTTGTCTTGTAATAAAGCAATCATATAGTCGCACGAAGGTTATTTTTCTATTTGGATTTGTAGCAAATGATATTGTGATTGCCTATTTGTCTTTTTTTGCTTATGAGCAATACAGTGTACATTAGTACCACATAGCAACTTTATTGTCTTTGTGTATTGATTTTGGCACTAAGTGCCTCAGATGACCTATTTGCTTCATTTTCCTAACTTGCTATTATTTTTAAATATGCGGGAAGGCCATTTATTATGACCTACCTTACAATCTTTGGGTATCAAATTTTCGTGCTACGATTACGGAAGACAAGGGACGAAATTATGAAGTGTACTCTCTATATATGTAGATATATACTTTGATTGAAGAACTGTGGTAGCTTTAGATGGTTAATTGTAAAGATAATGAATCATTATGTAGTGGATGATTTTATTAAGTTAATAATATTTTAGTTTTTTGTATTTTTTCCATTATTTGCAATGGGGACATTGAGCCAGCCAGGCACACAAAAAGTATGTCATATTTTTATTTGGCAACAATATAATTCGTTACCAAAGCATTGAACAAGTTTTAATATAGCAACAATTTTTTATACATTTAGTAACAAATAACAACGGAGAGGATATTGTTGGTAATACTAAAATAAAAGGCAACATTTTTTATCGTTGCAAATCATATCAACTTTCGTTGGACATATAAAGAAACAACAACATATAATGTCGTTGTTAATCGACGACTTTCGTTGCTATTGAAAAATAACAAGCAACAAACATTTTCGTTCTTTGATTCAAAGATAATGTCGTTGCCAAATAATATAATCAAAGAATGAAAATCGTTGCATAAAAAGTTTACATTCATGAACGAAAGCAAATTAGGCAACAATTTTCATAATTTACTGCAACAAAAAATGTCGTTGCAAAATGGTGTCAATTGCAACGAAAATGCATGGTCGTTGCAAAAAAAAAAGAGTTCATTTCGTTGCCAATTAGCAGGCTTTTGCAACGAAATGGGCCTTTTAGCAACGAAATTTTAATTATTATGCAGCAATAAATTTTGTTGCTAAAGGATCGATGTCTCTGTACGAAAGCTAAATTTCGTTGCAAAATGTATTACTTTTGGCAACGAAAAAAATACGTTCGTTGTGGAACAATTAGCGGCGCTTCATTCTTGCAACAAAAGACTTGATAATGAGAAAGTCGTTGCCAAAATCATTTTGCAACGAAATTTGACACCTTAAGCAACGAAAATCGGTTGTTGCTGAAGCCCCATTTTTTGTAGTGATCATTAATATTTAAATAATTTTAAAATATTAATAAAATACTTGAAAAAATATTAAAGTTATTTATAATAACTTAAAATATTTTTAAAATACTAATTTTACCCTTATATGATTTTTAAAACATTTAAAATCCTTTTAAAATAATTACCATTAATATTTAAATATTAATGTATTATTCATCAAAATATTAAAAGTCATTTATTATTACTTAAAATATTTTTAAGTTATTTATATTCTATTTAAATGATTTTTAAATCATTAAAACCATTTTTAAACTATTTATTTATATAATTGTTAAATAAACCTATTATCATTAATATTAAATTATTAATGACAATTACCTCAAAATATTAGAAGTTAAAATTTATAACTTAAAATATTTTAAAACACCTTATTATCATTTAAAATAATTTTTATAATATAAAATCATTTTTAACCAATTTATTTAATACATTTATTAAATAAATTAAATACAATTAATATTCAAATAAATAATAATATTAATGAAAAATATGTCAATTTATCAAAAGTTAATTTTTATAACTTAAAATAATTTTTAAAACTATTTTTATAATTTTTAGCAATTTATTTCTATTTTAAAGAATTTTTAGAAATTTATATAATTAATAATAATAAAACTGTCGCTAAAACAAGATATAAGGGCACAAAGTGACTGTCAGGCCTTTCCTGGGTTTTTTGGGTTACCCACAAACCCAGGCAGTGCTTGATAGCTACTTTGTGCCTTAATTAAATCGAGTTCTGATTGATGTTATGGTATTCTAATGGGTCAAGCTTGTAGTCTACATGACAAGGTACAAATATCATTCATTAGATCAGTTAAACTACATCAGAATCACAAGCTAGCATCTGGTCAAACCATGTCAGAAGTGGTGTTCTTGAGTTTTATGGGTTACCCAGAAAACTGCAATCGTGTTCGAGCAAGCTAGTTTGACCATCAATTATTTTCATTCTGTTAGTTATCTAAGTGATATAGGAGCATGAATCAGTAGTACACATAACATACTATAACCTTGATACACTAACAACAACAAATCAATAAACATAAGAAAGATCTGGGCCCTTGAACTTGTTGTCAAACACTGCTGAACAAGTTCCGGGTTACCCAAAAAATATAAAGTCATGGTCGGTCAACGTAACTTGACCTTTCATAACTTGAAATCTACACATGACCTAAGCATGATTTCAAGTTCAGGTTAAAGTCCTTATGGCAAACTACAAGTCTAATACATAAAACACCATAAATCGTGAACATAGAAGGATCTATGGACTCTGACTTTAGCTTATCAGACAAAAATTTAGGGTTCATGGCAGTTTTGAAAACATTTATTATAAGGCACTTTGATGCTATATAGATCTATGATATAACATCATAGATCACCATAAAACACCTTTTGACACTAGAATAAACACATAAAAACAAACTTTGATTAAGTATAAAAGATCAAATTTAGGCTAGGGTTTATACCTCTTCCTTAAACAGGCTTTGATTCCTGCTTCCTATTTTGTTCTTGATGTTCTAAGAACTTAATTGGGGACTGATTTGCTAAGGAATTTCGTGGCTTGGAGGGTGAGAGAATTTGGCTAGGTGATAAAACTCAAATGAGCCAATCTTTGATATTTCACATACTTTAATCTTTCACTCTTTACTCTTGGGGTTAAAATTGTTGTTATGTGGCTTAAAGTGGCTGATAAAAGGTGTTTAGTCGTAGCTCAAGAGATGTGGCACAATTTTTGGCCATAACCATTTTAACTTAAAAGTTAAGTAAAAGGTAATTTGGTCATTTTGCACACTAAAGGGTATTTAGTCTTTTCCTTCTAAATTTTAAGGGTATTTAGGTAATTTATATATTTCCCATAACTTTTAATTCTTAGGATTTGCTAATTACGATTAAGGCTTGCTAATCACCAATTAGGGTTTGAAAATTAGGATTTAGGGTTTCCAAAGATCAAACTAGCATCTTTATAACTTAGTAATTAGGGTTTCTAAATAATTGTTAGGGTTTTCCTTAATTAGATTTATAATCACTAACATATCTCCTTGATCACATATACACAATCAATAATCAGTCTTAGTTTCCTTTTTGAAGTTTGAATTAGGGTTTGTCAATTCCAACTTAGGGTTTTCTAATACTCTGCTATATCTGATCAACATTGAACAATACACACATAGAGTACATACATATCATTTTAAAATACAATTAATATTGTATTAATACACAAATCTTTATTCAAAATCCCGAATTAGGGTTTTGGAACATATCCGACTTTAGTTTCGTTCTTTGTCAACTTAAAAATTTAAATTGACTATCCTGTTGAATCTATATCGCATATTATTATTGATACCCGTATTCATAATAATTAGTAAATTATAATAATAATAAAAATTTATTCGTAAAAATCTAGATATAGTTATTTGAAAAAATTTCGGTCATTACATTCTCCTCTCCTTATAAAGATTCCATCCCCAGAATCACCATTACCTTACCCTTAATATTAATTTTTATTCCTTCGATTTATTTATGAAAAATTGAATTACTAATTTCTCCCCACCTTATAAGATTTGTGTTACGAATCTGAAACTCAAATGTCTCCTTCAAAAATTCTTTTATTAATGAATATATATTATTCTATCAAACTTATGGTAAGGGAATAGGTTAAATCTGAATTAAGTATATATCTTAATATCGTTGATCGGGTTCATACCTAGAACTCCATCTTCGACCGCTACCGTATCCTGAACCGTTATATTGAAGGTCCTTGCGGTCGATTTGGTTGGTTTATTTGGTGGAGTTGGACCAGTTATTGCTAGCGTCCCACTACTTTTATTTGTATTCACACTTCCCCCCATCAACTCTTCTTTTCGGACACTCCCTCACCTTATGTTCTGTTGACCCATAAATAAAACAACCACTATTCATTCTTGGATTGGGGCAGTTAGGAGAGATATGTCCCTCCTGCCCACACTTAAAACACACATATTTTCCCTTCAAACACTTTCCTGAATGATTTTTCCCATAGTTTCCACATTACACAACCTGCTTCTTCACACCCTCCTGCTTAATTTTGATATTTCCTAAATTGTCACCTTTTCTCTTTCCCATCTTACTTCCACTACTCCCTTCGACCTTGACAGCTCCCTCAATCTTACCCTTATTCTTCTTCTCCTTATTGTAGAGAGTCATGGCTTCACTTCCCTCTTCGGCTATGATAGCCTTGTCCAATAGTGCTGCAAAAGTACTAATTTGTAACACCACCACATTGTTGTAAAGCCGGGGTTTTAAGCCCAACTCAAACCTTTTTGCCTTCCTTGCTTCCGTGTCCACTTGATGTGGAGCGAACCTAGTTAATTTGTTAAACTTTGCGGCATACTCCGCAACTGTCATGTTCTCCTGCTTCAATTCTAAAATTTTTATCTCCATCAAAGCCTACATACTAGACGAAAAATAATTCTCAAAGAACAATGTTTTAAACCTAGCCCATGTCACCTCTCCTTCTCCTACTCTATTTTGATTTGCCTCCCACCAGATATTCACCTATCCTTTTATCATATAAGTAGCAAAAGTTGTCTTTTACCCTTCCGCTACCCTAGCGATCACAAAAGCCTTTTCTATCTCCTTTATCCAAGTCTGAGCTTCTACAGGGTTAGTTGTCCCTCTAAACTCTAGCGGACCTACTACTTTGAAATCTTTAAAGTTTGCCATTCGATTGTCCGACTGATTTCCCTCGACTAGTACTGCACTCTGCATAGCTTGAGTTATCATGTTTACAAAATTCTGTATTGGGTCTGGTTGTTGCTTTCCTCCAGCATTGTTAACAGATTCTTCAACTCTTTGATTTCGGTTTTGTCTTCTTGGCGGCATTATCTGATTACTAATATCATAAATTATTCTTACATTCTATGTCTTAACATATAAGTTTAACATATATCGCAAAATTTCATACTCAAATAATCATGTACTCAAAATATTAATTTTGAAAATCTCAGTTTATTGTATTATCCAATTATCAGATAGATATATAAAAACTTATTTCATTAAACAAACATATTTATATTCATTCAACTAATTCTTAGTACTTTACACATGATAACACATTGTTATAAGCATCCGTTATCCCTTTATGACCACAAAAGTCATGATTCGCTACTATAACTTATACAAAAGTTAAGAATATTACAATACACACACATACATATTATATCATCAAACATACATATTCTAATAGTAATCTTACTTATTTCCTACACCTTCTCCTGATCCTGAACAATCTTTCGCCCAATGACCTTCTAACCCACAATTAAAACATGCACCTTGCTTAAAATTGGGACACTGAGGAGAGAAATGTCCCTCATGTTTGCAACTATAACATATCTTTTTCCCTATCCTGCATATGCCTTTATGTTTCCTTTTACAGTTTGTACACTTTCCAATTTTCTTAAAGTTTTCTTGATTAAAAACTAAATTTTCTAACTCACGGTCATTCATCTTTCTTTTCCCCTTCTTTCTTGAACCTGCACATGATATGCGGCTTTTTGGCTCCCATCTGATCAATTTGGATTTTAAGCTTATCTTGTTCTTCCATTATTTCGATCAACGCCTTCTGCAATTGACTATTTAGTAGCTTTTCTATTTCCCACAACTTTTCCAAAGAAAAAACCTGGTTCCGCAGACTCTGCACTTCGGTTGATGATTGATCAACTCCAAATTCAGTGTCTGAATCACTATCTGTTAGTTCTACCGTTTCTGGGTCTGGTACTATATTTTCCAAAATGATCACCTCATCAAGGTTACTTTCAATGCAAGCCTCTATTTTAGCTATTGGCTTTGATATTAGCTCGGGTGTATGGATTTGATCCTTCTTCATGTTATAAGCATATAATAATCCTTTTCCGCCTGACATCTACACATAAATTATCTTGATTAGTACATAATAGATATTATATACACACAACAAATAGTAGTTTTATATAAGTTATCTTTTATTTTATTTTACGATGAATTTATTTAATTCATCTCCTTTAAACTCTATTTGAGTTATTTGTATTTTCAACGTTTCCCTATATCCTAAGGTTATAACCTAAGGTACCCCACCTAAGGTTTCTAACCTAAAGCTTTGATACCATGTTGTAATGCCCCCAAATTCGGGTACTTGAAACCCGTACTTGGTGGTCCACGATGACATTCATTTAACTACTTAATGTATTAATTAAACAAAAGTATTATATCAAAGTTATCTACCTTCCCAGAGTCGAGAACCTTTACGTCTTAAATTACATGATAATTAATATATTATCCTACTACAAACAGTCATTACGAATAACATTATGTAATCTAATCCTTCAGCTTTCCCTTCCCTTTGTCCTTTTCGGAACCTTCAGGTCGTGCTAGCTTAGCTGAAAATATTTAAATTAAGCAAGAATGAGCATTTGATTGAGTGCCCAGCAAGTAATAGCAATAAATAAAGATTATCTGAAAGAAATAAATATTTTCTTTGGACGACACTTTACAACGAAGCAATAGTTGTGAAGTAAGCTGAAATAATACTGAACTACATATCAATTCTATTTCATTTTTTAAACTATGTACTGACTATAAATAGGGAACAATCGACAGACTATGAACTTTGTTTTAAATTTTTGAAACGGTTTTACAGAACTTCATCCGTAAACCGTCCGGACACAGAGGGTGATCAACCTGTTATACCCTGTATTGTTCAATACTATGTGTTTGAACGATATTTTCGTTCATCTGGTCCGCCTTTGACGCATAAAAGTTTCCCATGTTCGGGATATTCATAATTAGTCTGAAATCCGAACTAAAATAATTCAGTTGAATAACAATATTGTTCGATCATGGTCAACTATATTTTTAAGTGTAAAGCCCCCAAATCCATGTACTTGAAACCCGAACTCGGTGCTTCACGATACCATTTCTATGAGTAGAATAATACTAATAATATAACAATAATATATTTATTAAACTTACTTTGCATTGTTATCAGAGTCTATTCCCATGTACGTAACCTTTAATACATTCATTACATGATTATAATAATATATATCATCCTTATCATAATAAAGTAAACTATTACATAACATATCATATAAACTCATTCAACAATCTTCTCTTTTCCTTTATTCTTGACAGAGCCTTTCGGTTGTTCACACTTAGCTGAAAACATTTAAATTAAGCAAGGGTGAGCATTTGAGTGCCCAGCAAGTAATAGCAATTATATATATAAGCTAAAAGAATTTAAATGTTTTCTTTATACTACCCTTCTACAACAAATCAATAGTTGTGAAGTAATCTGAACCGATAATAATAACATAACAACTCTCTATCAAATTTTTGAAACTACGTCTTGACTATAAATAGGGTTAAGGTGACATCTATGAACATTGTTTTCAATTTTGAATAGGTTTAGCAGAACTTCATCCATGGCCAAATAACTAACTACGAACGAGGTGATTAGCCCGTTATGCAGTGTATTGATCAATACTACTTGCAAGAACGATATTATCGTTCACTCTGGCTGCCTTGGGCACATAAAAATTTTCCCATGTTTAGGATGTTCATACTTGTCTGGGTTCCAAACCTTAAGAAATTCGATTGGATAATGGTAAGGTTTTATCTTGTTCAACAATAATCTATAATTCAACATATATATATATATATATATATATATATATATATCAGAACCGATCAGGTGAGGGCTCCCTTACTTTGTTAAAATGCAGATTTTTTTTTTTTTGCTTTTTTTTTTAAAACAACTAAATTTTTTTTTTTATTTTATGAATCTGGAATTTTTCCATAATCTGATGTTTTGGGCATGATTTGGATACCTATACAAAAATGTATATATACCGCATGCTGCGCACGGTATGCGAGACTATTTTGTTATACGTATCAAATCACATCCAAAACACCGTATTATGAAAAAATTCAGCCCATCATATATTAAACTTTTTTAGTTGTTTTAAAAAAATAAAAAAACCAAAAAAAAGTCCGCATTTTAACAAAGTAAAAACTCCATCAGAACCACACCTATATATATATATATATATATATATATATATATATATATATATATATAAAGTAATTAACAAAGGTGTATCAACATGTGATTAAATCTGATGATTATCCAGTGGGGACACTTGTATAACCATTTATAGAAATTAACGAATAGAATATATATCTGAATTACCAAATACTAACATGTTGATAATCAATGAATGTATATAATATAGGGTTAATAACCTGTACAGTAATAATATAATTCTGAAACATTCTTACTCATGTCCATTGCATAAAAAAATGCAAAGGTAGAATACTTGCCTGGTCTACTGCTTACAAAATACAACTTAGTTTTATCTTTTATATCACGACCTATCATTAATCAGATCATTCGTTCGATTAGAACAATATACTATAACACATAGTACTACATTTCATAGTCAGCAGATAAGCTAATCACATTATCACACATGTTCAATAGTCATTGAATCACAAATAAACATTAAAACAATCAAAATATCTATGTCCAGATCAATTTCTGAAATATGTCGATGTACCGACAGCTTTATCGGGTAATTATCGAGTCTAACACTCTACACTGAAGTTCAATATAATTTAAACATCGGTCAAATTATTTTTAAATGACTTATAATAATTTTTAAACAATTATTATAATTTATCATAAATTTTCAAACACTGGAATCATTATTAAATGATTTAAATATCCAATAATTCTATTATCATTAATATTTAATTAATATTAAACTATTAATGAAACCATTGCCAAAATATTAAAGTTATTTATAATAACTTAGAATATTTTTAAAGTATTAATATTACCCTTAAATAATTTTTAAAACATTTAAAATCATTTTAAATAATTATCATTAATATTAAAATATTAATGTATTATTTATCCAAATATTAAAAGTCATTAATTATAACTTAAAATATTTTTAATTCATTTATATCCTTTTAAATAATTTTAAATTAATAAAACCATTTTTAAACAATTTATTTAATATAATTATGAAATAAATTTAATATCATTAATATTAAATTATTAATAAAATTATTCTTTAAATATTAAAAGTTATATTTTATAACTTAAAATATCTTTAAACACTTTATTTTTAGAGTTAAAATGATTTTTATAATAATAAAATCATTTTTAAACTAAATTATTTAATATAATTATTAAATAACTTTAATATCATTAATAATAATTAATTAATGAAACTTACCTTTAAATATTGAAAGTTATATTTAATAACTTAAAATATTTTTAATTACCTTATTATTATTTAAAATGATTTTTAATATAATAAAATCATTTTTAATCTATTTATTTAATTCATTTATTAAATATCTAAATTATCATTAATATTAATTCATTAATGAATTTCATCACAAAATATTAAAAGTCATTAAAAATACTTAAAATATTTTTTTATACAATATTATAATTTTAAATGAATTTTCAAGTATTAAAATCATTTTTAAATAATATATTTAATGTAATAATTAAATAAATTAAATACCTTTAATATTTCAAACATATTAAATTTTTATGAAATATAGTTACAATAATTGAAAACTAATTTTTAGACCTTAAAATAATTTTTTATAATTTATTTTATTTTATTAATAATTAAATACTAATTTTATATAATTATTTAATAAAAGTATAATTTTTATAAATAATCTGTCGCTAAAGATAACCTATTGCGTCAGAACCGTCGCTATAGGTGTTCTTCATGTTCATACTTAAACCCAGAAAACCCATATTAGAGATCGAGTGACCTTGTTTGATCAATATTAAAATCGTGTGTATGGAGTTTCTGGACAAGACAAAGGTCAGATCTTGTAGACAAAGTGTATAAGACCCCAAATTATTAATAAATGAAATTTATTTTCCTCTATTTATTATTTTGAAATAGTAAGGGTTGATTTGATTAATGTGGATAGTTATGGGTAAAATACACAAATATTTCGAATAAGCAAATGGTTATAAAATATTCATTATTGTCGGAGAATATTCGTTTGGTCGTGGAATATTCGTCTTTGTTGGGGAATATTAAATGCGACGGTATGATCTTTTGTGGGCCCCATAACTTGAAAGCGATTGGATGAAGAAAACGACAAATATAAGTTGTTTATAAATAACGACGTAGTTATTATCAATTATCTTGTTGGAATACCCGGTGGGTTAAACACACTAATATGCGTTGTTAATTTGAGCAGCTTTACCAGTATTGCACCAATTATTGATTCTTACGTAAGAAGGCACTACTCAATAATTGTTATAGTAATTATCTTATTCAAATATTTTATTTTATTGATTCAATAATTCTTTGCATTGATATTTTATATTATCGTTGTTTCAATAAATTGTCATTACAAGTATTTTCCATTATCGAAGCAATAATTCATATTATCCGAGTAATATTATTGGATAACATTATTGGCAATGTCTAGAAAGTTCATCTAAGGAGAGGTTTGGTCACCTAATCAAGGCGCGAGAAGGAGAGATCCTTATTGGAAAGCCCCTCTTTCCCAGAGCGGCTAGTTGCAAG